>OZ010586.1:61058831-61143831 GCA_963932145.1 Acanthosepion lycidas
ATATATATATATTGCATATATATTGCATATATATATATATATATATATTACATATATATATATATTGCATATATATATTGCATACATATATATATTGCATGTATATATTGCATATATATATTGCATAAATAGATATTGTATATATATATATTGCATATATATATTGCATATATATATATATTGCATATATATGTATATATTGCATATATGTATATATATATATTGCATATATATATTGCATACATATATATATATATATATATATATTGCATATATATATATATATTGCATATGTATATATATATATATATATATATATATATATATTTATTGCTTATATATATATATTGCATATATATTTATCTTGCATATATATATATATATTGCATATATATATATATATTGCATATATATTGAATATATAAATATATATTGCATATATATATATATATATATATTGCATATATATATATATATTGCATATATATATTGCATATATATATATATATATATATATTGCATATATATATATATTGCATATATATATCTATATTGCATATATATATATTGCATATATAAATATATATATTGCATATATATATATATATATTGCATATCGATATATATATATATATTGCATATATATATATATATATATATATATTGCATATATATATATATATATATATGTATTGTATATATATATATATGCTGCATATATATATATATATATTGCAATTATATATATATATATTGCATATATATATATATACTTAGATATATATTGCATATATATATATTGCATATATATATATATATATTGCACATATATATATATATATATATATATATTACATATATATGTACATATATATATTGCATATATACATATATTGCATCTATATATATATTGCAGATATATATACATATTGCATATATATATATTGCATATATATATATATGCAATATATATATATTGCATATATATATATATATATTGGATATATATATATTGCATATATATATATATATGTATAATGCATATATATATATATATTACATATATATATATAAATATATCGCATATATATATATATTGCACATATATATATATATTGTATATATATATATTGCACATATATATATATATGTATATATATATATTGCATATATATTACATATATATATATTGCATATATATATATTGAATATATATATTGCATACATATATATATATATATATTGCATGTATATATTGCATATATATATATATATTGCATATATATATTGCATATATATAAATATATTGCATATATATATTGCGTATATATATATTGCATATATATATTGCATATATATATATATATTGCATATATATATTGCATATATATATATATATATATATATATATTGCATATATATATATATTGCATAAATATATATTGCATATATATCTATATATATATATTGCATATATTTATATTGCATATATACATTGGATATATATATATTACATATATATATATTGCATATATATATTGCATACATAAATATATAGTGTATATATATATATATATATATATATATATATATATATATATATGCGGCCTCAGTTTTACCTGCTGTAGTTAATCTATTCATCCAAAATTTAAAAAAAAAAAACAATCATAAAAAACGACTTGCAAAATGCGGTAGTTTTCATTTTATAAAAAGAAAAGATGCTACGTAATGTGCAGTTAGAAATATGTTACGTGTGTCCTCTCAGACGCTAAAAAAGAAAGCTAGCTAATTTTATAAAGTCTTACTTTACTCACAATTCCAGCCCGACATTTTTTAAAAAGCCGGGCTTTTTCCACGTGTCAGAGAAGCATCCACTCACTCTTCTGACGTTGACGCCCCCATCAGAATTCCACTGTGCAAAGTGGCATGTCCCTCGGTTGTTTTTAAGTGTCACATGACCGACCATGCACCGTGAATATTAATTAAGGAAAAGCTAAACGAACATTGCAAATAGAATCTTAAATTCACATTGTGTATTTTTCATATAACTATTCATCTTGCAAATGTTTTACCAGCATCAATTCGTTAATACCAATTTTATGGTGAAAAAATTGACTGGTAATGAAATCAAGAACGATTTTTATGCATATGTTTACTTGTGAATATTTCTTTAAAATGTTTGTAATAGTCTGGATTTTAGAACGATGTTCAATTTTGCAGAAATTGAGAAATGTAGGAATTCCCATCAGATCAAAAACTAAACGAACATCTTCCATCACAAACAACTGAAAATCTCCATTATTCACTGAATGTTCATAATAACATATCGTCGCTGCTGTTCTGTAGTCGCATTTGGTAATCTCTCGAGGGGTTTAAAACTTGTTTTACGCTTTTGCTATTTATTAACCAGGTTTTAAAAATTTGACAGAGTAAAATAATCTTTAATGACTATTGCCAAACACTCGTGTTTAAACTATAAACAACGACATAGTCAATAAAAGAGAACATTGATGTGAGTTAGAAATTCTTTAGACGTGAGAATGAATATAAAAATATTTAATTCAAATCACCCAGTTCAGAAACAAGTATAAACACATGTATTAAGAAAAAAAAGGTCAAAAAGAGAAAAGAATGACATACTGTCACAGATTATTGAATTACTGGAGAAAATTTGAATAAAGACACTCAGAAGACATGTATATTGTGCAAGTCTGTATTTGATTAAAATAATTTTCTGTTTAGCTGGTGAACCAGCATTTGGTAACTTTTTTTCACTAAAGATTGGAACTGCATATAACCTGAAGATTGAGTTTCCGAAATATCATCTAAAATGTATAGCCAAATCCTTTCAACAGTTGCCCATAGCCCTCGGATATTTATAGGTGAACCCTCTTGCTTGCGAACTGACCTCTCGAGCATATACAGTAAATGCTTGCTTGGAAATCTCCAGAATGTTTCTTCAACCAATTCTACGCAACATTGACCTGATGAAATGGTATATTATCCTGGTGAATCATTACTGGTGTAGATGGAGTTCATGAATATGTGAAAATGCTTATGAAACAGTTCAACATAATGAGGTATGTTTATGCAGGTGGACTCAACCAATGCCATGTGAACACACCCCAAACCATCAACTTATACAGTGACTTGTTGACAACTAGCCTCATAAGGTCAGCATCCACACCCAAACTATACCACCAACGCGAAGCAACTAAAATAATCACGCTCTGTGTTGCCATTCCTTCAGGTACCAATTAGTTATGACGCATACTCAGGTGAGGTACTCTGTCACAATTAGTGAGGTACTATATCTAGTTTCCTGGTGTTAACAGGAAGGGGCATTGCTGGTAAGTCTTTTCCTTACATACCCCATGGAATCTAAAGAAAGTTAAATTAACTTGCTTGGTACTTTCCACATTGAATGTGGATGTAATCTGAACCAGTATCTGCAGATAATTCTATGCAGATGACTTTGGTCACAATAATTAAAGACCCTTAGTCAGTCACTGTGCTGTCTATAGTAGGCGGTATAGTCTTCCATCACGTACACGCAGTATGCATATGACATTGTAGATTGAAGGATGTCAAATGGCCCCATAGTTTCAGAAATGTGATGTCCCAGCTGTCTGTTACCCACTCTCATGGTCCGTTTTCACTGTAATAATTCATGTTCCCTTGCTGGTATTCACACTGACTCATCAAATGTTAAAACATAACTGATATAAGTCTGAACACTTCGATGATATAAAGGTATTACCTTTATTCTTAATTATATTTTGGTATGCTATCCCATAACTTTGGCATCTCGGTATATATATTAGGTTGGTGCAAAATAATGACGTAATAATGTCGTTTTTTGACGTTTAACGTCAAAAAACGACATTATTACGTCATTATTTTTGCACCAACCTGATATATATATATATATATATATATATATATATATATATATATATATATATATTGGCTGCTGAAATAAATATTAATTTCAGTTGAGCTCTCTAGGGAGTAGGTTTGGGTTTGTAAACAGTGACTATTATAGGTTATATATAGCGAGACTCTTCGCATAGCGAATCGAGTCACTGTCAGTCACTGGGCGTGTTTCTAAAAATAAATACGCTAAAAATCCACCTGCTTCTCGACGGCTTAGTGGTAGAATCTCCGGCTGATACCAATTCAGTCGGGTTTCGATCCGAGCTAGAGGCAACCGGATGTCTAGCCACACTGATGAGCTGTGAAACAGTCTGTCTGTGGATGCCGTTATATATATATATATATATATATATATATATATATATATAACTGAATTACCCGTTCCTTGCTGTGTGTCACGCAATTCTTTGTAAGAAAATGATAATTGATTTGAAAAAATTGTTATTACTTGTGAAGAAAAATGATACATTTCAATATTACTCACTGATCTTGCTAATGTAACCTCCATCTTCTGGCTTTCTCCTGCTATATTTTGGAGAGGAGTAATTCCTGTGTTCAAATTTAAATTAAATCAGAAAGAAAAAAAATTCAGTGGAGGGTTTGTGCAAAAACATCTTGATCTGACTTCTTTGATATGTATTTGGAGCAAAGATAAGTATAAGAAATTTTAGCGTGTTTTCTGGGGTGAAAAACTCATTGATTTGGAAATTCTTTCAAAAATGAAATAATTGCTGGATTTTAATGAAACTTGCAAGACAAGTGAATGAAATTATTTTAGAAATGTTTCTTTTTTTTTAGAAAATCTTGCTAAAGACATTTTTTGCATTACTTAATTTTATGAAATTTCGAGAAATTAAATTTTGTATCACTTGGCATTATTTAATTAGAATAATGAATTTTTACAAGAATTGTTATGTTTTAAAAATTTGAATTTATAAAATTTTAAATCTTTTAAAATTCTGTATTAACTTGAAGTGATATTGTTATTAAGTAAAACTATATTTACTAATCACAAATAGAAAAACTTACTATGATTCATAGACTCCAATATTTTAAAAAGAATTTTGAATTTTGTGTGTATAAACGAGCCAAGTTTTGTAAATGTGCACGTCCATACGCGACATTATCAGAAAATAACAGCAATAACTATAGTAAATTTAAAGCCAAAGTACCTAAAATTCAACAAAACATTAGATTACTTGGAATATTTTCCTAAATTCTTAAGATTACTTGGTAGTTAAAGATTATATAAAAATGACTTTTATTTTATATTCAACAAGTAATTTTTGCACATCTATCCACCGTAGAAAGAAATTTTGATAGACTTCCAATTGTCAGTCAAGCTGTCAACATGTCAATACCTACTGCCATATTAAAAATGAATTTCTGCGATATTTTAGGCTACATCTCAATAATGGATACAAAGGTAATGGGGGTGATTCACTACAAAGTTTGTGGTATGTCAAATCTTAGCCGTGAAGACTAGGATTGGTGAAACTAAGGAATGTATTTCATCTAGACACTCTCCAAGGAAATAGTAATAGAGCAGCAAGAGGATTGTGACGTCCTAACTATAAGAAAGGGATTGTACAGTGGAAAATGATTAATCACCCACAGGGATGCAGAGATACTTTTGGACTCTATTGTGAGTAGAAAGTGAAGACTGGGCAAGTCTTGTCCCTATGTGGCAGCAGTACTCCATTTCTGGTCCTGATCTGGCTCTTGTAAAGGCAGAGGATGGCAGGAGGAGTGAGATACTTGTTGGAGCAGTACAGTACCATTTTTCAAGTATCTTTAGCGATGGATGTATGTACAAGTTTCACAAAGTCTGAAATAGGCACTCAGACATGGGACCTCTCTGAGAGAACATCAGTTCATCATGATTTGTGAAAGTTCTGGATCTAATCAGCAATGGTGGAAGGTTACTAGTTTGGTTTTTGAGGCATTAAATGTGACCAGCCAATTTTTCCCCCACTGAGCAGTTAAGAGGAGAGATCATTTGCTAAGGTCTAATTATCAAAGGTTTTGGAGGTGCCATTGTATCATCAGCACAGATATTCATAAATGATTTGTGTATACTCTTAGGTAGATCATTTATGTAGATTAGGAAGAGGCTTGGGCCGAGAAGTGACCCTTAGGGGATGACTGCATTGATAGCTTGGGACTCAGAGGACAGGGTGTTAATAACCTTCAGGGACCTAACCATCAGGAATGACTTCATAACTGAGAAGACCCTTCCAGTGATTCCATAGCTAGAGAGTTTGAAATATCTAATTCAATCATCCTTGAGTTGTATTCTGTGAATAATCGCAATTAGGATATCAGCAGTGGACTGGGTAGATTGAAATTCATACTGCTTGTTGCTCAAAGGGGTTGTTCTTATAAAGGTGATCAACAATCTGCTTGCTGATTATAGCTTCAAAGAGTTTACTAATGACACTGAGGAAACTGATGGTACTATACTGTGGCGAGGATGAACTCTCACCCACATTCTTAAAAACCAGCATACACTTGACAACCTCCACAGACATAGTATGGACTTCTCCTTCAAGCAGCAGTTAAATAATTTTGCTAAGGTCAGGGATAACTCTTAATATTCTTAAGAACAACCACTGGGATTTTGTCTGGACTGGTGAACTTCTTAGGGTCAGACCTTGAAACTTCCTGGGCTGTAATGAAAATATTACTTAGATTGTGCTTAGTGAAACAAGGGAAGTCAAGAAGAGAATGGGCTTCATCATCTAATGTTGAATTCCAGGCAAATATCTAGGGGAAGAACTTTGCATTGTATAACGAGAATGAGATGGCCTCGGGACAGTTATAATAGTATGCACTAATGGCTTGCCTCTATTCAGAATTTCATTAGAGATCTTCCAGAACTCCTGGAATCAAATTTGTTTTCTTTCAACCTTACCCGAGTATAGCTATACTTTACATTTTCTAGAACTCTCTTGAAACGATTGCGAGCAGTTCTGGATGCAACAGGTGACCTACTACACCACTCCTTGTGATAGGTATTGTAATAGTCATTACAATGAGCTTTGGCTGTAGCACATTTGGGGTGAACCAGGGCCAGTATGACATCACAATCCCATCTTCAGTCACCAGGTAAGTCTGTGGTCGATCCTTACAGCCAGCCTTGGAGTTGGTTGCCCTGATCTTCAATCCCACCCTGCTCATGTTGTGTTTGTTTTAGATCACAGGGCAGGTGAAGGCCGAGTTGTATACTCAACATCTCTGATCGAGTAGCTTTGGTGAGATGATATCACAAAGAACAAAGTAAGAGACAGCTGTGTAACACAACAACCTTATATCAAAGGTTTATACAATGAACGTTCTACTCACTAGATTAACAACACTAGGTTTTCAGCAACTTCCTCCTTAATACCCCATGACACTACATTTATCCATGTTCAGTAAACTTTGTTTGATTTCTTCCACCCTGTAATTTCTTCAGGTTGACCATTCAGTTGTATTTGGTAGTCTGGAACAAAGCTGGAGTCTAAGTTCTTTCTGAAGAAGCTGCACGTGGTTTGGCAAAGCAGGTCTTGAGCCAACTGGCAATGCATTTCTCTTGCAAAATGCACCTCGAGCTGTCTGCTTCCTTCTTCTTGTCTCTAACCTCACTTGTCTGTATTTATGGACCCTCACACAAAGCCTGTGCAGGCATGAGGTGGTTGGGAAATTGATTGCCTGACCAAATTTGGGGAGATCCTCCCACCGAAAAGTGGTAGCAGCAGATATGTTCAACTACTTCCATCTTATGTGGATCCTTCTCGCCATCACTGTCTGAAGAGGGTGAAGGCAAAATTCCTCTGCTTTCTTTGAAATTATACCTAGGCCTTTACTTCTCTCTTTGATTTAGATATTTGCCTGGAATTCAACATTAGATTCTTTATTCAATAATACAAGGCATTTTTATTTTGATTGTAGCAAAGATCTTTTTGGTTCAGATAAGTTGCTAAGAATCATAAATGAAAGAGTTCATTTCTTTGTTAAAGAATCTGTAATCTGTTGATACTCTCATGATAGTTCTGTTATTTCATCCTTAACATTGAAGTATATCAATTTCAATGCACAGTTTCTTGTCCAGAATTTGAGTAGACTAATACCTAGCATCATATCCCAAACTTGTGAGACAATGATATTGTCATTTAAACATGATTTTTTAATATGGTGCAGGTTTTCCTGAGGTCCAGGATGGATATTTTTGTACCTTTTTGTCTCCATTCCTTTAATCTTTTTGCTTCAGCCATAAATGCATCAATGCATGTATTTAACTCCTGAAAGTCCATTACAGGTTATATTTCTCTTGTTTACTTACCTTACAGTCATCAATAGTATCATCCTTTTGGAATGTCCGGGTTCTTCCTTGGAAAGACCAACAAGTTTCCAAAGGAAAACAGAAATGGAATTGTAGTTATGTTTTTTTTCATCTGCCTAAGATGCAATAAAATTTATTAAAACAAAGGAATTGTCTCTTTTTGTCATTTGTTGGCAAGGGAAAGTGGCAGGTGACAAATCCCAGATGCAACCACCCTTAGAAGGACATGGTAAGAATTCCCTGCTGATGGAAATTTTAGATGAATTTAGCAGTTTGGGCTAGACCACCCCTATCCTCTGGGAACAGGTTCGATTATTCAAAAATATGTTGCTGATATTTTTTTTCAAAAATGTATTGCTGGTAAAAATTTTTCCAAAAAGTATTAATGGTATTAAAACCTATTTTTATACTGTCATAGTGTTTTGACCCCTTTTGTGGGGTTAGCTATTTGCCCATAGCTGGGACCTTGACTGGTGCTACCACCCCAAGTCAGCAATTAAGAGGTGGTTCTATACTCCTCAAAACCTTCTGATCAAAGGCCTTGCTGTTGGATGTAGTTTATCATCTTACCCAGGATGAGGATGTAGTTTATCATCATATGGAATTGTTATTTTATTGGAAATGTGATGATTGAATTGATAAGAAAATATGAGCAGGCTCAGAGAATGTTCATTTTATTTTTTTTGCATAAAAAGTCAACATGAAGCATAAAAATATGAATCTCAACATTTATAAGAATTTTTACTTGAATTTCTAACAAATTTATTTAACAAACTGTACCCCATTTTATTTTTGTAATATGATTATTTGAATGTTGTTTCTCTGATGCCTTGAATTGCTTCAAACCAGTTTCCTCATTTTTTGTTTTTACCACATTTGGATATAGCTATATGTGTCACTCTGCAGTTGTCTTCATGTGTCTATCACATTCAGTATCTTTCCATGAATATCAAATGGAACCATTTAATCTCATTTAAAACGAAATTGTTAGATTGGCATATATTTGATATGTTACTGGAATATCTGATATGATACTACTTCAACTACTTCAGATTTTGTTGTATATGCAAATGTCTGAAGTTAATTTCTTTCAGTTAAACTATGAAAACCTTCATAAATATCAGAAAGATAAGAAAAAATATAGCAAGAAGAGAATAAAACTCCATCATAATAAATAAAACATGAAAAATACTTCGTGATCTATCGTTGCATATAGACAAAACTAAAATGCAAAATGATCTGGAAAATCATACTGCAGGAATTTTAAAAAAGTCAACAAAATAATCCAGATATAAAATTTCCAGAGGCTGAAAGACAAAAGTGGGGTTACTATCAAGCAAATAATAAATTTAGATATATTAGCTTTAATTGAGGAAGTTTCTATCAAGTATTAGAGAAAAACTGGTCTAGTAAACAAAGCATCACACTAGAATAAAGAATGCCGACTAAAACCTTCTTCTTCCATGTGTTGTGTTCCTTCAGGATGTTGGCAACCATAGCTCTCCACAATTTATTGTACTTTGTAGCTCTTAATAAATTTTGTATTTTGTTTTCTCTCTTAACCCTTGTTCTGCCATCCCTTTACTCAAGCTTGCTAGGTGGGTTATGTGTTATTTCCTATGTTCCTCTGGTCTTAAATCTGTCCTGTGGGTATCAAATTTTCCAAACCTTCTTTCCTCATTATGTCCCCTAGAAATTTCAAATGTCTCTTCCTGAATTTAAGTATAAATGCCTTTTTATTTCCATTTTCTCTAAAACTTTGTCGTTGCATAAAACCTTACAGAGGGATAATAGTTTAATTATACTACCAGAAAACAAAGGCAATGTACAGTTAGAATGGAAAAATTGAAGCATTTAGTAATATTAAACTTAGTGAAGGTTGGTTGACTATTTCAAACTGAAAAAGAAACCCAATATGAAAAGTTGAAAAGAAGTTGATATAGATTTTAAAGAAGAGATCACATCACCCACACTACATTTAATCAGTTGAATCAACATCACATATATATGGTATCCAGAAAATTTATAAAGAAAATTTTCCATTAAGCTACCAAGGATTTTCATGTCAGCCAGTATGTGGCAGGTGGATATTAAAGTGAGCCCTCAGTTGAAATAAAATCTTTATAACCAAGAGATGCAGTTTAAAGGCAATTCCAACTTCTTACAACACCTGACAGCTTTTCATATTGTTCTAGCTCACAACCATTATCCATTTTCACAGAAATCTTCTAAATTGAAGAAAAAACGGTGGAAAAGTTATGTTGTACTAATATTTGAAGTCCCCTTTGATATTCTCCTAGCTAAGAAGGGAAAATCTAAATGTCTATCTTGACAATAAGCATTTCATATGTTATTCTTTTTTATTAGGTTCTAATTCTGTTTGCTGCAATGACCTTTTCAATACCAGCCACATATCATTTCTGCCATAGGGCATAAAATTCTTTCAAAAAGCTGCTTCATTTTCCATATGACTATGCTAGAAAGCTTTCTGGCTGTATTTAATGATTGTAGTACCTTAAAAATATAACAATGCATAACAATAAACATGACAATATAAAAAAACAACAGGTATCTTCTCATTTAAAACTGTAGAAAGGTTCTTCAAAATGAGAAAAGAACATACATCCAATATACAGAATCAAAAGATACTGAAAGTAAATTAAATATTTCCTCACTTCTGATGGGGCTTCATGAGAACTTTTACTTAGTGCTTGAATTCTCAATTTTCATCGTTTTCTAATAAATAAACATTTTATATTTTGTCTTGAATCAGCTCTTCATATTATTATTATTATTATCATCATCAGGTTATCCCATAAACAATGTCTGAAATGTGATTGCTATAGATTAAAATTGCATTGAACTAAGATGCATTAATCATATGATGACCATCTTTTTTAGGTAGAATTTAGCTTTGTATTGTTTGATTGTCATCACTGTCAGGCAGATGATTTTTCCTACTGAAAGAAAGAATTGATACAAAGAATATGATTAGAAACTGCTGCCAATTTATTAGGAGCCAGCATAACCAAAATTTATAATGATAGCATGATGTCTGAATATATCCTAATGAAGCCATCTTGGAAAATGTTCCCACTTCCCCAGAGATAGTTTAAAGTTATAGAGTTGACACTGAAAGATTTGGAAAATATTTAATATGCTCCTGCTATTGCATGTTTATAAATTTTCTCTACAATGATGATGAATTGTTTTCATAATAAGACACACTTTTAAAAGCCAATATTTTTTTATAAATAAATAAGGTTTCAAAAATTTTCCTTGGCTAAATTTATCAAATTACTCTTTACATTCATTTTGTAAAATCATATTTAGTTTACTTGAATATATTGAATTTCACGTTGATTTGGTAAACTGGACAAGGCTGACATTGTTCCTTGAATTAAGATTCTTAGTGATAATAATAATAATGGAATTGGAAATTTCTTTAAAAGCATCATGATTAAACATTTCATTGCAAAAACATAAAATTATAAAAAGAAAATGTGCAAGTACAATTTTTGCATAATAGCAATAATATACAAAAATGCTTACTTCTAATAATACAATAACTTCATTTTTTCAAATTTTAGATAAAGAATTATAATAATGAAATGATAACTGCAACAAGATGACCATTATCTATTGTAACATATAAATCAATCTTTAATGTGATTAAGAGTTTTACTTTTTGCTAATGACAAGATTTAATGACATTTTCTGAGGTTTGTAAACCTTATATATAAATTTCAAACAAAATGTGAATTCATCACAGACAAGGGGTGAATCATTATCAGCTTCTAAGATAAATGTATAATGTCTCTCTACATCCATCCACCTACATGTATTCAATTTTCAAGATACTTTGAGTTTGCTACTATTCAAAATATTCCTGTTACATCTTTTTATGCATTTAATTATCATGTTATTCATTTACAATATCCATGATATGATTCATAAAATTGAAGATAAATCTTATATACATTTATCAAGCTTTTAATTATAAAAATCAAGAAAGTTGATTTATAAGTAACATTAAAAGAAAGTAATTTTGTTTATGAAATTTAACTTTAGAATAAAAAGCATTAAAAACCGGTGGTCAGTCACTGTGTTGTTCACACTGAGTGATAATTACACCATAAGATGAAGGATGTTAAAAATGGAACATCTCATCTGTTTGGCAAGCAAATATTATGCCTTGTTTTAACTACAATAATTCATGTCACTGTGCCATGAACAGCCTAGTTTTTTACAGATGCCCGAGCACAGCTGTTATAAGTTTAAGTATTTCCATGATGTTAATATACAGTGTGGTGTCACTAGAAAATTGAAAGAAGTCACAAGAAATTGTTAACCATTTGCATATATTATGCCAGTATAAATTTCAGTACAAGGAAGTTTTCTTAGCTCAATGCAGAAAAAATTGAAGGACACCTCTGTGTATACATTACAATCACCTGTATTACATGAGTGACTGAATAGTAGTTTGCAATGTTTAGTTTGTACTGATAGAATGAACCAAGCTGATTGCTATATTAACTCTCATTTTCCATTCACTATCTTTTTCTGTAATAAAAAGGCTGTAAAATGGATTGGCCAATATGGAGTGGCAATTCAAAGAATGAATTTAATTGTCTGAACAAATTTTGAAATATTATTGATGTGTCTCAAAATTAGAGACAGTAATGATTTTAGTTGTTTCAAAATAACTCAACAGAATTCATGCAGATTTAGTGATATATTGATTAAAGTTGGCACAGTAAACAAGACATGAATAATATTTGTACTCTAATCATGATTTTATTTAGAAACTGTTTTTAGACATTGAAGCATAGATTTGGTGACTGGCCAATCACTTGGAAATTGCTTCAATACATTCAGCTCTTGTTGGGTTTTCTGTTTTAGAATGTGAAGAGGAGCTGGCTTTCCACATACTGCAAGAAGCTTCCATTCAATTGGTCCAAGTTTCATGAAATCCTATAAGAACAATAACAAACTGATTACTCTAAAATGAATAATAATAATAATAACTGTGTGTAGAAGAATATGTACTCAACAAACAAGCTCTGAGAAAAATCTTTTATGTAGGTATATGGGTAAACTAAATGATAAAAAAGCAATTATTTTATTCAAGAATTATTTATTTTTATCACATAAATTGCTTCATTTCAAAGTGTTAAGAAACAGGATAATTTCATTATTTACATTATTCGGACTATTGTCCTCATCTTTGTTACCATATTCATTACAACGTTTTGGCCGTTGTATGCCCCGGCCTTCTTCATTGGTGGTTGGAATGTTGAACTGAACTCTTTATTTCACTTACTGGAGTAGACTGTTCTAGTTCCACGTGCCATGTTTTTAATGGATGTCAGTTATCAGTTATCTCCTGTTAATTTCCCTCTGAAAGTTCTCCACTGCCAGGTATTGAATTCACACTCTTTGGGTCCTGTCACTGGATCTAACCAACGCCTTTATCCACTGTGCCATGTGTCATTGAGGACATCTGTGTATGAATTTCTGGGTATTATAAACATAATGTCTTCAGCCACCTATTTTTTTTGTGTCATGTTCTCCTCTATGGGGGTGGGGTCTTACTTGGGAGAGATATCTGTGAAGTGTCATCAAGCTTTTGAAGGTTGTCTTCATGTTATATGGACTGCAGATCCTTTGTATTTTCTCTGATAACCCCTTCACATAAGGCAGGCAGACCGTTTTCTGAGTGTTGTTGTCCTCCTCTTGTACCCACCTATCCCAGGTTTTGGGGCTGCTGCCATGTACCCAGGGTAGTTGTTACATTGTATGCTGACCAATTCTTTATCTAATGTCTCTGGGTCACCACTTATGACTTTTGCTCGGTGTTGTAAGCAGCGTACGATCCCTTTCTTTACACCGTATACATGGTGGGAGTTGAAATTGAGGTACTGTCCAGTGAATGTCGATTTACGGTATACAGATCTCTTGAACTCATGCTCTGTTCGAGATATTAGAACATCCAGGAATAGGAGTGTGTTGTTACTCTCTTTCTTCATTATGAACTGTATTGAAGGTCTTATTGAGTTCACATGGTCCAATAGAACCTGAACATCTTCCTGGTGTGGCCAGAGTATGAAGGTGTCATCTATGTACCTTAGCTTTAGAGATATAGATTCTAATGCCATTTTCTCAAAGTATTCCATGTATATATTCGCCATTGCTGGTGATAATGGTGAGCTCATTGCTAAGCCCTCATCCTGTTGATATATGTGTGATCCCATTCCAAAGTGTGTTGTTTGTGTACAGAAAGTCAACATCTCCATCAGATTATCTATTGGAATACTGGTCCATTCTTCTAGGGATGAGTCAGAGGCCAATCTGTCTCTGACTACTGAGAGTGCCTCCTCCATTGGTACTTTGGTGAAGAAACTCACCACATCCAAGTTCACCATCTGGTTGGATAGGATGGGAGCATCTTTGATTATTTCCATGAAGTGGGTGGAGTTTTGGACATATGAAGGAGGCTTTCCGATCAATGGGTCAATTATATCTACAAGGAAGTGACTCAGAGAGTGGCACACAGAGCCTTAGCAACTAACAATTGGCCTGAGTGGAATACCATCTTTGTGAATTTTAGGGAGACTGTATATGTGAGGTAGCTTGGGGGAAGTGGAAAAATCAGGCGTGGCTGACCACATATGGAAAGAGAAGGGAGATCACTGCCCTCTGTGGGATCAGGTTGAGATCATAGACAAGGAACACCATTGGAAAATTTGTAAACTTAAGGAATCAGCACATATGCTAGGCCACAAAAATCTCCTGAGCTGACCAAGCATAGAAATGAGTACAATATGAAAACCATTAATAAGGAGTGCCAGAGAAAAGTGATAATAACAACAAAAACAACCAGTGACAGGACCCAAAGAGTGTGAGTTCAATACCCAGTTAAAGCAGTAGAGAACTTTCAGAGGGAAATTAACAGGAGATAACTGATAACTGACATCCATTAAAAACATGGCATGTGGAACTAGAACAGTGAGTGAAATAAAGAGTTCAGTTCAACATTCCAACAACCTGAAGAAGGCTGGAGTGTACAACAGCCGAAACGTTGTGATAAATATGGTGACAAAGATGAGGACAATAGTCCGAATAATATAAATAATGTACATAATACCTCATCTCAGAAATATAGACAGATAATTTTTAGAAACAAAAAACAGTACTATGTAATATAACTTCTATATGGCAGTGAATGCTGGACAGTTTTTTACAGATGAGGAGAAAACTTGAGGCAACAAAAATGTGGGTCTACAGAAAGATACTGAGAATGTAACAAATGGGACATGTGAACAACAAAGAAGCTTTAAGGAAAATGGAAACAAAAGAGGCAATTATACTTAGAAACAGAATGAGTTGAAATTTCTAGGGCAAATAATGAAGAAAGGAGTCTTAGAGAATTTGACACTCACAGGCAAGGGGAACAGAGGAAATGGTGCATAATCTACCTAAGAAGCTTTTGTATATGGATGGCAGAATAGGGTATGGGAGGGATAGTAAAAAGACAAACATTGCTAAGAGCTCAAAGGATAGGAAAATGTGGTGAGTCATGATGTGCTATGATGAGGAAGGCTTGTAGCTTGGTGGCTGGTGGCCCTGCCAGGCCATGACTGACTGGTGTTGTTCTCAGAGATCTGCTTTTAAGTGGGTCTGGTAGTCCTCAGAGGCATTTCTCCCCTCGGCAGGAGCATTCATGATTGGCTACTGCTGAAGCTTGCTTTGTAGATGAGATATGATGTGTGGAGCCTTATGCACAGAAAATGATCTTTCTTATTTTGTTTTCTGACTTTGTAGCATTCATATCCAGCCAGTATATGTAGAATGAATCAGAAAGAGATCTAATTACAACAGAGTATAATATAATGAATGTAGTGAAAATAATACCATGAATAACATATTTTGTAAATAAAAAATAAAATCTATTCTTTTTATGTTTGCAGATCTTTGATATTGTTTTGTTTGTTTTATTTACTTACTTTTTTTTTCCTCATTGAATGGAGCCATAAAATATTTTATGCATCACATCAAGAAAAATGGAGAATGCCAATTGCAAGTTTCTGTCAATTATGGAATGCAAAAGAACTTATTTAGAAGACATGAGAAAAACTAAGCACAGTTGCCTTGCCTGAGTGACATAAACAACAAATGGAAGATAACATCTTCAGATTACTGAGCTCTCTAGCAACAACAACAATAACCACATGAATACACAAAAGATTCACATACCTATCATTGGCTTCAATGCTTATAAAAAATATGACAGTGATAAACAAAAGTTGGTATTTGCTGTAATTCCTGTGCAAATATTATTTAGATTATGATGTATTGTACTCACCAAAGAGACAAGAAGAATCAATGACGAAGCCAGTGTAATAATAAAACTCAAATGGATGAGAAGAACTCCACAGTAATATTAAAAAATCCTCACTGATGAATAGATTACTTATTTTAATATGAAAAGCAGAATTTGTTAGCATTGAAAAATATTTTTTATTAATTATATATGCTGTATACATTGATAAAATTTATTTGCAAAATGTACATTAAATGAGGGCATATATAATTTATGTAAAAGACAGCAAATTAAAAAAAAACTGAATGTTTTATAATAGCAAATAAATAAGCAATGTTTGTTGCAAAATTTAAATAGGTAAGACAAGTTCTTGATTTTTGTTGTAAAAATTAAAATATTGAAATACAAAAGTGAATAAAAAACAAATTCAAATAGAATATTCTCAGCAAAATGCCACAGGACAGGTTAAAACAGAAATACAAAAATGAAGATGTTTTAAGTTTGCATTTAGTGGAAAATTGTAAAATCTTGGCAAAATAGTAGATAAGTAAATAGTAGATAAGTAAATAGTAGATAAGTAAATATAGATGATGCACTTGTTTAATCAATGTTAAAAATATCTCATATTACAAAATAAAATTATCACATATTACAGAAAAATGAAAGCATGATTTTAATCAGGAATAAACAGGAGCATTAACAAAATGAAATGAAAAAATGAAAAAATACCAGTTAAATACATTCATATGCTTAAGTTACTAAAAGTAGAAATGCATTTATAGAGAACAATATGTTGGATGAGAGGATAGTGAGTACTTTAGACTCATTACATGTCTGTCTCTTATGTGAAAAATTCTGTTGGATCATACAGTAGGGAAAATAAGCATTTCATCCCCTGCTGATTTTCTGAGTTTGCCACCTTACAAAAATAAGAACGGTCTATAATTTTCAGAGTATGTCCGTCTTGAAAGTGAGAGCTAGAATACAAAAAATTTCTAGAAAATCACATTATATTAATTTTTAACATTTATTTCTTTTTTATTGAAAAAAAATAAGTATTTCACACAAATCCTTAAGGTTTGTAGGTTTTTGTTGGGCAACTCAAAGCTTCAGCTCCCTCCACTGATTCCCTAAAGGATTAAGGTCCAAAGACTGGCTAGGCCACTCCATTGCCTAAATGTGCTACTTCTTGAGCCACTCCTTTGTTGACTTAGCCATATGCTTTGTGTCATTGTCATGAACACCCATCCATGACCTATCTTCAGAGTCTTGGCTGAGGCAAGGAGATTTTCACTCAAGATTTCCCTGTACTTGGCTCTAGCCATCTTTCCCTTTGACCTGGTGTAGTCATCCTGTCCCTTTAGTTGACAAACAGCCCCAAAGCTTAATATTTCCACCACCATACTTAATGGTTGGGATGGTGTCCAAGTTAGCTTTTTTTTTTCCTCCTCCAAACGGTGAATTATGTTGATGCCAAAATGGTCAATTTTAGTCTCTTCCAACCACATCTCTTTCTCCGAACCCTTCTCTGAATCATCCAGGTGCTCATTTGCAAACTCCTGATGGGCATGTACATGGTGCCTTCTTGATTAGGGGGACCTTGTGGGTATTACATGATTTCAGTCCACTACAACGCAGTGTGTTACTATTGGTCATCTTGGTGACTGTGGTCCCAGCTGCCTTGAGATCATCAACAAGCTCTTGCCACATAGTTCTGGGTTGTTTCCTCACGTTTCTCATCATCAGGTTCACTCCACATTAGGAGATCTTGTGTAGAGCTCCAGATCATGTGAGATTGATACTCAATTGATGTTTCTTCCATTTTCTTATTATTGCACCAACAGTTGACTCCTTCTCACCTAGCTGCTTGCCAATTGTTTTGTAGCCTATTCCAGTCTTGTGCAGGTATACAAATTTGTCCTGGATGTACTTAGACAATTCTTTCGTCTTGCACATTGTGGAGAGATTAGATTCTGATTCATTGAAGGATTCTGTGAAATAGTGTCTTTTATACAGGTAATGAGTACTTGATTAGCAGTAACAATTGAGTAATAGGACTAGTCTATATGCCTCCTGGTCACATAACTGGTCTGTGGGTGCTGAATCATTGCTGGTTGGTAGTGGGTAAAATACTTACTTTTTCAATAAAAAACAAATAAATGTTCAAAAATTAATATAATGTGATTTTCTATAATTTTTTTATATTTCTATCTCTCACTTTCAAGATGGATCCCCCTGAAAATTATTGACCATTCCCATTTTTGTAAGGTGGCAAACTCAGAAAATCATCAGGTGATGAAATACTCCATTGTATATTTATGTAGGTCTAGAAAATATGCAACAATTCTCGCAGAGGAAGAAAAACACTGCTGACTTATTCTATATAGATAAAATGGTTATTTGTAAAGTAAAACTAAAGAAAAAGATTAACTTGATTACTATAAAACATAAAATTCTGGATGGCAAAAATAATATAAATGTAATAACCAAAAGAATGGATAATATTGCAGTAATTATATTGTCAATATCAAGCATAAATAGATAATAAAACCTGACCTAACTTGATGAAAATATAAAGCCCTAGTAGAATTGACACTGATGGAAGATTTTTAAAAGCTGATTCATTTAATTTTTTATTATTCATTATATCTTTGATTTTGCTAACAAAAATACTAAATAAAGATGAAAACCAATTTACAAAATGTTAGGAAAAGATCTATTTGTTCAAGGACAATTTCAAACTCAAAGAATAATTAAAGTTGATTTTATAATAGTTTGGAGTAGACAAATGTATGACCTGGGCTATGAATAGTGAAAACAATTAATACATAAAAGAAATAAATTTTTAAAGTTTAATGATTATTTTACTGTTCTCATTCAGAATTCCCCAAAATGATACATAAAAATAAAGGAAAAAAATTAGCAGAGATTTTTTTACAAAAAGTGAAGAAAAATCCTTCAGGTTAAACTAAAGATCAGGAATTTCAATGAGTTGATATCTGGACAGTATCTCTGTTTATTGCCATTCCTGAATTGAAAAAGTGATAAAATATAGATCTTTGATAAAGAAAGCAGAAAACTAATGACTATGTACAAACCCTTACATTCAAGAGATGATACAGATTATATATAAATAGAAAAGGTTAGTATAAGTAATTAGTCTCAAAGAATGCATAACTGTTCTAAAGAAAAAGATTGATGCCAGCCACAGAATATAATGAAAGGATGACAGGAAGAAATAGCAGACAGATATCTAAAATTGAAATCATATCAAAACAACAAAGATAATGTAACATGATCTACTCAGAAGATAGAAAAGACAGCACATGAAATGTCATGCATTTATAAGAAAGGAGCAAAATTAAAAGAAGTACTTGTTTCTTCTGACTAGCAAATCAAATCTTAGACATTTAGGAAAATATATTAAAGTAAAATAAATAAAATATATTAAACCAAAGTAAATAAAATAAAAGGCAATAATAAAATTATGTAGATGAAAAAGGAACAGACAAGTTGGTGAATGTCCTGAAGAAAAAAAAAAAGAGTTCAAATAACTAACTGGACTAGAGCAGTAAAATTCTCGGACCTATTTTGACAGCCATACAAAAGAGGCTATGAGCACAAATTAAAAGTTGTTGACAGAAAAATTTGAGAACAAGATACAATTATAAATGATAAAAACAAAATGGGTGTCAAATTATTGATTTAGTCATATTAGAAAAGCAGCAGAAAATTAAAAAATAAAGTGGAAAATTAGAAAGTATCAAGACCTAGCAGAAGATCTGGTCAGAAGTCATAGAATGTTATAATTAAAACCATTGGTAGATAGATTTTACAAAAGAAGTTTTAAAGATCAAAACCATTGCTGCTCAGAAGATGATAAGAAAATGAAAAAAGTGGCTTGAACTTCAATAGTATTTGTAAATGTTTTCTAGTGTGAATAACATTGTTATTAATTATAAGACTCTCCATCCAAAAAATAGTCAAACAAGTGAAAAACTAGGTAGTGATTTTATTGTCTTATTAAACATTTTGGCATTCTGTATTTTCAAGCCTTGAATAGTATACACCTTGTTTGATGCTATCAAATGATCATGTTTGACAATGACACAAGAAATCATAAAAAGAGACTATACATGATTCAACTTTAAGTAAATTAGTATATTATGGAATTAGAGAAAAACTTTCAGAAAAACAAATTGTTTATTTGTTTATTATTCAATAACAATTATTTTGTCAATTTGTATTTGAAGGAAATGTAAAGATATTTGACCAAAAATGATTCAAGTGATTAGGAAAGGCAATATTAATTTCTTGATTTGCTTTTGATTTTTAATGTAGAGCATTTAAGATACAAAATACAAAAATTACTGCTTTATTATTAGAAATGCATTATATAAAATTTCAGCATTTAACACTTTAGCATATTTTGTAATAAAGTATTACTTTTTCTGGATAGGTTATGAATATTACATGAAAGATTTATGTTTTTATGGTGATTATATGAATTTGTAACAATTCTTCATCAGCTTAACTTTATTACCTGAGACTGATAAAGCATTTTTAATAATTTCACCCCAAGCAAGGCAATAATGCTATTGATATATTTGATAAGAAGCCTTTTGTGAAGAGAAAAGACAATAAAAGTACACGATTCAAGAAAGAAGTTGATTATTGATGTTGCATTTAAATTTTTGAAGATTTTAAGTGGCAGAGAAGCCAGAAACTGGAAGAGATTTCCAGAAGTGAGAAGTGTGAGAGAAGAAACAATTAGCATAGAACATACAGTTATATCTAGCTATTCAACAGTAAAACAATGAGACTTAGTTGCCACTCTAGTAGTACTGGTGCTTCTGCTCAAAAGTCTTCATAAAATCCAAAGAAGGGTCTGTAATGTTATTGGCCCTGACTGGCATCTCAATTGCAGTTACTTTCTTATTGCTGAAATGTGGTTTTCCTCTGTCTTTTCTATAAATATTTTCATGGTAATTGTTCCAATGAGGTCTCCTCCTTTGTACCTCGACTACATAAGTTCATTAGAAAGCAAAGCAATAATGTTGTTGTAGTGGGATTGGTTAGGCTAATAATAATTAGCATAACCATACCACTATATATAGGCAGAACTCGAGATAGACTGAAGGAGAGCGATGACTATTACAATTGTACATATATCAACTTCATAACAAAATGGTATCACCAAACAAAACTATGTTGGATTTGGAAAACTCTGAAGAGGTTATTATCTGGTTAAAGTGTTTTGAGGCAATGGCCAGAATAAAGAAATTAGCAGATGACCAGAAGCAGAAACAAATCACAGATTTATTTTTAGCCACCATGGTGTGTAAGGCCATTAAGCAAGTATCCTTAATGACTTACCTGGAGGAGATTGAAACTTTAAAGACATTAAGGACATAATTTTAAAGAGTATCCAACCAAAAAAAAAAAAAAGATTGGTCATTGCTGAAAGGACCAAATTTCTAGTATTAAGACAAGAGTCTGGAGAACTTATTAGGAAATATTTCAGTAGACTAAGATATATTAGTAGGTATTGTGACTTTAATGAACTTGGACAAAAAGCAATGACAACATAGGAGGAATTGATTCAGCTTTGACTGGTGGAAGGATTATACACTACTATGCAAAGATTTAAAGCTTTGGAGATGTTGCAATCCAATAATATGAATTTGGAAGTGTGTATTGAATTTATATAGCAGGACGAGTTGATTGAAAAATATAATATAAAAAAAAAAAACAAGAAAAAGAAATGATGGAAATATGTGCCATTAAGAAAAAAATAAAATCAAAATGCAAGTAATGCAGTTATGACCATAAGCCAAAAAGAGAAAAATGTCCTGCATGGGGAAAGATATGTGATAATTGTAAAAAAAAAGAATCATTTAAAAAAATTTAATTGTATAAAAAAATAATCATTTTGAAGTTGTGAGTAAATGGCAAAACAACAATGTAAAAAATGTGGAAATAGTGCAGGATGGAAAAAAAAGTCAAACAGATGTTTTTGTGATAGAAATGAAAAACAAAAGGAATACATTCAAGAGTATTAAGCTGAATGGTATAAATTTAAAGATGCAAGTCAACACAGGAAGGGAGATAACTCTCATTCCTAAAAATGTTTTGAAAAAATTAATGAGACCGAAGTTAAGAAGAAGCCCAATGAAACTAAAACAATTCAATGGAACCTGTATCAAAATGTTAGGTTTCTTTCAACAGAGATTTGAAACAATCACCATCATATTAGTGGATTGTATAAAAAGTCATGACCTAACAGTAAGTGTTGATAGTACACAATTACTGAATGCAGTCAATGTTAGTAGTGTTGAAACAGGAACATTAAAAAACTATAAAGCAAGCATTAAGCTAAAAAATAATGTTACGCCGTCATATTTTCAAAGTTGTAGTCTTCCCATACATATAAAACTGATGGTGATTGAGAAGCTAAACAAAATGGTAGAAGAAGGAATACTTTAACATATTGGACCAGGAGGCAGTAAATGGGCATCCCCTATTGTAGTCATAAGGAAAGCTAATGGTGATGTTAGGATGTGTGGTGATTACACAGTAGATGTGAATCACAAGATTTGTTCAGATTTATATCCTATTCCAAATGTAGAAAACATACTGCATTCCTTTGCAGGAATGAAATATTTTGCTAAAATTGATTTAAAAAATGCATACAACCAAATCCAAATAGACAACAAATTCAAGGAAATTACGACAATAAACTCGTCCACAGGCTTATTGAGGTGGACTTTCTTACCATTTGGAGTCAAGACAGCCAGTTTGATTTTTCAGAGAGCCATGCAAAATCTACTAGAAGGAAAAGTAAAAAATATAATAATATACCAGGGTGATATTGAGCTAGGTACCCATACTGAAGAAGAATTAAAACAGAAAACTAAAATGGTAATGAATATACTCAGAAATGCAGGAATGAATCAGAAAGAGTTGGAATCATTTCTTGAATTAGCTAATTTTTATAGCAAGTTCAAAATATTCAGAAAGAATTGAAACTTTTGCTGATTTACAAAAAAAACATCAGGAGTTTCAGTGTACTGATATTCACCAAAAGGATTCCTGGAAGAGGTCATCCAGGCTTGAATCCTATTTGAAGGGTGTAGTTGGTTTCAACAAATGACGGAGTGGCAGCATCCAGTTTGTCATACTAAATGCATATGAAACTTGGTTCATCAAACCAGCAAATTTCACATTATCCTGGGCAAATACAAACTTATCAGGGCTGAGAGTGATACCATCATTTTCACATATTTCTAGCCATTTTTATGCCTGGAAATAGCTCTCCTCAATATTGCTTTCCCAGAGAAGAGTATCATCCATGCACTTTGTTTTCTTGGGAACAGTGCTAACAATCTCATCAAATCACTGGGTATATCTGTACCTACCCGAAGGCATGATGAAAGTAGTGAAGTGTCTATCCTCCTGATGAATAGGAACACTACGATATGCATTCGAAGCACTAAAGATTATTTTCTCAGTTTCATGTGTTACTGATTGGGCTTGATGGAGTGGGGACTGTGTGTGATGGGTTTCCCAGATAGCATGAGCATTCAAAGCCTGAAAGTTGACTGTGTGCTGAGGTGTGCCATTTTTCTTTGCATGTACCACCATACAATGGCACCTAGTTTAACATCCTGATCAAGACCCAACTTAATTTCATCTTGCCAATGAAGGGGGGCAGGAACAGGTGTATGATGAGCAATGGGTTTGGCCTGACGGTCCACTATAAGCTGTACAGGTGGTCCTTTCATAAGGAGTAAAGCCTGATGTTTGCATGTGTTAAATGTACTTGATTTTTACTCATCTTGTAGGTAATCTTTAAGATCCAATATGGATATTCTTCCATAACATGGAATGATAATTTGGTAGGCATGACAAGTGGAGGTTTCATTTGGGGCAACAAAATATTTGATGGCGCGCAACGATTGTTTGTCATGCAGTCAAATGGACTTCATGAATGTATCACCTTCAATGTCCATTGAATGTATCATTACCATTGTTCATTGACATATCTGCACTATCATGTCTCATGTACAATATTCATTGAAGCATTAGCACTTTCAACTGTTTCTCCAAGTGTTGAGAAATTCATTGCAATGATACCAAGTGCAGTACATGCCTCTAAACTATGGAATGTCATCAGAATTGTCAGTAATGTATAATGTCTGCCGTGTCTCCTGTGCTGTGCCATCAAAGGTTTTGCTAGAGAAGTGGATGGCGTCCAAGATCTTTATGCCTTTATTGTTAGCGGCATGCATTATCATTGTCACTGAGATTAGATTGTGTTCAGCCAGTATCAGCCATGGCTATGATTGTGACAGTCTTTGGTTTTAATGGAAAAGCTTCATTTATATCCAAAACACACATTACAGTTGTTGCTGTGAGACTGACATGGGTTTGGGTTTAGATGATTGTTGGATCTATGTATCAGACATGTTGTTGTACATATGATGGTCCAAGACAAGAACTGTTAGTATAGACAGAATTGAAGTCTGTAGAGGCACATAGTGAGTCAAATATAGCACCTTCATGTTCAGAGGATTGTTTCCTTGTAGAACTCCTGCACATTGTGGATAAGTGGTTGCATTTTAAGCATGTTCGACCATATGCAGCATATATTTTTTGTCTTACTTGAACAGGTACTCATAATACCATAGTCAGATTTACTGCAGTATGAGTGCAAATTATGTTTGTCAGACCTTTTTGGGGTGAATTCCTATGTCCTAGCTTGTGTGCAATTCCTGTTGTGAAGCTTATGGCCTCAGCACCCTATGAGTCCAATAATGTTATTTAGCATCACACATTGTATTCTCTTCTCTTACAGCTACTGATGAATTGCTGCAAGTAGTTCAGCCTCTGATTTCTCAGTCAGTGAATTTCCCTATGATCGTGCAAGATCCTTATGCAATGAGTCATCACAACACCTCAGTAACTGAACAATTAGTTCTTTACCAACATTCTTTGTTGCCTCCTTATAATCTTCCCATCTGGAATGAAAGTAGATCCAGTCTTCGCTGGTATCAGCAGATGTTGTAGTGGGTTGCTTGCCTTTTTCCACTTTGGCTGGTATGGCTGCATTATGTATCATCAAATGCATGGTGATCAGCACAGCTACAATCATTGCATCCAGATCATCTGTGTTGTATTCACATGCAGGGATTGGGTACTTGACTTTTGGCATTGGTAGTTCAAAAGATTTCCATCATAAATTAGTACTAAAAATACTGATTCATTTATTCTTTATTTGAAATTATGAATGATGGAGTTCTAAAAATACAGTCTAAAGAAATTGTAATTAACATTACTATACATCGTGAGGTTACACATACATATTCCTCTAATCCTCACTCTGGTTCATACTTGCCTGTTAAACCACCACAGCCAACAGGAATTACTTTTTGCAGGTGTAGCAATGTGAGAGCTCTGATCACAACAGGAACCTCTTTGTGTCTATTTGTAATAAGTGCAAAAGGCAAAGTTGTTATTTGCTGATAAAGGTAGGTACTGTATAATTTCTCACAATGTTGATTCTTGTGACTTCCCGGACTAATCAGGATGAACTTTTCTTGACTTAGATATAAGTCTATACTGCATGATATGCATGTAATTCAGTCCATGGTTTCCACTATCATCTTGAAACTTGATCCCTACAAAGCATATAGACTATGGCATACCTATTATTGTTAACAGTTGTGCCACTGAACTGGGCTTTGTTCTTTCCAAGCTTTACAATAGATGCCTTGATACTTCTTGCTTTCCAGATTGTTGGAATTCCTTTATGTGGTTCCTAGCAAAGCATCTGATCCTTCAAACTATCAACCTGTTAACCTTCTACCTCTTTTTGATAAGGTACTAGAGGCTCTAATAAATTCAGAATTGGTTCAATATCTCAGGGTCTTCTTTTAGAGAAATAAAATGGCTTTTGTTTTTCTAGGCCAACCACTGATGTGTTGATGGTTATTTTGCTGAAAGAGTCTGTAAAATTTTAGATAAAAATAGTGAAGCTGGGACTGTTGTTTAAAATATTTCAAAGTTCATTTGACAGGCGTTTGAGATTCTGGTTTTCATGCATTGAGTGGTTAAGGTGTTTCTGCTGATTTCCTTGATTTGATTCAAAAGTGCATAATACAAGTTACTTGAACAGTCACTCCTCTAGGTCATTTGCTTTAATTTGATTATATTTTCATCAATAACCATTCCAATGTCATCAGTTTCTGACTTAGTATCTATGCTGATGACACAATTATTTACTCCTGTAAGTAAGGCTGATAGGTTTGATAAAATCAAGTTGCTAATTGATCTTAAAAATTATCTACAATCTGTTGCGAACGGGAGCAGTAAGTAGTTTGTTAATTTTAATACCTCTAAAATGAAACGGTTCTTTGTTAATAATTTAAAGAATCTTTGTTGCCTTCCATCATCATGGCAGGAAAGCAACTCACTGGTCTATTGTTTTCTACTGTCATGAAGTGGAATGATTATATTAGATCAATTGCTAAGTCTGCTGCTAGGAAGTCGGATCACATGTTAGAAAATCTCACACATTTATAAGTCATTTGTGCATCGGATATTGTCACCATATCTTGTCTGGTGTTTATGCTATGTGTCTAGAGATTCTTGACAGAATCCAATGAAGAATTTGCAATGTTATCAGTCATGAGCTTTCCTTGTTAAGCTCAGCTAAGTCTCATAATTTCACTGTGGAAATTGCTAGTTGTACAGTAAATTCTAAACACTCACACTTCTGTGTTGTGGAACTCTCTTCTGAATTCCTGCTTTCTTGTCAACTATGATCTTCAAAAATTTAGATGCAATGTCTCCTTGAAACTTGTGTTTTTGGTGTCTTCTCTGTTTCTTTCACTCTCAATAACTTCTTGCATCTTAGTGGGTTTTATTGTCTTGCTTTAGGTGAAATGTTTAAATATGTCTGTTTAATGATTCCAACAAATAGTTGAAAACATCTAATCTAATTATTACCAATAACTTGGCACCTCAAAAATGACCTCAATGTAAAAATAATGTTGTTTATGAATTGCATCTCCAATATCAATTATTAATAAACATTAAAAACATTGGCCACATATACACCATACTCACCCATAAATTGACTTGTCACTTGTCAAAGTTAGTGCAATTCATGCACATAACAATTATCATATTACGAACACCTAAAATACAACTATCAGCGTAAGACAAATATTAGTGGATAATAGAAAAATACTGTACAACACAAACTACAAGGAAAGATACAACATTCTAGAAGCCATTATTATACAAAAGAAAAAATCTATATTAAATAACTTTCAGCACAATTGGCAGTATGTTGAAGAGCCTACAAAATATTTATTATGCATATACAATAATAAAATGTATATAAGTATTTGATACATGCTTTTCTGGGGTGGTCTTGTACAATTTAATATATGGTTACTTATGATGTCATTTTGGACAAATTCAAATTCCATCATTGTAAAAAATGCTAAAATGTAGTCAACAAAAACTTGTCTATCACACTCACAACAACCAGTTCTTGATAATGACTGAGGCAGGCAAAAACACTTGAGCAAACAAAACAAAACATGAACTTTGGAGAGTTTCTTCAAAATTTTGGACAACATCTGATTGGAAAAATTGGTAAAAAAAATAAAAGTTATACACAGATATTAAAAACAGGCATTCATGTAAAATCTTTTTATATAGGTTTTGCAACTAGCTTTTGAACAAAGCAAATTATATGCAAATTAAGAAAGAGTTAATTATAAATCCCCAAAAATATATTTTCTGCCAATTAAATTTTTTCTGACCTAAAATTTAACAAATCTCTTCAGCAGGAAGTAAATATAAAGAATGAATGTGAGGAAAAATCAATTAAGTGATCTTAAATAGGAAAATGGAAACCAAACTGTTTGCATGAAAAGTTGAATTTGTAAAATAATTATAAAATTGAAATAAAAAATTATTAACTGAACTCCAAGAAGTACAAGAACCATAGCACCATTAGCAGACTATTTCATTTTTATATAAATACTAACTTGTATTTAATGACATGCAAGCATGAAGAAATATGTAATTATGGAGATAATAACTGAAAAATAATGATGGGTTTCATGTTTGAAAACACTTTCCATGTTTACACACCTAAATTGTGATTCTTTAACTTGCAAATGATTGAATGAACATATAATTTTATGCAAGTTAATTATATGCTGAGATTATGGATTTACTCCAACATTAAACAGAAATATGTATATTATCAAAGTAAAATATTTTCAGTGTAAAATAAAACCTAAAGTACAAAATTAAATAATAATAATAGTTATAAAAGATTAAATATCAAATCAAGCATTTTTCATTTGTAGCATTTCTAACAGGGTCAAAGATCTGAAAATTTGTATCTTGAAAAACATCATTATTTACATTATTTGGACTATTGTCTTCATTTTGTCGCCATATTTATCACAACATTTTGGCCATTGTACGCTCAGGCCTTCTTCAGGTGGTTGGAATGTCGAACCTTTATTTCGCTCACTGGGGTAGACTGTTCTAGTTCCACGTGCCATGTTTGATGGATGTCAGTTATCAGTTATCTCCTGTTAATTTCCCTCTGAAAGTTCTCCACTGCCTTAACCGTTGTGATAAATATGGCGACAAAGATGAGGACAATAGTCCGAATAATGTAAATAATGTACATAATACCTCATTTCAGAAATATAGACAGACTCTGAAAAACATCATTTGTAACATATTTACAATTTTTGTATTTTCAGTTTGAATGTATAAAAATCTTCTCAATAGCTTATCATTTTATAATTATATGTAAATGAAAATTAACAACTTCAAGACATAAAAACACTTCTTGCAAAAATCCATAAAAACAAAACAAAAATTTATGAGTTGGTCCAACAGGCAAAAATGATTCTGATGAGTCATTCTTTGTTTAAATCAAAATTCTTACTGTTTTGTTCATTAGGAAAAAACATGATCTATTTTTTTAATCATATGACACCATGCAAGCTAGTAAAGCAAGGGATTACTGAGGGCGAAAGGATTAGAAAAAAGTGAAAGGAGCAAGAACACTAGAAGAGTACTGAAGAATACAAAAGAGAACAATTAACATTGCACTTAAATTTTTAAAGATCAAAGTTGGCTGGAAAGCATGGAGGTGGAAGAGAGTTCCATAAGTGAGAAGTGTAAGAGAAGAAACTGTTAGGAAAGAACTTATAGTTACATCTAGCAATTTCAACATTAAAATGATGAGGCCTTGTCATCATTCTAGTACTGCAATTAAATTCATAAAGTCTAGGTACTAATAGAGGAAAGTTCACCAGAACCATTACCATGAAAGTATTTATAGAAAAGGCATAGATGAGCTACATTACATTGGTGGGGAAGTAACTGAAACCAAGATGTCATGTCAGGACCAATAATATTGTTGATTCTTCTTTGTAAAGAAGTATGCCAAACCCTGTCAAATGCTTTCAAGATGTCCAAAGCAATAGACCCAGCTTCAATAATCCTGTATAAAGTGTGATAGACTCTTTCAGAAATAATCATTAGTACATCAGCAGTTGATCTAGATAAGTGAAAGCCATATTGCTTGTCTAAAAGAAGGCTCTGCAATGTAAGATGCTTAAACAATTCAGAGTTGATTATGGCCTCTAGTAGTTTTCCCTAAAGAGATAGAAGGCTTTACGGGTCAGATGGTTCACCTGAGTTCTTAAAAACTGAAACTACAGGGGAAGATTTCCAACAAGCAGGAAAGCAAGAGGCAGTAAACTAATTTTTAAAGAACTTCTCCAACATTTTTAAGCAAAGATTAAATTTTAGGATAGTTTTAGTGTCTCGTAATAAAATGTTGGTTTTAATTAATTGAATCATAATTTATTTCAAACAGGTAAATGAAAAAGGTGTAAAAGTTTGATTTCTCTTTAACAAAGGAAGAGTAAAATTGCTGTTACCATTGGATCTTCTTGCATCAGGAATACTGTTTTATAGATGTTATCTATATCTGGAAAAAATAGTTTCAATTAACGATTTATGCTGTTGCAGCCAATACAATATACAGGGTGCAATGTGTAAAGTTTTGCCATTTTACATTTTTAATTTCATGCATGCATATTGTTTTTGATTTTGTTGACTGCACATTATAGTAGGGTCACTTGGGCATAATCTGTGAGAAAAAGATTACCATGATGCAATTCAATCCGTCAGAAATGGAAATGGCATGCTCAAATAAAAACATTTCAGAATGTCTGGGCGTCAATCTGAGGGCAGTGCAGAGGATTCATAAAGAGTTGGATGAGTTGATGGTGATTACGAAGATACAGCAACTTTAAATTTTCTGAGTTGCTGTATCTTCTGAGTTGCTGTATCTTCGTAATCACCATCAACTCAGAAAATTTACTCTGATCATCCTGATAAGAAAAGAACTCCTGAAATTGTTGGTGAGGGCTTCAAACTCAACATGGAGACATACATCAAGTGCCTTTTTGAGTCAAGAGCCAGGGGCGGACTGAGAGTATTACGGGCCCTCGGACCGAAAATGCAATGGGCCCCCTTTCCCAATTTTTTACAGTTAAATGCCACATACAGAGGCTGTGCAGCAGGTGATCTGTGCATATTGGCTTAAATAAGAAAAAAACTTTAGGATTAGTGTTGGGACGATTCCTAATTTTTTTCCGATTCCAATACCGATTCCAAGAAAATGTTGATTCACGATTCCGATACCAAGACGATTCCGATTCCGATTTCTTGCCTACTTAGGTTCTACCTGTATGTGTAGGGAACCCCAATTTTCAGCGATCAACGGAATCGATTACGGGAATCGATCACGGGAATCGCGGAATTGTTTTGAAACGGAAGCCAGTTTTTTTTTTATGCAATCGTTTTCAATGTTAAATTAATCTTTTTTCTTTTCTTTTTCTTTTTTTTTAAATATAATCCTTAAAAAAAAACTGTCTTTTGTATTTTTGTAAATTTTTAAAGCAGGAGCTTGTTATTTGTTTTAATTTTATTCTTCGTAAATATTTCTAATTCTTTTCCTTTTAACACCTAAAGAAGAATTTTAAAATTCAATGTCTGCATTCATAAAAAAAAAATCCTGAAAAATATTCATTATCTAGATTTATTAAAAAAAATAGTTAAGAAACTGTTTAGGAGATCAAAGTCAGTTAGTCCCCCTCCCACTCCAAATATACTGTGTCTGTTTCACTGATTAAGTTAAGTGTAAGTGGGATTTATAGATAATAAGTTTGACCTAAAAAAAAATGAAAGAAAGAAAAAAAGAGCAAATCAAATACATTTTATTTTAATAACGTATTTCTTTGGTTTCATTTTATAACATTTCTCTCTTACCGGTTAGAAATATGGAAAAAAAGTTTTCTTTTTTCAACATCAGACTAATTTAAGAGAAACGTAATGAAAGAATCGGAAATCTAAAAGTATTTATTTAACGATGCGATTCCAATTCACCCCAAAATACACGGTTCTTACGATTAACGATTCCGATTAAACGTCCCATCACTATTTAAGATATGTATGCGTTTATATGCATCAAAAGATTTGAAAACTTGAAGCTCATAAAGATGTTCATGGACACATAACAAAGCGTAATGACATGTCAAACAAAATTTCCATTTTATTACTGCGAATCAACACGTAAAACAAAAATTATAAAATTTATAATAGATATTAAAAACAAATAATAAAATGTGTTAACATACACTTTTAAAAATATTACTTACATTTTAGTATGTCTTAATATAAATGCTTAATACTGAGCCAAAAATTTCAGATATCAACTTTCAAGGATTACACTTACAGTAACAACATTGTACTCATTTCAGTAGAGGATTCTGCAATTTTATCAATAATTTTGTCTTTGTTTGATTTGATTTCCATTGCTATGTCTTTTTCAATAGCAATTAGTTATTTTGTGTGAGCGAAGATTTTCAACAGTCTTAGTTTAGAAAAACATCTTTCACATGTGCACTGTGTGATGCTTAGAGTTACAATAAATTTATATGCAGCATATAAATTTTCATATGCAGCTGCACACAGCCTGTACTCAGATAATAGCTTGAAAGCACATGACAAACAATTCTTACATGTTGTCTTGGCAGATGATTGAGTAACATTTGTATCCTCCTCCTCTGAATCCAAGCTGTCTGAATCATTTTCATTGTCATTTATATTTTCTAGCAGCCCTTTTTTCAAGTCTTTGTAGCTTGATGCAAATGAAATCAGTTCATCCTGTAGTGCCACTATGTCAATTTCTGGTATTGCATTAGCAATCAAACCTAGCTCAATGTTTCGTGGGGATGCCAAAATTTCAGAAAACCTGTTTGGATCAAAGCAGGAAATTTGCTTATAGAGCTTCTCATGAGACGAGAATCTAGCTCGCATGCTGGAGAGCACAGCATCAATAACCGCATTATGGTATAAAACCTAAAAAATTTTCTTCTCGTCTGTGATACCTCCTGGTGCTGAGCGACTAGATCTCATGGTTGAAATTGAGAAGCTATTAGGGACAAAAATCTTCACTTCTAATTTATAATTTGCACGAACAACAAAATCAGACGCAGTTTCATAAATGCCCTTAAAATCTCTTGAGATTTTTTCAATATTTTCAGTGGCTTTGTTAATCATGCGCCAAGCCTGCATGATATCCAGGCCTGGTGTCTGCAGATAATCTGACACAGGTGTTGTAATTTCAAAAATTCGTATGAATGTAAACGCCATTAAGATGGTTTCAAATTTGCGCAAGTTTTCACTCAATTTCTGTGCTTCATAGCGAACTGATCCTTTGAAATCAATTGCTTCGCTTACTTCCTGAAGGATGATCAGAAGGTCCGAAAAGAATTCTGATGACTGATCTGCGTAATTGCCAAACAATTTTCGAAGTGCTCTGCTTCTACTTGACCATCTAGTTTGACCAATACGCTCTAGTCTTAGGCGTTTCTTATTTCCTGTTTTGGTCTGCATATGCTCTTCCCACACCTTCATCCTTTTGTAGGAATCATTGAAAAATGAGCATAGTTCATTTAGCAAACTAAAAAGACTAACTGATGCAACACATCCATTGCTTGCATCACTGATCACCAGATTCAAAACATGTGCATAACACCAAGTATGGATGTGACTTGGGTGAGATGCTTTCATAAGTGCCTGAAGACCAGAGTAAACACCACTCATATTTGCTGCTCCATCAAACGAATCTCCAATACACTGCCTCAGTGTCAGACCTATCTCTGCAAGTGAATTTCGTAACAGGCTGTGCAAGCATTTTCCACTTGAATTATTCACATTTACCAGGCGAACAAGTCTTTCTTTAGCTCTGTCTCCAACTACATATCTAAGGACAATGGCACACTGATCATGGGCAGAAATGTCTTGGGTAGAGTCAATTTGCAATGAAAACATCCCTTCACAATTTTGTTTTTAACCATGTCTGAAATAATATTTATTATCTTATTGACAGTTGTTTTACTTAAAAAAGTAACAAATTTGACACGCCCTTTCTTAGATGGATCTTTTTGTTTGCCTTGCAAAACCACCTTCTGCAAATGTTCCTGCAGGTGTGGATTGTACTCTGCAAGAAGCTTTATAGCCTCTAAAAAATTCCCAGCATTGTCCTGATTATTTTCATCAAATGCAGTTGCAACAGCTTCTTCATATTTGCCGCGGTAAGACAAAACTTGAAACCCAATGTAAAATATCGCATCAATTATACAATTTAAAACAGCGCGATGCTGAAGAACTTGTTGGGTTCTTAAGGAGAGTTGTCCCTTTAACAAATTGTGCTTGGCGGATCTTTCACAAGCATTCAGAAAATATGCATCAGTAGAATGCTTATGACACTGGCTCTTTTCATGTTCCAAAAGTCTCGTTGCAATGTCTCTCCAATCAGAACAGCCCTGGATCATCTGTATATTTCGACTTTTTTCGGGAGCATACATCAGACAAAATGAGCAATGTAAACTCTTATTTTCTTCATTGTATGTTACCCACTTTCTGTTAATATTCATGCCCTGAATGCCCTGTCTGTCATATACAACAGCACTATTAAATGATATATTACATACAGGCTGGTTTGGATGAAATTTCCAGAACATCTCCTGTGAAATTGACGCATTATGGCTGGTATCTGGTTTTAAAAAATACGCACATTTGCATGTGTAACCTGCGTACTGGTTGTCATGGAATCAGGCCTTAAAATCTTAGATGGTGGCTCATCGAATTCGCTTTCATCAGGTGTGATTTCAAATTCAGATGGTGATTCTGCCCATGTTGATGTTTTATCTTGTAAGCCAAAGTCAGTTGTAACTTTGTCTTGTTCAGAGGATGTAGCTTTCTTAGCAAAAAATGTATCAATTTTATTTGTTGTCTTCTTTATCATGGATATTTTATCTTTTTTCTCTTTTGAGCACCACTTTTATGCTTGTAGTCAGACATCATTAAATAGTGTTTTTAGCTACCTGCACACCAGACAAATAGTTTCTTCTCGGTAAAATCTGTTTGGGGACAATTTTATAAAGAGCAAGTAAGTAAACTGTAACAAAGAAAATACAATCGATAGTGTTGCGGGGCCGATAAGGATGTCGCCCCCGCAAGCTTTATGAAGAAACGTGTGAACAGCCAAGACAATGAGGGGACAAAAGCGAAGGTTTATGAAGAATTAATCGCGATTTTATTACTTCATAAACCTTCGCCTTTGTCCCCTCATTGTCTTGGCTGTTCACACGTTTCTTCATAAAGCTTGCGGGGGCGACATCCTTATCGGCCCCGCAACAAGTGGTGACTTCCCGACGTGAGACAGCTAAGCGATGATGGAATCGGTCAAAAGTGATTCTTTGGACATGACGGCCGCGATCATACCTCTGCCTGCATACCACCATAATGCCAAGAACTGGTTCTTGCAGGTAGAGTCTATCTTCTCCATGCTACGCATCACTTCACAGCGAGCCAGATTCGCGAATGTAATGCAGAAACTCCCATCCGATATGATGGACGAAATTTCTGACGTCCTCGCCGATTTGCGCGAACATGAACCATACGATCACTTAAAGGAAGCGATCCTCAAGCGCACTGGGCGTTCCGAGGAAGACATGATTCAGGAAATTCTACGGAACGTCACCAGAGGCGACAAGACGCCATCCCAGCTTCTTAGGTATATGAGGAACCAGCTGGGAAAGCACAATGTGTCGGAAAAGGTTCTTCGAGGCTTATGGCTGGAGCATTTGCCCAAATCAGTAGCTCAGATTATCGCACCAATGACGAGAGCCACGCCTCTGGATGATTTGGCAGAATCTGATAACCTGGTTTTTGCGCAGTTTGACCACAGCGTTAACGCAGTTCACGCCTCCAACATAGCAAAGCACGAACGCTGCGAGCCAAGTAGGACAGAACGGGCGCTGGCCGACCTTCAACGACAAATTCGGGAGATCCAGCTCTCCCTGCGCCCACGGACAAGGAAATCGACCCCATCTCGACGGAGACGAACCCTCAGCCGAGAACGGCAAAGCGACCAGAGTGTTTGTTGGTTTCATCGCACTTTTGGCGACGGAGCCAGAAATTGTAAACCTCCCTGCACACACCCGCTGGCCCGGGGAATAAACCGGGGAGTGGCGACGACTAACTCATCCGGTGCCAACACGCAATGTCGTCTATTTTACGTTTGGGATCGCCGGAACAAACTGAAATTTCTCGTAGACACAGGTGCGGCCATCAGCGTGGTACCCTATCAGAACGACCACACCGCTAAGCCCACCCTGGTCAAACTACGAGCTGCGAATGGTTCCGCGATAGACACATACGGAGAAAGGACCCTTACTCTGAATATCGGCATGCGACGTGATTTCACTTGGACATTCACCGTGGCCAACGTGAAGGTACCCATCCTCGGCGCGGATTTCCTGGCGCATTACGCACTGGCGGTCCATATGAACCCTAGGACCCTGTCAGATACGATTACGAATCTCCGTGTCTTAGGTACCCCTACACGTCAAGGCTCCACAGGAATCAGCGTCGCAACGTGCCATGGTCGCGAATACTTAGATCTCCTGACACAGTTCACGGATATAACGCTGCCGCTCCAAGTAACGGCTTCAGGTGACCATCAGACTCAGCACCACATCAAGACTAGAGGTCCTCCCGCACACTCCCATCCGCGGCGACTCGCTCCGCACAAACTGGCGTACGCCAAGGAGCAATTCGACAAAATGCTGAGTGATGGCATCATTCGTCCTTCCGATAGCCCTTACGCCTCGCCACTACACTTAGTGCCTAAACCTGGCGGTAAAGTGTTTCGGATATGCGTCGACTACCGAAAATTGAACGCGTCAACTGTACCAGACCGGTACCCTGTCCCTCATATCCATGATTTTGCGTCCGGACTAGAAGGCGCTCGCATATTTTCAAAAATCGATCTGACAAAGGCATACCATCAGATCCCCGTCGCTGCGGAAGACGTCCCTAAGACGGCAGTCACAACACCATTCGGCCTATATGAGTTTTTAAAGATGCCGTTCGGTCTACGTAACGCTGCCCAGACATTCCAGACATAGACGAAGTCCTGCGCGGACTACCACACATATACGCTTACATCGACGACATCTTGGTGGCCAGTAAAGACGCTCTTCCTGACAACCGACGCATCGGACGCTGGAGTGGGCGCGGTGGTTGAGCAAGAATTCGATTCACAACGCGAACCCATCGCATTCTTTTCAGCCAAGCTTTCGCCAGCCCAGAGAAAATACAGCACCTTCTCCCGAGAGCTGCTGGCCATTTATCTGGCCATCAGGCATTTCAGGCACTTACTGGAAGGTCGAGATTTTACTATTTATACCGACCATAAACCATTGACGACTGCGATGAGTAACAACTCTGATAAATACACAGCTCGCGAGATCCGGCATCTCGACTACCTGTCACAATTCTCGACCGATATTCGTCACATAAAGGGGAAGGACAACGCCGTCGCGGACACATTATCGCGAGCGGATATTCAATCTCTTCAGACCGGCGTCTTGGGTCAGGATACCATAGCCGCTGAACAAAAATCCGACCCCACGCTGCAAGACGTCCTTTCAAATACTTCTTTAAAGCTTCGGGAGTTCCCTGCATCCTTCAGCGACGACACCCTGTACTGTGACACCAGCCTAGCAAGCCCTAGGCCCTACATCCCACCGACACATCGAAGACAGGTATTCCAACATTTCCACGGGTTGTCTCATCCGAGTAAGAGAGCTACGGTCAAACTTATTACCGACCGATTCGTTTGGCCTAATATGAATGCGGACATCCGAGAATGGGTTTCCACGTGCATGGAGTGCCAGATGTGTAAGGTCCACCGACACACTAAATCCCCCGTTGGCACCTTCGGCAGTCCCGATGCACGGTTCTCCCACATACATGTCGACTTAGTGGGACCGCTTCCGATGTGTCGGGATTACCAGTACCTTTTGACGGTTGTGGATCGTTTTTCGTGGTGGCCGACCGCCATACCTATAAAAGACACTTCTGCAAGTACCGTCTCCAGGACCATCCTAAAAGAGTGGATTGGAACTTTTGGCACACCCCAAGTCATCACGACCGACAGAGGATCACAGTTCCAGTCGTCCCTTTTTCGGGAGTTTACCAACCTACTTGGTGCCAAGCACATAAAAACTACCGCTTATCATCCGTGCGCCAACGGCTTAGTCGAGAGGTTTCATCGGTCACTTAAAACCTCCCTGGCCACTAGACCTGACACTATCAGTTGGGTGGACGACCTGCTTTTGATTCTCCTAGCATTGATGAATACCGTAAAGGAGGACTTAGGTTGTTCACCCGCCGAACTGGTTTTCGGTACACCTCTTGCGCTGCCCGGCGAATATTTCAACGACTCCCTTCAGACGTTTTCAAAACCAACAACTCCTTTCGTCGAGGAACTCCGCCACAAAATGGCTCGACTTAAATATACAACTCCGCGACAGCAACCGATGAATTCGTACATCCCTCAACGCTTGCGAGATTGCTAATTCGTTTTCGTACGGAACGACGCCGTGCGACGACCACTCACGCCGGCATACCAAGGTCCTTTTCAAGTTCTTCGGCGCTCCGACAAACACCTTACAATCAAGCGCGCCAACTCGACCGACACCGTCGCGATCGATCAAACCAAGCCTGCTTTTCTGGAGAAGCGACAGTACGACGCAAACCCGGCTCTGCGGCCCCCTGATGTTATTCCAGCGCACCAGGCACACGCCGCACCGCAGACATCAGACGACACCCCAGCAACTCCTGTGCAGCAAACCAGATCCGGTAGGAGGGTCACTTTCTCTAAAGACCTTCGTAAATATTATTATTATTAATTGATATGATCAATTTTCTAGGGGAAGGGCCTTGTCGCGGTCGCCATTAGCCGCTCCTTAGAAAGACGGCCTTGACCTTCACAACTCCTGATCTCGCAGATTTAAGTCAAGCAACATGCGAGAAACCAGACGACTAGTTCAATATCATTGATGCCAAACCGTACCTCGTGAGCATCGGATTATGCAGCGCTTCCTCAAACATCGGACAACAATTGTATTAATTTAATATCTACGGTTTTCTACTCCCTCTAGCCGGGGAGTTCTTGAATGAATCGCTCCAAATATCATAAGCCCTTTTTTTCGTCCAAATCCAAGCTGCTCGGCCCGGGGGCCTGGATCAAAGTGTAGTACGGACAGCATTCGAAATTTCAGGGGAGAGCAGCATTTCACCAGTGCCTGTTTGCAGTCTTGTTGATCCTTGGACGAGTTTGTGTACATCAAACTGGTTGATAGCATACGTTAACTGATAAGTTGTTTATTTGATTTTACTTTGTTTTCCTAAAAACTTTGTCTGTCTTTTCAGTTTGTTTTCTTAAGATATACTTGTGTTTTTTGTTTCTTTTTTGTTGATTTCCTTTCTTACTTTTTACCCTCCCCACCGTTTTTGTTTGTATTACTTTTATTATTGAATTATTTTTTGGTTGTCTTTTTTTGTCCCGTTTTTCCTTTCTGATTTTATTTGGTTTATACTGGACATTGCTTCCGTGTTGGAATGATATTCCATTTAAAAAATAATAATTAAAAGACATCCAATCGGTCGTGGTGGTCGTTTCGGCCACCATGAGCGATGACAACATAACACCGCCGGTGTCCTCGGCAAAAAGTGTCTGGGCTGAAGATAGACCCAGGGGAAAAAACGCCGAATATTATGAGGAGTTAAGAGTTCAACTGAAGGATACGTTTAAGGAAAATGAATTCCTTACAATTGAGGAGGCATTTATGGCAGTCAAAAAGAAAACAGTATCCCTGCTGACTTCCGACATAAAAAGCCGGAAATTAATCGGAGTCAGCAGGGAAACAATGGAGGAAGTCCTAAAGGTCTTACAAATTTCCCCCAAAGTGCTGGCAAGAAGATCAAATGCCATGTGGGATATTCTTCTTCCTACAGAGCAGGATGCCAAACAAATAGCCGGAAACATATTGACAACGAAAAACCTGCGACTGCAAACGGAATACATGGACACACGGAGGACACGGATTACCGTACATGGTGTGCCCGTGGATGTATCCACCGATAGAATGGGTGCATACTTTTCAAAGTTTGGCAGTGTCGAGGAGGTGAAGGCAATAACCGGGAAATCGGGGATTGCAACAGGCGATATTGAACTACAGGTCACAATAACCAGATCAAGTTTTATGGAGATTCCCAATGTTCTTCTGTGTAGAGAAAGAAGAATGTTGGTGGTGGTGGAGGGCAGAAGGCCTTCTTGTTGGTCCTGTGGGATATCTGGCCACATGGCTAAAGAGTGCCCCGCTAAACGCCCTCCACCTACAAAGCAGCCCACATCATCGAAAACGACAACAACAGCAGCAGCAGTAGTGGCAACATCCCCGACAACTGAAGCAACCCCAAAGGATGCTGAAGGAACTTGGAAAGTGGTAGGAGGTGGCAAAAAACCCAAGAATGTGTCTACCCCACCCAAAAAGGAAGACACCCCAAGGAAGCAGCAAACGCCACCACAACAGAGGGCAAAGAAGGTGCCCCTCCCGGAACAAAAAGGCGAGAAAGAGATGCAACAGGTGGAAGCTCCAAGACAGAAAGGAGATAAAAAGCAGCAACAACAGCAGCTGCATCAACACAAACAGCAACAGCTCCGGCAGCCAGAAGAGCAACAACCCCTACAGTCGGAGCAGCAGCAACCGGAACAAGATCAAATGGAGGTAGAACAAACACCTCCACCTAGAGCTACATCCCTCAAGAGGTCAAGGGAGGAAGATGATGAAGAACCTCCACAAAGGCATCATGACCGTGGTAGGGCGGAGAAGGTCATGGAGCAGTCCAGGGCAATCTCCGTCCCTGCTTCGTTCAAAAATACCCAAGATCCAACAAGAACCAGACGTCATTCTTCTTCCCCTTCCAGTACTACCCACCCTTCTCCCTCCACTCCTCCCCGTAATTCAGTTTCCACCTTTCCCCTCTCACCCACTTCCTCCCCTCCTCATCCATCAAGGGAAAAGAAGAAAAGAAAGAGAAAGACCTTTGCTGGTCCGGAATGGATCTGCAAAATAGATAAAGAGGAATACAAAAAGGGCCTCCCCAAACAGAGGAAAGCCCTTCTAGGTGGACTCTACAAAATGGAGACTATAGAGGGGAAAAACATCGAAGACCCTCAAAATTTCCCCCGAGCTCCAGGTGTAATAACTTGCATAAGAGAAACCGGGAACCAGCTCGAAGTATGGAATCACCTATACGAAGCGAGGGCGGCGTTCCCGAATATAAGGATGTTCGAACTGGAGAACCACAACTTAAAAAATCTAAGACAATTTTGCTCTGGGAGGGTCCCAGTTTTACTCCACCCCTCCTTATATAGAGCCATCAAATTAACCTACCCCACGGACGTCGGCGGGATTGTCACAGAAGGACGGATGACGTCGGAGTTAGGCGTGGGGAGCCTGGGACAATCCGTCGGGGTCCTTTCACCCGCAGATTTCCGTCCTGTATGTGAATAGGTTCATTGCACTTCTGCTTTTCTTTCTTTGCAGGCTTAGAAGATGTCTATTAAGATAGCAACTTTAAATGTGAGGGGCTTAAGGGATCGGGGTAAGGCTGCCCGCCTGCTCCGGGACCTTCTGTCCCTGGATGTGGATGTTGCCGCGATCGAGGAGACCCACTTTGTTTGCAGTTCCGATGCGTGTGTGCTGGAGGATGACTTTGTCGTCTATTCAGCATATGGGGACCGTTCTGCCAGAGGAGTTTCTTTGCTTGTCAGGCGTACTCTTGATGCGAAGGTGGACCTTGTGCATACCGATGCCGAGGGCCGGTTGATCGTGGCCGATATTGCCGTGAAAAGTGGTTCGTTCCGGGTCGTTGCGGTTTATGCGCCCAACGACCGGGAGGAGCGGGTCTCGTTTTTTCGGCGGTTGGGGCCGTTCCTGGTGGATTCAACGCGCCTAGTTTTAATGGGGGACTGGAATGCCATCCTGGACCCCAAGTTAGACAGGGGGCGGGGAGCTAGCGGGAGAAGGGGCGATCGTAGCCTGGTTGATCTGATCGTCGATTATGGTCTCGTCGATAGATACCGGGTCGATCATCCCGGGGGGAAAATGTGGACGTGGGCTCTTAATTGGCCTTGTGACAAGGTAGTCAGCTACCTTGACAGAATGTTAGTTAGAAGAGCCGACATAGATCTGTTAGATTGCCCTACGTTCCACTGGGTAGGCTATTCGGACCACAAACTCGTTTGTGCCCGGGTGGCGTTAGACGGTAGGCCTAGAATGGCTGGCTACTGGAAGTTCAATCTGTCCTTACTGGACAGGGAGGACTTTCGGGAACAGCTAATTAGACTAGTGCAGCGGGAGCTAGTGGGGGCGGTTATCGGGAATAAGTGGTGGGAACGCCTTAAGTGTAGGATTAGGTCCTTCACCACTGATTTCGGCAAACGGCTCGCTCTAGATAGAGCTGATAAGGTGAAGACACTCAAGTCTAGTTATTCCCGGGCGGTGGCTGGGGGGGATCCCCTAGAGATAGCCTTAGCTAAGGAGGCCCTGGATCGTTCGAATAGCGAGCGGTACATGGGCCAGGTAATTAGACATAAGTTAAGCAAGATGTCTTCCGAAGCGGTGAACTTGGGCGCAGATCTGCGCAGGGAAGAGGTCCGTCGAGGTGGCGATCGTTACATTCGTGAAGTCGAATCCCCGGAGGGGCGTACTCTTCGGGCCACTGACGACATGTGCGAGGCGTTTCGGCGCCATTTCGAGAGCCGGTTTACCAAGGAGCCTGGTCTCCGTGAGGAGGAGTTTCGTAGCTATTTGGCTGACTTTCCTCGGCTTTCGCCGACTGAAGCGGCTAGCTGCGAGGGAGAGATCACGGAGGGCGAAGTCTACGCGGTTTTGAAGAAGGTCGGCAGAGGCAAGTCGCCCGGTCTGGATGGTTTGCCCTATGAATTGTACTTGAGGCTGTCGCACATCTTTGTTCCGATTTTGACTGCAGTGATCAACAACTGGTTTCGGTCGGGGTCCATCCCCAATCGGATCACCAGGGGCGTGATCACTCTGTTGAAAAAGGGCAAAGGTGGTGGGGGGAAACTAGATGACTACAGGCCCATAACTCTGCTAAACACAGAGTTAAAGATTATGGCCAAGATCCTGCAGGAGCGTTTGCAGTCAGTTGCCGAGTCTCTGTTGGGACCTGAGCAGACTTGTTCTGTGAGGGGCCGAACAATTCAGAGCAACCTGCATCTGATCCGCACGATCATAGAGGGTGTAAAAGACGACGAGCAAGCCGCGCTGATCAATTTGGATCAGTCCAAGGCATTTGATAGGGTCGACCATCGCTACCTTGCTACGGTCCTGCAGGCCGCTGGATTCGCACCAAACTTCTGCCGCTGGATTAGCCTCCTGTATCGCTCCCCCAGTGCTGTGGTACAGGTGAACGGAAGGTTGTCGGACGCGTTCGTGCTGTCTAGGTCGGTTCGTCAGGGTTGTCCGCTGTCGCCTCTCCTTTATGCTTTGGCGTTGGAGCCTCTCCTTCGCCGGCTGAAGGACGAGACCGGCAGTCCGGCCCTACGCGGAATCGCCGTTCCTGGAGGGGCTCGAGCCAGGGTTTCCGCGTACGCCGATGACGTATCTGCTTTCGTTTCGTCCCGGGACGATATCGAGGCGGTACAGAAGGCGCTTGACCGGTACGAGAAGGTGACAGGGGCCAAGATAAACCGCGACAAGTCTTCCGGCTTGCGGTTAGGTGCCTGGAAGGGGGTCGCTCTTCCGGGCCGCTTCGGTTGGACGGATGGACCTGTCCGCATTCTTGGAGTGTGGTTTGGACCGGACCTCCAGCTGGAGAAGAATTGGTCTGAAGTACTTGCAAAGGTCGATTCTGCCGGCAAGACTTGGAATCGACGGCGGTTGTCCGTGAAGGGCAGGGCGGAGGTGTGTGCTATATACATTTTCCCCCTGATTCTTTATCGATTGTCTGTACTTCCTCTCTGTGAGACCCATTGGAAGGCGCTCGAGCGATCGCTATCCTCCATTTTATGGAGGGGACGCGTGAACAGGGTCGAAAGACGAGTCTGCACTAAACGTCCGTGTCATGGGGGGCTGGGAATGCCGCACCTCTTGAGTCACGTCCGTGCCTCTAGGTTGGCTTTCCTACGCCGCGCATTGACTGGGAGAGATCCGATCCTGGAGGGGATTGTTAGGGACGCCTTCCCTAGCCTTACCATCAGACCCCCCATCTCGTGGGTTGAGCGCCGTCGTAAACCCCGGGACGAGTCGGATTTCATCCGCGAGTGTCGGTCGGCCTTGAGGGCCATTCCCCGGTCCAGTGACCTTTCACGGCCTAGGAAGGTCTTCTATCGTGGATTAGTGGAGGGGCCCGCGAAGGATTCCCTACGTGATACGCTCGGCTTGTCGGAGGAGGAGTATCGCTCCTACTGGTCTTGGGCGCCAGCGGCGGATTACCTCAGTAACCCTGAGTTTTCGCTTACCTGGCGATTGGCTCGGAATCGGCTGCCTCTCAACGACAAGGCTTTCATATGGGGTTTGGCGGATTTGCCAGACTGTGAACGGTGTGGTCTTGGCTTAGAAGAAACGGCTCCGCACGCCTTCTACCATTGCCCCCGGGTCCGCCCCTTATGGGACCATGTCGGCGAGCTGACGGCTCGTCTCGCTCCCGAACAGCTTGTGTCCATTGATCGCGCATACGCGTGTGACAATGTGTCGCCCCCGTATTCCGGGGTGAAACGAATGGTGTTTCTGACGCTGCTGGCCACGGCTCGAATGGTGATTTGGACGACGCGAAAGGAGGAAGTCTTGCGGGGTAACCATCTTTCTCATCAGCATCTAATCCTATTCTTTGAGCATCAGCTCAAGATGAAGATTAGATCTGATAGAAAACGATTGCATTCGACAGTCTTTAGCGAAAGGTGGGTAAAAGAGGCGAGCTTGGTTCGTGTGACCGGGGCTAGCCTTGATTTTCTCTTCTAGGTCAACCTATTGCACATCGGGGTGGCTTCCTGTGGAACCCTCCCCTTGGTTAGGATTAGACAAGCTTCAGTGTACCTAGTTAATGTGAGTAAGTGTTGTTCCTGGCCTGTAACCCGGCTACTCTTTGGTTATGATCCAAGTCGAGATTCCCAACCTCCCCAGTTTGTTTTTAACCCTCCTTTTCATCTCGACTGGGTCAGCTGTATATTTCCCCATTCCCGCATAATATTTTATCCCTTTTCCCCACTCCCTTAGCGAGAGAGCTTCTTGATTCTGTCCCCTGGGCAGAATACAGCGGCCTCTCTATTTTGAGGGTTGGACGGTCCCCTACTAACATCTGTTATGTTTAGTTGATATTTTGTGTTTATATTTATTTGATTATTGGGTTCATCTCCCCTCCCCTCTCATTCTATCATTATTAGAATTTTAATGTATAGCATGTATTTCATCATCAAATTTTTATGGTGTGGGGCGCGTTTTTTGTAGGACCCCCTGGTAAGAATGTGGTATTATGGTGCATGAGAGAACGATTGGTGATGGATGAGTTCTTGTGGTGAATGGGTAAATTGTAATGTATGAATGGGTCGTGAATCTGATTAGCTAGGTATAGGATAGTTAGTTTGGACCAGCCTTTACCCCTCCCCTTCATCGGCCACGTGCCACAATTGTAAATTTTTACAATAAATACCCTGGATCAAAGTGTAGTACGCTGCCTTTGTGAGCTTCCGGTGCTTTGTCGAGAGTGTTACTCTTCGGCGCGATCCCGCGGTCGATCCGCCCTGGAAGACGTATCACCTCTCTGACCGGCTTCGCCAAGTGATACACTTATGCGCGATCCCGTTTCCGCGGTCGATCCGCCCTGTGAAGTCTATCACATCCTGCCTTGGCCCTGTTTAGGGACTCCGCCTTCGCCAAGTGATACACTTTGGCGCGATCCCGTTTCCGCGGTCGATCCGCCCTGTGAAATCTATCACTGTTGTCGGTCCGCCCTGTGAAGTCATTCATTGTTCTGACTTGGCCCTGTTTAGGGACACCGTTCCCGTCTATTCTCCCATCCGGCAGTCGACCAGCTACATCCGTTTCGCCGATCAACTCTACATTCGTTTTTACCAATACGACCGAAAGCAGCTACCCCTAAACAAAACCAGTCATACCGGACCCGACACCGACTTGAACACATTTCTTCAGAGTACACTCTTGTACAATTGGCATTAATAAAATCGACATTATTGCTTCATAAACCTTCGCCTTTGTCCCCTCATTGTCTTGGCTGTTCACACCTTTCTTCATAAAGCTTGCGGGGGCGACATCCTTATCGGCCCCGCAACAATAGCAAGTATTTATGTAGAATATCAGGTTTTAAAATTATAAAATGAAAATAAAATAATACGTAAATTTCAATATTTCAGAACCTAAACGAAAACTAAAGTTTCCATGTAAACATAGAATTCAACTCTATTCATTCACCCTGAAATCCATGAATAAGATTGCAAAATTAGGAATGTCAAAAATCCCTGAAATTTGCGAAATATATGAATAATTTCTGTTTCTTTATTAAAAAAAAATAGTCTCTTTTACTTAGAATAAACATCTATCGGTAAATAAAAAAACCGAACTTTTATTAACGTGATCACTTACCGTCACTTCTCTACATTTATCTAAAATATGAACGCGGGTTAGTTTTATATTCGATGTACATTTGCATATTGATAGGGGGGATAGATTTTTTGGACGCTCCTTCATTGTGAAATTGTTGTTAGTTAAACTAGGCACATTTCAAATATTTGAATTATTTTACTAATTAAGATCATACAAAGGTAATTTTTTAATTACACATTACATTTGTGTTCATTAATGGTTATTAACTAACAAAAGGATGGCATATCGCATTTGTTTTATTTTTTTTTTAATTTAATTTACTTGCCTTCTTTTCACGAATCAATAAATAAATAACAATTATCGGCTAAATTCGAAAGTTGAGTTTTTCGTAAATTTACTTTTTTGATTTATTATTTCGAGTGCGTATTTACTATTTACAAATAATAGTTCTATTTATTTATTTGGAAGTTTGTTCTCTATGAGTTAAGTAATAATTTTCTCTTTAATTTTTTTTCTAAGGAGTTAAAAAACAGACTTCCAAAACACAGCGACTATATGTCTGAAGAGCAAACAAGATAAGAGACACGACTGCAATTGCACATTGCACAGTCACATAAATTGACTGTTAGTATTACTATTAACCCCTTCGTCAATTTAAAAACAATATTGATTAAAAAAATTTTTAAAATATTTTGCTTAAATTCGCATTAAACCCACTTATTGACATTTTAAAAACTTTGACTTAAGAAATTACAATACATAATGCGAATTTAAATTTACTCAATATTTGTAACAAATTAGCATAATTACAGATGTAAACAAAATAATTAGTCAATATTTTAAACTTACTGAAATGCTTGGCAATGGCAACAGACAGGAATTTATAAGGTGTCCTTTCTTTGGAAATTCTAAATATCATATGAAAATTTTAGTGTCTTTTGGGAGTGACGAGGATTTGAGAGAGAGTTCGCTAAGACTTGACCGGTACCACAGACTACAGGCGCCAGATTTATGGTAACCAGAATATTTTTACAATATTAAAATAATTTAGTGCGTGTTTTCGGCCAGGCAAGGGGTGCGAGTGCGGCAAATCAAAAATGATCCGATAAAGCTATGCCTTGCAGTCTAGCTGGGAACCAGGTTTGAAGTTACCACTCCCAAAAAACAGAGACATTTTTTCTACTGCGTTCATTCGTAAGGTTTCTTCGTTTTCTTTTACTTTCTTTGTTTTTCTTTCTTTCTTCACAAATTTAGTTTGATTGCTAACGAAGATACTTTTTCTTCTCCAAATTTTCATTTTTGCACGGTCACGGATCTGCCCGTACTTGTGTCCGGCAGTCCGCACGGCCATGAGAAACACACACAAGGGGGCCCGAGTCAGGCGGGCCCCCTTGCAGTGCCGGGCCCTCGGACCAGGTCCGATTGGACCGATGGCTCAGTCCGGCCCTGGTCAAGAGGGTTGATGCTGGAAGATCCTATGCTAGGCAACAGAACTCTGCACATGCAGGAGAACCCAGTCATGACTGTCAGACAATTTCTGCAACCACATCACCCTTTATATATGAACTCTCCAGATTGCAACCGCCTTGATTATTATGTGTGGGGGTGCAGTTCAGTGAAAGACTAACAAAACTCCTTCTGACACCAATGATGAAACTGAAGACAAGGATTATGGCAGCATTCACTAACTTAAACATGAAGACTGTCCAGAAGAAATGCAAGAGAGTCTGAAGTCATCTGAAGGCTGTGGTTGAATGCTGGTTTTATTGAATAAATTTACTCTTTAGTATTTCAAGATATTTTTGTGCAATTTTGGTAAATAGATCTGTTAAAGTGAGATGTCAGTGTTATTTTCATTTTTGCATAACTTACACAGCAATTTATCTATTGCCCTCTGTATATTCTATGCATAGAAATTCATTATCACTAACAGCTTAAATAAAAATTTCTTCCCAGTATATTCAGTTGTGAATTAAATATTAAAAATATTCAAATTTAAATACAATATTACAATTTAAATATATATTAAAACCAACTTACTGAGAAATGTGTAATGATTACAATTGATTATGTATATTGATTTCTTATTCTTCTAAAAATAGAAGGAAATTATTTCTACATTATTTAATCAAACTATATATATATATATATATAAACTCTTTAAGCCAAATGTCTTTGTGAGTGAGTGTATACACACACACACACACACACACACACACATTAACCTTCAGTATTCTACATTTTAAAAAATTTCAAAACTCTCAAACTACTTGATCTTTCCAGTCCTGCAATAGCAAATAGAATCAAATGTTTTTCAGCCTTAAACTCATTAGCTAAAAAATTAGTTATTGCTTTGTTTCAAACAACCCTTTAGAATTCAATATCTCTGAGATTCTCATTTATTTCAAAAGCACATATAAAAATTTACATATATCAGGGGTGTTGCTGGAAGGTTCTCAGACTGATCAAAAAGCCCTTCAACAAACCTCACAGTTTTTAATAAAAAGGTTACAATATCGGTCTATATCACTGAGATGAAGCATAATGATTACTTGCATTATTTACATTACTCAGACTCTTATTCTCATCTTCACTGCCATATTCACAATGTTTCAGCTGTTGTATGCTCTGGCCTACTTCAGATGATTTGAATTTTGAACCAAACCCTTTATTTAGTCCACTAGGGTAGAATGTTCTAGTTCCACGTGCCATACCTCTTACAGATCTCTCACTTATTTCCCTTTAACTCAACTCTCTAAATTTTGGTTCCCCACTACTGTGGCCTGGTATTGAACTCATAACTCTAGTCACTGGATTTAATCAACACCTTTATCCACTGGGCCATGTGTCCTCAATGACCCTCATCTTCATGTTTCACAGTTTTCTTAGTTCTTAAACTCTATCTTTATATTTTGTTTATTTTTCAATTTTCTCTTCACCCTGTCGTCTGTTGGTGTCATTAGATTCTATGATTATGGCAGGTTTGCTTTTGTCTCTTAATAAATATCAAATGTGCTTTTCTCCCTTGGATTAGGAGGGTTGATCTGGATCTCAAATCCTTCACTATCTTACTCTTTTATTTACTAAAATAGTCTCCTTTTAGTAGAATATTTTTGCTGATTGCATTTGTTTGCATATTATTTGTTAGAATTTGCAAAATGTTTCAGAATAGGAACTTCTCAGCACCTTCTGGTATTCATATGTAAACCAGAAGTCCCAACATTAACCATAACAAGTAGTTTATGAAGGAGTGAAAGTGTAAGAAAACTGCTGCTTTAAAAACAATATTGAAAATTATTGTTTTTATTGGATTTGGTGTTCCCATGTCTCTGAATTACATTTTTTTTTATCTCAAAATTGAAAATTTCCTTCATGATTCATTTTAGTAACCTAGCTGGGAACAAATCAGGGATAAAGTTTTTTTGTTTTTTTTTAAAGAGTGAAGATATTAAGAAACATATTCATTTGAAAACAGTCTTAAATCCAGTTTTGTAGTCATATATAAACTCATGGCCAAGTATCACCTGTATATTGTTTAACTATTATCTGTATTTCTGCTTGTGTTAACACAATTTTTACCTTTGAATGCTATTTCTCATCACACAGCATTGTTAAATCATAGAAATTTATAATACCTTAAGATAACTGACAGTAAAACAATTTAAAAGGAAATGATTAAATGACCACAAATTAATGAAGGTTGCATTTTCTAAATGAGTGTAAAGAAAATAGAAAAATTCTTACCATCTGGTGAATAAATTAATGCAGGGAAATGTGAATAGTTTTCATCTAGTCTTGTGAGATCCATTTCAAGAATTCCAGGACTGGCTTGAATATCATCAAATTCAGAACACTGGTTTAAGGATAGGTTTCTAGCAAGAAAATACAATTCAAAATAAATAACAATTAACATGGATATATAATGATCAATTTCTTGACCTGTTCATTTTTATTTTCAACAAATTATATTTATGTTGAGATTAGAATTTCTTATCCTGTTTTACTAAAAAAATAGTTATAAAAAATCTTGACTAATTATATATTGTTATGGTTAAAATAAGTTTGGTCACTGTCATCTTTGTTGCTGACATTTGTTTTGGGTTGGTATTAAATTTCAATCAAACAGAAAATAAATGGATGTAACTGAAAAAAAGGAAATTGCTTACTTTATTGATTTCATTAATAATATTTGAAGCAAATCCAAATTTAAATCTTTTATGTTAATATTCCTTAGATTGTAACTCCTGGGGTAATATTCAGAGAGGTTTTAATAATTTAGTAATTCTTTTTTGGTCTGGAATTGGTCTAGAGCCTTGTTTAGCAAACTTTCTACAGATTGTATCTTGATAAAATTGCCCAGCCTCCTATACTGTAAACAGGCTAATAGAAGACGTAGATTGGTTCACCTATGTTCTGGTTCACACTCCTTTCAAGTATACTGAACAGGAGTAGAGATTTTAACCTTTTTTTTGTTGTTTAAGATGTTGTCTCTGGTTCCATCTTGCAAGACCCCCAATGAAAGTAACTGTCTTTACTTTTTGGTGAACTGACTGATTAGTGTCTGTGACTCTTCATTTTGAATAATCATTTTTAACCTTAAATTTTTAATCAGTAAAATAGGAATATATTTTTTATTCTATAAACAAAATTATTTCTTTATGAAACTTAGTAGAGTATTTTTTATATTCATAGGAGTATAAAATATAATCTATATATAATTTATAAAAAATTATTAAATAATAAAATGAAGCAATATATTTCTTCCGTTGCATTTATTCTTTATTTTTAAATAATTTATATCATAAAATATAATTAACTGCATTAAGTTAGAATTTTAAAATTATTTTATGAAAATTTATTAAAGAAAAGAAAGTGCTGATGTAAAAGAAAAACTAAAAGTAAATTGGTAGAAATTGATAAATACTTATTGACTTGAATTGATACTCTTTATTGATTGTCTTCACTTTTCTTTCTTTCAGTCACCAATGTCATAAATATTAAGGCACTTCCAGACATCATACATAATTATTTTTAATCTTATATACAAGAGGGAGGTTACTTAGAATTGTGGAATTATTTCCTATTTGATCTTATGCAGAAATAATTTAGTAGTTGCAAAAACATAAATAGAATTCTTTTAAAAATATAGCAGATGCAAAAATGGCATTTAACTTTACATTTTTCATTTCTTCAGAAACAATGAATGATGGTAATCAGTTTTATCAGCGTTGAGTTTATTGTTCATTTCTCTAATGATGTTACACACACTCCCATACACACATACATAACCTTATACTGTTATATTGCAATTTACTTACACATGCATATGTATATATTCTCAGCATGACTTCCTTTCTCTAACTACTGATTGATGATAATTTCTTTTTCAATAATAAATATCCATTTCACTTCACACTATCTATATAAGATGAAGGGTTTGTATCATTTGATAAAAAAGAATTATTGAAAATTTATTTACAATTACAACTTTTACTTTTCATTCTTTTGTTCTTGCATCAGTTTTAACAAGGCTGCATTTTTGTTGGTGGAAGATAATTTGTTTGGATGTCAAAACAAAGCCTGGGTTAAATTTTAGGTACGATCAATATGTCTTATTGAAGTTATTGAAGTTATTTGATGTATTTTAAAAAATGCCATCTGAAATTATTAGGCAAAACCAAATAATCACATTTTACTTCAATAAAATCATAATAAAATCATCAAAAATTAATCAACACCTATAATAGAACAACACATATGATAAGTCTTTGAATCTTTTACATTTTAATATAGTGATCTTTCTTAATAACAGCCAGTAATCTACTATACATGGATTTTGTTAATTTTTTTTTTTTTATTTCAACAGGTTCAATTTCCGACATGGTAGTTTTAATTGCTTCCCATAGGTCTGTTTTGCTGTTATATTTTTTGCTCATAGATTTTTGATTGGATTCAGATCATGATTTGGTGGTGGCCATTCCATTATCTTCTCACGCATAAATCTTTTATGATCAAATAATTCATGGGTAAATTTAGATACATGAGAAAGAAAGTTGTTATGCATAAATACACAGTTCATTTTGAAACTGTGAGACTGGGACTTGTACCATGCAAAGAAAGTCTTGTTCATAAAATTGCAATAGTTAGCACTGTTAAGTTCAACTGCTTTATTGACATTAAATAGTCTAATAATGGTTTGGTTGACAATTTCAGTCCATATCATAACACTACTACCACCTTGTTGCCTTCTTTTAGCCACAGGGCATGTTTGAATTGGATAAAATCCCTCCTTTGGCCCATCCATCAGGTACATCAAAAGTCTCTTGAGATTTGACTGTGAAAATTACTTTAGAAAAGTCAATTTTCATGTATTTCTTGGTCCAATTTTGATGCTTTAAAATATTTGCTTTAGTGACAGGAGGTTGTCTAATAGTTTTTTTTATCCGAAATCACAAATTATTCTACACCTTTTGACCTTGACTCTCTCCATTACATTCTTTTCAAAGTTCTGGGAGCTGATCAAAAGTTATTGTTTCTCTATAACTAGCTTTAGTTTATGTTAATCACAAGGAAGCATGTTCTTAAAGCCTTTACCTCTTCAATGTGGACATTCCCTCACAATAACTTTGTTATTTTCTGTTCTTTATCAGTTGTTAGATCCTTCCCTTTATCCATGTTTCAACATATATTATGGACATAAAGAAAAAATAGTTTTTATTAGATTTCATAGGTCTTAAGCTCAGTTACTTTAGTCAAACCATTTTTGTAAATTCCAAATATCTCAAAAACTAACCATTAAAAATAGCAGAAAATTTAATTAAATGGATGAGTTTAAATTTGACAAATTTTGGTTCAGAACTTTTTGAGTTATTGAGATTTATTTACGTTGCATAATAGCTTCATATATATATATATATATATATATATATATATATATATATATATATATATATATATATCATCACAACTGATTTGTCAGGAAGTAGACTTCCTGATGTTATTGGTCTGGAGGGGGTGATGCAGCACCTTTGGAAAGTGCCTGAAAACCATATCAAGCCTTGTGAGTGAAATTAGGTAGAGGGAACCCTTGGGGACTGTCGATAGCTGGGCTAGCACAAAGTCACAAGTCATCATGACCAAGGGTTTGATTGTGCTGGCCTTGTTCAGATTGTTAATCATGCTAGATAACAGGCTCTCTCCCAGAAACTGTAACTAAGGTCTACTCAGCATAGTAACAGTATAAACCACAGGTTGGCTCCATGGGTGCTGAGCAAACACAAATGTGTCTGAACAAGTGTCTGCAACAGGGATTAGCTAGCCATCCTAATAGATGGGTATCCTTGAATATCAGTGACCAGCTATTATATATATATATATATATATATATATACACACACACTAAGGTTCAGTCTGTATAAGGCCCAGGGGCCACTTGAGGTAGAGGATTAAGGGGTATTTTATATGGATAAGAGGGGAAGATAACAGTTAACTCTAGATTTGAACAGGTTAAGATTGTAGTGATTGGGGAAACAGGGAGTCTATTCCATAGGACAGTAGTTTGCAGGAAGACGCTGTTTGAGTGGAATTAACTTCTCAGTGGAGGGAATATAGGTAGTTTGCTACTATATAAGTAGCATGGCAGGTTTTAGCTATGAAGGTCAGACCTGGTAAAACCAAGAGATGTGGTTTGCCTGAGCACTTTCCATGCTTGTCGCAATAGAGCAGTGAGAGACTTGCCACATCCAACCTGTGAGAGAGAGGTTGGAGTGTGGAAAATAATTCTTCCTCACAAGGACTTGGAGATGCTTTTGAACTCAAGACTGGAAAGTGAGATCTAGGCAGCTGTTCAAATATGGCAACAGTACTCCATTTTCAGCTTGATCTGGCTCTTATAAAGGTAGAGGATAGCATGAGGAATCAGGTACTTACTGGAGCTGTACATTTTACCTGCATCTTTATTAGATCATATATAGGAATTCCACTTGAGGTTGGGTGTGAATTTGAGTCCCAATAACCTGTGGAGGCACAGGGCCTCCTTGAGGGGACATCCATTTGTCATGACTGGTGGTAGTTTGTGGTCTGATTGGCAGTGATGGAATGTAACCAGCCATTTTTTTCCCCACTGGGAAGTTAGTGTTAGATTGGAAAAGAGGTCAGCTGTCAATTTCTGATCATCAACACTTTCAGAGTTGTGCCCATATATCATTGTATCATTGGCATAGACATTTACTAATGATCAGAATATATTCTTAGGTAGATAATTTGTGTAAACCAGAAGGAGGGTTGGTCCAAGAAGTGACTCCTGGGGAATGCCTGTGTTGACCACCAAGACCTCGGTGGACTGGCCATTATAACTACCTTCAGGGTTCTACCTGTTAGGAAGGATTTTATAATAGAGAAAACCCTTCCAGTGATTCCAAAACTGGAGAGCTTGTGTAGGAAACCTTTGTCCCACACATTGTTGGCCTTCAAGATATCCAATGTATGTGTGTCTTCAATAGCCTCACTAATTCTGTGTGTAATGGTAGCAGTGGATTGCTTGTTGCACAAGAGGTTGTTCCTATCCAGGTGCTCAATGAACTTCTTGTTGATTAAGGCCTCAAAGATCTTACTGATGATACTGAGGAGGATAATGGGTCTATACTGGGAGGGTGAGGATCAATTTCCCATGTTCTTGAAGAGTGGGCATACACTTGACACCTTCGACATGCTTGTGAAAGATTTCTCCTTCAAACAGTGGCTAAATAATTAGAATTGGGGATAATTCTGCCCTGATATTCTTAAGGATAACCACTGGAATTTTGTCTGGGCCAGTAGCTTTTTGGGGTTTGAGGCTTTTGAGACTTCTTTTACTGAAATGAGTATATTACTGAGATTGTGCTCAGTAAGACATGAGAATTTGGGGAGGAGATGGCTTTTGTAATCTAACATTGTATTTGAGGCAAAGAGCTTTGACTTGTCTGTCAAGGATGATATGACCTCAGGACCATTTATAATAGTGGGCATAGATGCTTTACCTCTGTTTATAATTTGTTTTGTGATCTTCCAGAATTTGCAAGATCCAATTTATTTATTTTCAACCTTGGCCTTGACAGATAACATGTAGCTGCACTTTGCATTTTTCAGGACTCTCTTACAGCGATTGGGGGCATTGCTGAAAGAACTAAGGATCAGACTACACTGTTCCATTCCAGAAAAAAAAATCCTTTTGGAGATTAGGGAAGAAGTTTTGGTGGCAGTATGCTTGGGAGAAGAGCTCCTGTCATATAGGATCAAATATTGTCTCAGTCTGCATCCACATAGCAAAAAACAGTTCTATGGAACAGTAAAACAGAGGATGTCATTGGTTTGGAGTCAATCTGGACACTGACTAAGGAATGATCTGACATGCCAATGGGGGCTAAAACTTTTGCTGAGCATTTGTCAGGGCAGGATATTAGAAAAAGGTCAAGAAGGTTCACTTGCTGACTCGTTGCATCTGGGACTTGGGTGGGTTGTTAATTGAAATGATTTGGGTTACTTCATATGCAATAGAGAAGAGTCTTTGCATTATCTGCCTTTCTCATCAGTTTTGTTAGAGTCGAATAACTACTCTTTGTGATGAGCATTGAAGTCACCTCATATGTGAAACTTGGCTGAGGGAAATTTGGTGAGGATATTGCCAATCCTCTCTAAAATTTAATTGAAGATTACCAACTAATCATGCTGAAGACGATACAGGGCAAAGATGAATGTGGTATTATGGATAAATACCATGAAGAAATTTATATATGGAAGATCAGGGTCTTTGTTTTTTGTGTCCCTGACACAGGGAAATGCATTCTTGATGTTTAGCACTGAGTCCATGACTGTGGCAATATATATATATATGTATATATATATATATATAATTATTTATTTAAAAATATGATTCCAACATGCTACATAAGAGTTCTCATGTTTCAATCAAGAGCCGAAAACTTCAATATAATTATTTGAATTAAATTGAATTAAAGTAAGCTCTGTTCCATCTTCAAGTGAAATTTTTTTTGGAATAACTTATTTCTGAAATCTATGTGTTTTAATAGCATATTCATTATTGAAATCAAAATTTCCATGGTAACGTCCAGCGCGATTGTTCATATAAAGAGGGGCACAGGGTGTTAATAATTTATATCAGTATAGAGTTACATTCATAGGTGTCAAGTCAGGGTAAGGTTGGGGTGTCTAAATTTAAAACGGAAGATGATTTCGTCTAGTCTGGTTTATGTGTCTATGGAGATTTATTTATTTTTTTATTTTATTTTTTCTGAAAGGGTTTTGTGTATATAAAAAAAAATAGAAATATGTGAGATATATATATATATACTGTTATCATATATATATATATACTGTTATCATATATATATATATATATACTGTTATCATATATATATATATACTGTTATCATATATATATATATATATACTGTTATCATATATATATATATATATATATATATATATACTGTTATCATATATATATATATATATATATATATATATATATATACTGTTATCATATATATATATATATATATACTGTTATCATATATATATATATATATATATATATATATATATATACATATACTGTTATCATATATATACATATATATATATATATATACTGTTATCATATATATATATATATATATATATATATATATATACTGTTATCATATATATATATATATATATATATATACTGTTATCATATATATATATATATACTGTTATCATATATATATATATATATATGATAACAGTATATATCTATATATATATATATATATGATAACAGTATATATATATATATATATATATATATATATATGATAACAGTATATATATATATATATATACTGTTATCATATATATATATATATACTGTTATCATATATATATATATATACTGTTATCATATATATATATATATATATATATATATATATATATATATATATATATATACTGTTATCATATATATATATATATATATATACTGTTATCATATATATATATATATATACTGTTATCATATATATATATATATATATATATACTGTTATCATATATATATATATATATACTGTTATCATATATATATATATATACTGTTATCATATATATATATATATATATAAATAGAGAGAGAGAGAGATAAATATATATCCTTTTTTATGTATACAAAAATGCTTAATTTTGAATAGTTTTAAATGAACTTTGTAATACACACAGAAGTAACTTTTTTTGATTATTTACCCATTAACAGACTGTTTCCCACATTTCAGTGCAACTTTCAAAATGCATGTAAGGATTTATATGAAACTATTCCCACAGCTGTCAGAGTTATTATTCTTGGAATGTTAGAGAGCCAGTCAGATTTTAGACATGGCAGAAGTCAGACATGTCCCAAACAAGATCAAGAAGCAGTGAATAAGAAAAACTATACAATAACGAAGAAAAGTTATTAAGTATTGATCAGCAGCTTCACCTTACCTTAAAGGTAGCTATTTTCTTTAAGCATGAAAACTCTATCATTGTAAGTACTATATTCATTTATTGTTCCATGACATCCTTTATGTTAATAAACTTAAAAATGGGAAATATTAATTTGCACACATCCTCTTGTTATCTCAAATTTATATATTTGGGAGCCCTTTGAGGTATGGAGACATTATCCAGTAACAACCCAATTTTTGTCTATTAATCCATTCACCTTCTTGAATTCTATGCTTTTCAGCTTCTCTTTTATGCCTAGATTACAATTTCCTCCTTTGGTTTTCTACATCTTTTTTATTATATCCCATTCTACCGCTGGTGTTTTCTCTTTCAGTTTTAGTTCCCTATATATCTATATAATACATGTGAGAATATCTGAATGTGTCACGCTTTTTCAATTAAAGGGACAGAACTCTCTAACATTCATTATCTCCTTCATTTATATAATAAATGTGAAAATGTCTGTGTGTCACACTTTTTCAATTAAAGGTACACAAATCTCTAACTTTTAAATATCTCATCTTCTTAAAATGAAACTTGCTTATCCAGGATTGGAATTGAATCCTCAGATTTCAAATTTAGCTCTCTGTGAAATTGAAGACAAAGTGATGAACTTGACTCAAAGAGATCTCAACAATTTTGGTTTGCCAAATCCAAACAGAAAAACTGGGCAAATTAACAGTGAAATTTTGAGAGTAACAGAATACAACATAGAAGAATTATAGCAATGTGTTCAAAACAATGAGCACCTGTTGAACAAAGACCAACAGCAAGTGCATCAGAAGGTCCTTCATGACATCAGCAACAATAATGGAGGGATTTTCTTGGATGCACCTGGAAAAACTGGTAACTTTTGTAACTACTTTCATCTGCAGTGAGAGTCTAAAGAAAAGTAGCTCTGGCAGTGGCATCATCTGAAATTGCTGCTACCCTCTTGCCTGGAGGGCATACAGCAAACAGCAATTTTCAAACTTCCATTTGAATTTGAACTACAATTAAACCCCTATTTGTAACATCAAAATAGGAACCAACTTGGCTAAGCTACTTGAGGAGACAAGCTTCATTATCTGGGATGAATGTGCCATGACACACAAGCAAGCATTTGAGACCCTGGACAAAACACTCAAAGACATTAGACAGAATTCACAAATCATGGCAGGTATCACTGTACTGCTACTCTCTGATGATTTTACCAGTAATTGCAAGAGGAACTCCAGTTAATGAAATTAAAGCTTGTCTGAAGTATTCTTACATCTGGAGTCATGTTCAAAGACTCAAACATGAGAGTTAGAATCACAGGTGACCTTGAAGCAGGAAGATTTGCTGCTTTGTTGTTGTAGCTTGGCAATTGACTCATCAAAATGGACCAAAATGGAGATATTTCACTCCCAAATGGTTGAGGAGTTTCTGTCTCAAGTATCCAAGACTTAACCATGTTTATTCAAACATTAAACACATTTCATGGATTCAAACTGTCTTCGTGAGAGGGTCATTAGTTCCCAAAAATCAAACTGTGGATAGCATCAACTGGAAACTTCTCCAAGAAATTCCAAAAGAAAGCATGAAGTACTTTTCCATTGATACTATGGTTGAACAAGAGCAGGCAGTGAATTATCCATTAAAGTTCCTGAAATCATAGAATCCTCTGGGAATGCCATCATACAAGCTGGATGTAAAAGTAACTGTGCCAGTTATGCTATTGAGAAATCTGGATCCTCCAAAGCTTTGTAATGGAACAAGGTTAATTGTCAAGAAGATGCTTCCTCATCTCTTGGAAGCAGAGATCCTTACTGGTCCAGGAAAAGAGGAAAGAGTTTTAATTCCAAGAACCCCCTAAACTCCTCCAAAGCTCAAAAGACTTCAGTTTCCAGTAAGAGTGAGCTATGCAGAGTCACTCAATAAGCCCCAAGGACAATCATTCAAAGTAACTGGACTTCATCTGATGGAAACCCTGCTTTTCTCATGGCCAGCTCTATGTTGGTCGTTCAAGGATTAGGAATGGAAACAAGCTATTAGTATTGACCCTGAATGGGAAAACCAAAAATACTGTTTATCATGCAACTTTGTAATAAGTTCCAAAGAGGCAAATTTTATCATTGTTTTGATGAAAACAGCTAATTGTTTGAAAAATATTGTTCAAGTTTAATAAAATTTAATATGTACTTAATGCATGTAGTATCATTGTCAGGCCAAAGACCTAATCAAGTGCACTCCACAGGAGCTAGTTTATACATATGTAACAGCAGTAAAATATATATGTAACAATTACCTGACAATTTTCAGATCATTAGCATTGTATTCAAATAATTGCTCCATGGTCTGAAGATTTGATAGCTCCAATTCAGATGTATATTTATATAAATTTTCAAACTCCTTTTGTTGATGAGCCACCTAAATGAAAATAATTAGTAAAAATACATTAATAATAATTGAAAACATAATTACAAATCCAAGAGAATACGAATGCAAAATGTTTGAGAAATGCATTAGCTGGGTTAGCTGAGTGTTAGAAAATATGAGAAAATTATACTATTAAGGGGAGAGGACACTAAAAGAACAAGAATTAAGAAGACAGAAGATAATGATTGATATTGCATTTAAATATTTGATGATTAATGTTCACTTTGAAGCAAGAAGCTGGAAGAGATTTCCACAAGTGAGAGGTGCAATAGAAGAAACTGTTATCACAGAGCTCATGTTTACATCTAGCAATTTCAAAATTAAATTGATGAGACCTTGCCACCAATCTAGTACTGCAATTAAATTCATAAAGTCTAGGTACTAATAGAGGAAAGTTCACCAGAACCATTACCATGAAAGTATTTATAGAAAAAGCATAGATGAGCTACATTACATTGGTGGGAAAGTGACTGAAATCAAGATGTCATGTCAGGACCAATAATATTGTTGATTCTTCTTTGGAATCTCTATATATATAGCCGAAGCACAGGAGATTAGCATCAGCCATGTTGATGAGAGGTAGAAATAAGTCTTTCGGGTGATTAATAAAGAGAAGTTTTATTCATTTTGGAGGTGTTAAAACTAACAAGTCATTCCTTGCCACAGTTAACCACATACTGTAGGTCATTTTTAGGTCAGCAGCCAATTTGAGCTTATTGAACTGAACAGCATTACTATTGAGACAGGAGTAAATGGTTGTGTCATCAGCATAGATATCAAGTTGAGAACTGATGTCATCAGAAAGGTCAAATTAAAAAAATTAAGTAGGTTCAAGGATAGAGCCCTGGGGGGGGACACCTGCATTAGTACAAAAACATCTAGAAGATTGGTCATTCAGGACAACTTACATTTCATGATTTGATAAGAAAGATTGAATCAGTTCAAAAATTTGTCCAGAAATACCATAGCCTTTCAACTTGTAAAGAAGTATGCCAAACCCTGTCAAATGCTTTCAAGATGTCCAAAGCAATAGACCCAGCTTCAATAATCCTGTATAAAGTGTGATAGACTCTTTCAGAAATAATCATTAGTACATCAGCAGTTGATCTAGATAAGTGAAAGCCATATTGCTTGTCTAAAAGAAGGCTCTGCAATGTAAGATGCTTAAACAATTCAGAGTTGATTATGGCCTCTAGTAGTTTTCCTTAAAGAGATAGAAGGCTAACAGGCCAATAGTTTAAAGGGTCAGAAAATTAATGTGAATTCTTAGAGACTGGAACTACAGAGGAGGATTTCCAGCAAGCAGGAAAACATCAAGCAGCAAAGCATTTATTGTAGAGTTTAGAAAGAACAGGAATAATTTCCAGAGAACATTTCTTAAAGACTATTGCAAGAATACCATTATGTTTTTTGAGAATCCAGTTTAGAAATGATAACTGAAACCATGGATGGAATTATATGCATGTCACTCAACAGAAATTCAGTTCTAAGTGGAAAGTCAGGTAAAGATACTCTTGATCAGTCAAGAGTAGAATTTAAAGATAATGTACAAGAAAAACATTCTACTTCATCAGCGGAAGATGTTAACAGCTCAAATTGAATGACAAGAGGAAGAATAGAAAACTTACACTTATTTAACACACTATTACAAAACCACCGGTAGACATAAGAACCAAACTTGTTAGAGGCTATACAGTGCCTCAAGCTATCAGCAAACATAATCTTTGCCTCTTTGATGATATGTTTACAATTATTTTGAGCAGTCACTAATAGGCGTCTGTTGTGATCAGAATTATAATGCTGGTATACTTGGAAAAAGTGATTCCTGTGGGCTATAGCAGCTGAACAGGCCTGTGTGAAGCAAGGAGAAGGTTGTGGTTTCATCTGGTATTTATGAGAAAGTGCAAAAGCATCAATACTGACTTTAACACCAGAAGAAACCTCTATAGCACAGTTCTCAATTGGAAGGTTAAGAATATCAATCAAAGGGGCATCTCAAATAATGTCAAAAAATGAATGTATGCTGGTAACGCAAAGAAGTCTTGTGAATAGGAGGTTTCTTTCTAATAGATGACTCAAAAGAAATACCAATAGATATTACAGCATGATCCAGATTGTCAAGAGGCGAGAGTTGTGATGCTCTACCAGAGTTAAGAGAGGAAGTAAGGAACAAATCAAATAAGAATGTTGATAAGATTTATTAGGGAAATGAGTAGAAAAATTCAATATTGGACTGAGAGGTTGAACAACAGAAAAATTGAAAGCCTGAATACTAGCAACATCAGTAACATTAGAATGCTTAAACCACTTGATGTAATGTGCATTAAAATCACCAAACATAAAACTGTTTGTGGTTTATTTTTCGTTGGATAGAAAGAAAGATTAAAGTTAGCAAAATCTCTGATTTTCAAAACCTTGTACATAACCATTTAAAAAAATTTACAATAAAAAAGAACATTGAAAGAAAATATTTGCCATGAATGAAAAAAGAATTGAAGTAAGTGAAATGTAGTTCTTCTGTAGGAACTACAAAGAAACTGTTAAGAAAGAGGCAGCTGAAATTCTTGGGACACCAAATGAAGAAAGAAGGCTTGGAGAATTTAATACTTATAAGGTACATGAAGACGAAAGCAATAGAAAGCAGTATACATTGATAGAAGAACAAGTATCACAAAGAGACAGAAGGGTCATTAAGGACATAGTATTGCTGAGAACAATAAAAGGCTGGAAACTATGGATAACCATGATCACTTACATCCTGAAGCAGCACCAGAGGGTGGAAAAAAGATAGAGAATGTGTGCTCCATTTTAAATGTTAAGTCATTTTTAGTGAAACACATATTTAATGCTTTCAGTAAATTGAAGAGAATTTGAACTTTTCTCATAATTTTCTGATTTAGTTACCTTTGACCAATCTGTAGCTAAGAAGCTTATTTTTGTCCACAGCATTTGTTTATTTTATCTTTTGTCATTTCTCAAGTCATTCAGAAGAGATGGGCAAGATGTAGACACAAAAACTTGGATACTCCTGCACTGGTCATCCATTTAAAATATATATCCATCAAATATGTGAAGATGCAAAATGCCAACCTGAGGATCTACTAGATATGATGCATAATCATAAAGATTGGAGAGAAAGATTTATGAGGATCTATACACACTGAACACTGTAATGATGATGATTTACCATTGTATATGTCTAATCATAACAAAATGAAGTAATTCTGAAGTTTTTTACTTGCACTTTGTACGATTGCTTCCCTTAACTCACATTTTAGTTTGAATCTCTCTTGGGTCGCCAATATTTAAGTTCTTATTTTACTGTAACAAACTCAGAAATATTATTTCTGTTAAACTAGCCACAAATAGGGAATACTATTTGCTATATTTCAAATTAGTTTATCTTAAAATGGTATCACCTGTTGTAAATTTCTTTCTCCAACTGAACAAATTGAAAATCTATTCAAAATATCAGTATCGAGTGAAGGAAACATCTAATGCACAATTAGAATTCAATCTTTTATTTTTCTATTTAAATATAAGAAGTGAACTGAACTATATAATCACTGGAAATATTTAAATTCAATAAATGTGTGACAAATTTTAGGAAAAACATTGCACAAAAACACATTTACATTAAATCTTAAATAATGAAATACGAGAGTTTTAGGGAATAGAGCAAAGTGAACAAACATTTTACATTATTTTATATATTTACATTTCATTTAGTTTGCAGATTTAAGTTCTCCCTGAAACTTAAAAACCTGTTCTGAAAGCAATAATTCAACCTGAAAGAACCTTTAGCTCTTAATGAACTACTAGAAGCACCATTTATCTTATGCATAATTATCTCAGATTCAGAATCTAACTATTAAAACGTGACAATTTCCTGAAAATGTGGGACTGGATAAAAGTCTGAAGAAAGTCAAAATGAGAGGGGGCGGATTCCATTTACACATAAAAAAAAATGAGACATTGAGTTAACACTGGAGACATATGAGTTGAAGATGACAATCAGTTGTGCTGATATGCTTCAGTTGGAAAAGTGCACATAAAAGTATAAAATATTTATCAGTCATTTGACTGCAAATGAGATTTATAGAAATTCTGTTAAAGCTGCTGTAATTGTAAATTCAGTGAATGAGAACTTAACCAATTTGCAATAATTATATTTTCTTTATTCTATATGAAAAGGGAATTACATTTTTTATGAATTTCTTGGTTATAAGAAGTTTTATTAGTAAATTTCTAGATAAATGCTAAACCTCATAAAATGTAACAATATTTTACTCAAACATGTTGGAAATTTTTAAATAAATTTCAAATTTATTGTGTAGTGTTTAGCAGTCAGTTTCATAATTTCCTTGAATATTGTGAAATTTTTTCTAAAAATAAGGTTTTTTATACAAATGGTAGGTAGTGAAAAAGAAAGAGCAAATTTAATAAACAGTTTTTATATTATATTTTATTATTCATTTTTCTTGAATAAGACATTTTTTCTTGAATAAGACATTTTTAACAATTTAACAATATGTCTAGAAGAGCTTGTTTAGATAAATGATAGAATTATCCCCCAAATAAATATATTTTCCTGTTATTTGCTTATTGTTATATTCATCACCATACAAATAAAATCAAGGCACAAAATTTAAATAAAACTGAACTTATGTACCTTTATTAGAAAATTGTTTGTCTCTTTTTCTGTTTGTCATTAAAAAAATGCAATATGACAGACAAAAAGAAATTCTTCAGAATTGTTTAATGCTGACACTTAGTAGTTATACAGTCAGTCAAAAATATGAGTGGGTGAGCATTTTTACAAACTAGAAATCCAATGATGGTTTATTGTTTTCATACATTTCTTTTCCCTTCACACTCACCTACTTGTAAAGGTGACAAGAATCAGACAAAACTTGTCAGGCAGTATTCCACAGAGAGAGAGAGACAGGCAGACAGAGGGAAACAGAGAGTGACAGTGACAGTGGTAGAGAGAGAGAAAGAAAGAGAGGGATATATATATATATATTTATATATGGGAAAGAGAGAGAGAAACTACATAATCAATTCCATCATATTTACTTCATAATTGCTTGGCTGAATCTTTTACTTTTACACTTTTGGGCAGGTTTAAGCTTCAAAATGAAATGAATGTTTTGCCCAATGTAAAAAGTATCAACTGAAATTTGTAAAGGCTAACTACAAGACACCAGTATGATACCAATTACTAAATGAAGCACATGCAAATATACAAGCAAGATATACCTGTTGCATTGCAGCACTTAGGTCATGTTGTAGTTACTGGTATATAGTAGCTTTTATTACTGCATCACTGTCTATAATAGTAGTTATGTTGTGAATGCTTTAAATATATTTTCTCTCTCTCCTAGTAAGATATTAATGCAATAGCAGATAAATAAATGTGGATTATGGCACTGTAAAACATTTTTCAACATCTATTATTGAATACTTTTAAAGAAATGAAAACTTTTTATGTAATTTTAAAATAATATTTTCAGGAAATTGATTTTCCTAATTCTCCTCACATGCTTCTGAAAAGAATTAAAGAGCAGAGCATGTTTTATTACTTAATCCTTGTTACATTGTTTAGTGCAATTGAATTTATGAAGATCTTGACCCTAATCTGAGCAAAGTGGGGCATCTTATTGTTCTCCAATGCAAGCTAAATCTTCATATTATCTTCACTATAGCTTGTGATTTTTCTTATTGCTAATTAAACTGATTTCTTTTCATATTAACTAATATTTCCACCAATTTACTGCTTAAATTGAAAAAGATAACAAGACAGTGTGTAAAAAATACTGATCTATTGAAAATGGAATAAAAATAACGGATATGAAAATTACTTTGGTAAAGAAAGATAACCAGCTTTCTAATGCCAGACTTTACAAATGAAATTTACCTTTATGTATAAATATACAATAATGCTATGTTGTGCATGTGCTTCTGGTTATGTGAATGAAAGTGCAATATGTGGTTTTGCATACAAGTCAGATAAGTGATTGTATTTAGCCATGAAATAATTTACAATACATATTTATACATTGTTATTTTATCTTAATTATATTGTTTTATTCTCTGACACCGATGTATTACCAATAAACTTGATTAAATATGCAAGGATCATAACAGTTTTAGTACAAAAAGACAAGAGATTTTCCATTTGTCTTTTTTTGTATCCACCATTCAACTAATTTTACAGAGTGAAAAGGATAACGAGGAACAAAGAAAAGAAATAAAGAACTTTTAGTATATTCACAAAATTGGTATTCTACTGAAATTTATGAGTGAACTGCAAGGATTTGTCATGCCACCCATTGAGCATATATAGCTAAATCCTTGTCATATGTTAAGGACTCAGAACACTTTGTGGAAACAACTCAAGGTGCACCCCTTTATAACAATTGGGTGGTAAGCTTGTTCACTTATAGATGAGGCTCTATTGGTGAATTGGATCCCTTTCTTGAGGAATGTACTAAAATCCTAACAGTTAATCTGAAGGAAATGTTGATATTCTGTATACAGACAGCAGTCTTTTAACTAGTGTCTGATATATACCAACACAAAAAAGCTTGGCTACATCAGTGAGGGCAAGCATATACATGGAATACTTTGAAGAAACGGATTTAGGAATGGTACCACTAACAATAGCTGAAAAATGCATATGATACCTTCATAATCTGGCCTCACTAGGAAGCTGTACAAATAATGCTGGACAATGTGAACTCAGTGTGACCTTTGATCCAGTTCACAGCATAAGAAAAAAATCAGTCAAACTTTCAGGATATAATAATAACTTGCACAGAGAATTGGTTCAAGATATCTGTATATTAGAAGCCAACTTTTACTAGATAATACTTTAGTATCAATTCCCACCATCCATACAATTTAATGAAAGGGATCATTCAATTCCTACAAAACCATGCAAAAATCATAAATGGTCACTCAGACACATACTAACAGGATTCCCACTAATAGTAATGTTGAAGAAATACTGAAAAAATAATATCAGGAGTGAGACAATGAAATCATCTATGGAATGAAATGAAAATACTAGACAGAGAACATTGGAGAATCAGATGTCTGGAGAATCAGTGTATGTATATATATATATATATATATATATATATATATATATATATATATATATTAGGCTATGAGGCCCTCTTCAGTAGGCCTAGCATAAAAACCAATACCAAATGGAAGTCATTAGTAATTAAAGGGAAATGATACCAAGGCTGCAACAGTAAAAGAGGAGTGGTGAATGCAGTCAAGTATGACAGCAGGAAGGAATAACATTAGTTTTAAGGCTCCAAGTTCTAGATTCAGAATGAGACCAATAGCTCAGTGGATTAAAGCATTGATTCATAGTAATTATGAGTCCAATCACTCGGCAGGGTAGTATAAACTTACACTCAGTAGAAACTGGGCAAGTAATAACTGAGCAGTACTAAATAAGAACAAGATAAGATTTCCATGCATATAAACAGTGGAACAAGATCAATCTACCCATGCAGGCTAAATAAATGGTTCAGTTAAAAAATCTTTAAAGGTTATCAGGATTGACAGATATCTGAAGAAGCTTGGAGGCCACAACAGCCAAAAGGTTGTGATAATAGCAAAGATGAGGACATTAGTCTGAATGCAAATAATGTAAATAATGATAACTTCTCATTTCAGAAAGTCAGACAAAAAATATTGATATGAATCTATTCACTTCCAAGTAAAATACAGCTGTGGCATTTTTCTATGATACCTTGATTAACAAGCAACATACTTTACATGCATAAGCATGCTCACAAAATAAGTACACACTATTTACTAAATACAGATGTGGTAAAGATGTTAGATGCATAAAGTCAATACTTACCAATGAGTAAATTGGTCAAAAGAATAGCATATGCAAGAAAGGCTACAATTGACAGTGTGTTGAAAGTGAATGAAAGAGGGAACATTTACCTGCTTGTATTTACCATAAAATATAAGACAAACACACATATTTGGTGTCTGAATATGAAGGAAAATTGTCATTATCTGATTCATAGTAATTATGAATTTGGTTTTAATTAATTATGAACAGTAATGAGAAAATTGTGTAGTTATATTGAACTAATGAGTAACAGCTGTTTAGCATATACAAGAGAAAACATAAAAATCAGAATATGACATGGAAAAACAGATATTTTCTGTGATAGCCAAGGTACTGATAATGGATTGTTAAAACAAAACATAGTTTTTATGCATGCACAATCTCTGAGTAGCAGTTCAATCACTAGTAAACAAGTTACATCTGTGTGCTGTTGGACACAGCCCACACAAAAGAAAAGGTCACATGTACTTTTTTATTTACTAAGAATCTTTTGGGTAATGAAAAAATTTACTTGGTTATGTAAGAAAAAATAAAACAATTTTTTTACGGTTAAATTATAATAAAAAACATATTTTTGGTTTGCTCCACTCTCTACTGCCATCTTTCAAGCCACTTCATAATTCCATCCTCTCAAAACATTTTTTCTTTCTCATCAAAAAACACAGTATGACAACTTCTCTGGTGAACTTTTCTCTTTAATACTACAACTGCATGAATTTAAGTGCACTACTAAATTGGCAACTAGATCTCATTGTTGTTACTGTTGAATGATCTAAGATGCAACTGTTCTATTCTAATGGTTTCTTTTCTCACACTTCTCACTGATGGAATCCACTTCTCATTTCTTCCTTTCAAGCCACATACAATCTTCAAAAATCTTCAAAAATTTAAATACAACATCAATCACCATCTTCTGTCTTCCTGAATTGTCCTTATTATTATTATTGTCCTTTTTCTTACTTGTCTCTAAAGTCTTTTTATTCTTGTTCACTCCCTCTCACCCCATGTATGCTAGTGGCATTATCACTTTGCTTGGAGTGAAATGATTAAAAAAAAAGCAAAGCTGTAGGTGCTTTTCATAGTCTTTCAGTAAATTTAAATTTTTAATTAACTAAATTTTCTAAAGACACATAAATGTTAAATGACAAATACAGTGGATGATTTTTTTTTTTTTGTTTTGCATTATCTTTTGATGGAATGGCTAATTCTGGATGATTTTCATTCACTGCTGTCTTCAGTTTGTCTAATTGGAAGCAGGAATTATTTGAATAAATCATTTGGTTCTCTGGAAGGAATAAGTCACACTTTATATTCAATCATATAAACATAGTTGTGATTTATTAATAAATACAAAGTTAATTCTCTGGTAACTATTTATAGAGACCAATCATGTTTTGATAAAGTATATTGTCTGTAGCTATGAGCAGTCAGAGGTAGTTTTGTCATGGATTATTACAGATAAGCACACAATAGGTTTTGTCTTGTCATTCAATTTTACTCTCCATTGACTTGCAGGGCACAACATTAGCATCATACATAACAATAGTACCACCTTCTTTGGACAAAGACTAGCCTCTGGTCTTCATCACAAAACATTCATCTTACTCATTCTACAATATTTGGCATTCTACATTATTTAAAAAATGATACACATATACAATTCAGTAGATTTTTTCACTGATGTAGAAGCCACTTATCAAAACTGTATAAAATGATTTTTTACATTTGATTTTGATATTCTGAATAAAATTCTTAAGTAATATTAAAAAGTATTGTTCAATGAGAAATCTTCAGTACAAAACTTTGTAAATCATTTTTGAGACATTTGATAATTTCTGATATTTTCTCTGTAAACTATAATTTATTTTTGCATCTGTGTAACATTTTTACCTTTCTTCAAAATATAATTATATGATGAAAATTTTACTTATTTTCTTCTATCTTCAATAAACAAAAATACCCAAAACTTACTTTTTTTAGAACAATGCAAATTGATATATAACAGCTGTCAAGAGACTTTGGTAATGATCTTAGTTAAATACACACAAAACAATCTTTTTGACCAAATCAATAGCAGTTAAGTAAGTTCTAAGGACACAATTGATGTGATTATGTCTGGTTCTATGATGAGGATACATTGGTTGATGGATACTCTGGTTAATTTAGTTGCTAGGAATTATGGTTCTCAAGAACCACTTTTAATTATAATCATTTTGTAAATCATCCTCATTTTTTCACTTCAAAATAGACATAGTTTTATAACACCTTACTGATACTGTTTAATTTTGAGCTGTCTTTCTTTTATAAATTTGTTATTTATCAGTTTGATTCCCATCTTTATACATGAAATGTTTCATATAATTTTTCATACCTCTTGTTTAAGCCAATCATTATCTTGAATTTCCTGCTTGTATTGTTTTGGTATCTGGCTAATAGCAAGCTGAAATATACAAAATCCATTGAAATACAAAAATAGAAGTGAAATTGAATAACATTAACATTATGTATAACTAAAATAATTTAATTTTCAGTTTTTGGACTTGTGAGATATCAGTATCATAATTCTTACTGAGTTTTATAAATTTTTGCTTCTTTTAACAAGGAGTTAATCATACATTGGGTGTCAGTTTTTATTATGCATGTCAATGTTTTCACAATAAAATTGGTATTAAAGAATTTTTGGTAAACTTTTCTGGATATATCAAGTATTTTGATTTTAGGCTTTTTTATTCCAATTTTTTTGTTTCTTCAATAGGATTTATGCCAAGAAAATTTGACTTCTTTCTACATGCATGCTGTTTTCATTCATGCTATGATCTGTTAAACTTCTCTGCTATTATTAAATGATATACTTTTCTTCTTTTAGACCATATCTCCTCACAGACAAAGAAGAGACGAAGTAACAGCAATGTGGTTCTACAGAAGGATGCTGAGGATAACATGGACTGAACAAGTGAGCAATGACAAGGTTTTTGAGAAAATGGAAACAAAAAGGAAACTTATACTTAACATCAGGAAGAGGCAGTTGAAATTTCTGGGGCACATAATGAGGAAGGAGGGCTTGGAAAGTCTGATACTCACAGGATTGAGAGAAATAAGGACAGGGAAAGCAGCATACTTGATGAGCTTCAGCAAATGGATGGTAGAGCAAGGTTTAGGAGAAATAACAAAAAGATAAAACTTATTAAGAGCTACAAGGGACAGGAAGATGTAGAGGGCCATGATCACCTATGTCCCTTCAGGACATGACACATAAAAGAAAGAAGAAGCTGAGTCTCATTATAATGCATAATTCACCAGTTATTCAGTAGTGTTATAAAAGCAAAATAATAAAGAACACCACTTTCTTTCTTTTTTATATCAATAGATCTTCAATGAAAAAAGCAATTATTTCCATCCAACAAATATTTTTCAACATAGTCTCCTTCCATGTCAATGCTTCTCCATTAATTACAGATAAAAAATTATGCAGTGAAAATTTCAGATCAGAATTTAGCTAATAACTATGTCAGGCTATGAGCATATTGATCTACTATCTTAGAGCTAACTGACATTTTTAATGGCCAGAAGAAGAAACTGTTCATAAATTTTAAATTAAAGAAAGAAATTTTACATCTTATTCTTTTCTAACTCCTAAACATTTTGGTTTTCATTTTCATTTGTGAAAAGCTGTCAATAAATCTCAGCTTTCCCACAGAAGTTTGCTTTGTACACAGTCACTGTTAACACTAATTATATATTATAACATAGCTAGAATCATGCCAATTTTCAGCTCATATGTAATTATGTTAGCAGGCTTTCACCTTTACTGAATACTGTATTTCTAGAACAGCAGTTAATATTCTATTGTTTGAAATACATTTACAGTGAAAAATCTGGTAGATATTCTGAAGTATCTAGAAATGTACTTTCAGTTTGAGACTATATCTTTGCTATATTTGTATTCCTTTTTTGTTACTTCTTTTTTTTTCATCTCTTAATATCTTCTCTTGTTTTACCTAATATCACCATCATCTTTCTTATCCTTGCCTTTTGGGTATCAACTTTTCCTCATTATCACTATCACTATCTTTTATGACAGAAATACTGAAATTAAATTGATAAATTAAAATGGATCAAGTCATTTTCACACAGTCTGAATTTCTGTTTAGTTTTTAGGTTGGTTGCTCTTAATAGCAAATCTGTTCAAAACATTTAGGTTTTGTTTGCTATAAATAGATTTCCTTATAGATTTGCGATCCTTATGTTAATGTCATGGCATTAACACATTATACAAATATATAAGTTCTATTTACTAAGATTTTGTTGATATTTACTGACCTTCACTTGCACACTCAAAATGAATACAACTTTTACTGAAATAATGAATGAATGAAGATCATTTCCCCTTTTCACTTTCATTCCAATCATTTCATTTCTTTAGCTTGCATTCAACCGAGATTAATATGCAATTTTTTTGTTTAGCGTCAAATGAATCTACATTTAAAATCTTTACTTTCAAGCAGAGCATCATCTCATTATCTGTAAAAGTAAAACCAATTTTTCTTGATGTCTGATAAGCAACAGACTCTGCTGTGTTTTATGCAATGGCTTGTGGCAAACTACAAATGGGACTTCTTATGATTTTCCTTCAACAATGGCTTTCTTCTTGTCAAATTTCCATAAGGGTCAGATTTGTGGAGTGCATGACTAGGATTCTCCCAGGTCCTCCAGAGTCTCTTGGTTGATTAATACTCTCTTTGCATGGTCTTGTACTTGGTAGGTTTGCAGTTATGTCATAATATTTCCATTTTTGGATAAAGGATTTGTGAGACATGGGATATTTCTTTTAATGGTCTAACTATTCTTTATACTTCTTCATAACTATATTCCTTATTAGAGAAGCTCCTTGTTATTTATGATACTGTTTGTTTTGTAATCTTCTCTAACAAATCTCTTGAGACCTTCACAGAACAGGTGTATTTAAATGGAGAGTGTCCTACTCAAAAGAAATCATCATAATCAGGTGGACTCTATTTACTAATTATGTGACTTCTGGAGGCAATTGGTTGCACTGGATTTTACTTAAAGGGTTCACAGTAAAGGTGGATGGTGAATACGTATGTGCCCAACACATTTTAGATTTTTAATTGTAAATAATTTTGAAAACATGTAATATTTACCCCACTTCAAAATGATACCCTATTTTGGGTTGATCCACTACATAAAATCCTAATAAAATTTAAATTTGTGGTTATAATGTGACAAAATGTGGAAATGTACAAGTGGGCAATGAATACTTAGGCAATAAGTTTTTCATTGGTTTAAGTACCTGTTCTTATTCCATTACTCAAATTATTAAAAATTATTTCTTTATAGCAGCTGTTTGAGAATTTCAGATTGTACCAGATTTGTTTTAATATCAAGAACTGAGTAAGCAACTTGGTAAAATTTCCTTAAAATACCAAACTTTAGGTGAAAATGGTCAGCAAAGAATCTGGCAATAAACAACTTGATTTAATTAATAATATAGAAATACTTTAATATTCAGTTTATGAAAATGAGTAAATATAATTTTGAAAATTTTAAAGTTAATAAATAATCAAACATCATGGATTTATTGTAATTGGCAAAAAATTATTTTCTGTTATTTTTCTCAGATTTTTAGTAATTTTGGGGGGCAATTAATTTGGTTTTAATTAATTATGAACAGTAATGAGAAAATTGTGTAGTTATATTTTTTGAAGAGTTTCCTAGTTGTGAATTCATAAGAATAACTTGAAATAAAGTAGCCAATATCTAAAAAGTAATTTTGATTCAAAGTTTGAAATCATCTTTATTATTTATAATTCTGAGAAGTTGTTCTAATTATTGAACTCATTAATTCATTACTTTGATGTGGCAACAATATGTTAGCAGATTCATTCTACGACCTTCAGATGTATGACAGATAATAATAGAAGAAAACAGAAAAGCAAATAATACAATAAAACAAAAAGGAATGTGTTCAATAGACACTTTGAATGAAATTTCTTTTTTTTTACACAATGTACTAAAACTAACTTTCTTCAATTCAAATTATCAATAATTGTAACATTAATAATGCAAATAAAATTTTTGGACACATCTTTAATGCTAATGTTCCTATACAAATACAATTTCAATTATATAGTTATCATATAATTTTCAAATATAAAAGAATCTCTTGAGTTTGGGCTAGATTGCAGACTTGTGTCCATGAAGAAATAACATTGTATTTGATACTTACTTGAGCATAAAATAATGAGAAGTTCTGTTACTAAGAGAAAGTAATAAGAAAATGATTATAAATTTTATCCACAGTACACAAGAATTACAAGAGATTAAATAATGTTTTAGTGTTATATATATCTATATCCATATATTGACTATGAACAGAGAAAAGAGAAGTGTTCTTTAATAATAATAAAATACAGTTCATTGAAAGGAAGAAAATATCAATATAGCCTCATATCTAACTGCATTATTGAGAACTGCTTGACAGTGACAAGAAGTGATAAATCTAAACTATCTTATGATGTGTAATGCAGTGGCAAAAAGGACAAATATATTAACAAATGTAACAGTTTCAATTAACTGTAAAAAATCAGAATGATTTTCAGAATTTTCTTCAAAGAAACTGAACATTGTAATTAAATCAAATTCAGATGGAGTTATTTCTAATGAAAGAAGAAATTTACTCAACATTAATGTAATTGAACATACAAAGAAGATAAAAAGGGTGAACTTTAATATGAAGTATGAAGTGATTTTAATTAAATAAAGATTGAGAACAATGCTTTCAGGTAAAGGATTTTTCTTACTTTATCATAAATTAGTCTTTATAATGGAGTGAACAAGCTTGTTAATAGATTTTTCATTATCTTGCATATTTTACTGATTTATCTTTCTATTGCTTTTAATTATTTTCAAAACTTTCTGATTGTTTTATCTGTCATGCTTTATTTATAATCACAATTCTATTTGTACTGCTTAAACCCATGTTTAATAATTTTTGTTTTCCAAACATTTACAGTTTTTCCTATTTGAAAGACACAATAAGAAAACAAATAATCAAAATATAGAATAAAATACATTGGCAGGCAAAAGATATGAGACACCAATGTAAAAATCAATTTGATTAATTTTGATAAGAATTTGCCAATGTAATTTCAGATGTGTTATTATCTGTGGTTATTTAGGACTGTAATGCAAGTTTTCATATTCACATGAACACAGTAAAAAGAGAGATACAGACCAAAACACATAATGATATTGAAAATAAGGCATGAGCCACTTGACACCCTCAAGATAAAGATACATATACAAATTTCTCATGTTAAATGATCAAACACAAAATGCATAAATCTGGAGACTTGAAACTGTCTTTTAAGTTTCAAAATAGAAAGTGTGATTTTGGAGAAGAGGAAAGAAATGCCATTAAGAATGTTAACATGAAATCACTATGGAAGTTGGAATATCAAGGAATGCTGCCCAAGTCAGCTAAATGATGCTGATGCAAAGAACATTTTAAATATGAAAACAATTGGTAGACCTTTGAAATTAGACAAACAAGATCAAAGAAAGATAGTTAGGTTATCAGTATCCAACCCAAAATTAATAGCTCATTAAATAATCAATGAAAGCAGCATTACTACTGAAGTGTTAAGCAACTAAGAAGTATACTATGTAAGAGTCATTTAAAAAGGATGCATTGCAGTAAAAATGCCATCATTAATCAAAAATGCATCAAATAGGAAAAAATACTGACTAGAAGAACATCTGCTATAGGATAATGAAAAAGGGACAAAAGTGATATATATTGATGAAAGCAAAATCAAACAGAATTGTAATACAAGAGAGTATGTCCAAAGACAAATTTATAGAAGAAACAATCCAAAATATACAACAATGACAATCCATTACATTGGTATTCCATTCATGAAATGGACTAAACCCAGCCATGTGCAAGACATGACATGTGTGTAAACAACACAAAGCTAGCAGGAAGCCTGAGGAGGTGGATAGACTGCAATTGTCACTCAAGCACTCTACATGGCATTGCTGATAGGATCTTTTTTTTTATAACTGCAAAAAATAGCAATGTTCAAATTGATGACTTTGAAACATAGAGACAAAACCAGCTATGGACGAACAATATTTGCATCTTATGCAACAACTTGTTGAACTTCAAAAGAAAAACATCACACTATGAAAGGAAGGACTTTGTAGCCAGCCAAACATGTCTCATGTCAGAAAACTAGTATGACCTACAGTAGGACAGGACATAACAGACAGCAAGTGGGTGATATCCATTGACACATGAACCCGTCATAAAGAGATGTGCAAAGTGGTTATCTAAATAACTGCCTGACTAACTAGAACCCGATGGCCAACTTTCCAACCCCAACATTGTAGTAAGCAGTGACAAAGGAAAAGTCTCATGTAGATTCCCTCAAAGAATGGCAGTTCCATCTAAGCCAGCAAACATCCCAATCACCTCTATGGAGAGCAATAGACCCAACTGCAGCAATGGATGCTGGAAAATTTTGGATCAAGAACATTTAGCATATGTCCAAACCAACTGCTACAGAACATGTTCCCCTTGAACAACACCTTCATTCTGGGGACAACACCAACAGCAGTTCACACCTCAATCCTGGTTTCAGGCCATTTAATCAGGCCTTGATGGTGCCAGTACTCTAGGAAAACTGTCCTGAATGCATGGAATTGTTACCATAACCTTCCCCTCACATTAGCTGCACGTGACACAACTACGTTCATCACTGAATAGGGCAGATATTGATACCTTCAGACCAAACAGAGATTCTGTGCATCAGAAGATGCATATACTCATCAATTTGACAGTATAACCATCGATATGGTCTGAAAAACCTGATGTATTGACAATAGCTTACTCTGGGATGACTCCATAGAAGCATCATTGGCACATGATGAACTATATTATCCACTGTGGCAACAATGAGGATGATGGAAGCAATCCTATAGTTTCCTATGTCCAAAGAGATCACCAATGTCAGATCCTGATTCAGAGTTGTGAAACAAATCTCATATACATTATCCCAAGACAAGATAATGGCCCCTTTCTGGGAATTGCTATGAACAAAGAACTGGAAGTTCTACTGGGACAATACACTTGACCAAATATGTGACAAATTAAAACAAAGTATTGCATGAGAAATTGAGAACAGTATGAAGACATTCAAAGTCAATAGGCTGACATGTATGTCACCAGACTTTACCAGAACAGGGGTAGGTTATTTTCTATTCCAGAAACACTGTAGCTGTGCCATTGAAGTGGGACTGATTTGTGGTGAAGACCACAGGAATCTAATTCTAACCAAATCTGATTCACCAGTGATGCTGAATCATGCTATGCAGTGGTGGAGGGGGAGGCACTGGATCTAGTCTATGGATTAGAGTTGCGTCCAATGTTTGTGTTGGGATGTTCAGATGTAATAGTGGACCACAAGCCCCTAATAAAAATGTTCTCAGCAAAGGCTCTGGAAGACATAAAGAACCCATGACTATTCAGCTTCAAGGAACACTCATTAATGGACAAGTTCCATATAAAGCACCTCCTCAGCAAACTCAATGCTGCATTGGTCTGCACATCAAGGTACCCTATAGTGCCAAGACAAGATGGTACAACTAGTAAAGATTCAGCACAGATGATCAACAGTGCTATAAAGGTATCATTTAATTCATTCTGCCTATGAACAAGACCTAAAGTTAAGGGCAATCACTTGGGACAGGATCATGGCCATAGTAGCTATGGATGAAGAATGTTGGTCCCTGGTGGAACACATATGGAAGGGATTCCCAAAGTTTCAGTATGAACTACCACAGATAATCTGCCAATTTTGGACGATGAAAGAAGGATTATACTGCCTGGAATCAGTGATGATATCTCATACTCAAAAAACTACAGGGAGAAGTATCTGAGTCATTCTATTCCATATCTCAGGGCATTAATGGCATGCTGGCACATGTCAGACAATGATTATTTTGGCCAGGGCTAAATGTGAGTATTCGACAGACTAGGACCCAATGCAAAACATGATGTAATGGCCCCATCATAGCATGGTGAACCCTTGATGCGATCATCAAATCCTGAATTCCCATTCCAAAATAGAGTGACAGATTTCTCCAACCTGCAAGGTAAAAAGTACATTGTATACACAGATCTGTACATGGGATGGGTAGAAGTTTTCCTTATGTCATCTGGGAAGGCCAAGACAGCATGTGACACCCAATGAAATTGGTTCTGCACATACGGTGCCCTGGAAGAAATATTGTCCGATAGAGGACCACTGTTCAATTCCCAGGAATATAATGTGTTCTTCAATAACTGGGGAATAAAAAAGCAGACATCATCAGCATACTATTGCCAAAGTAATAGACGGGCAGAACTGGACATCAAAATGCCCAAGTGAATATTGGTGGATACCACCGACAACTATGGCCACCTATGCCATGACTGTGTGACTAGATTACTATTAACACACTGTAATACTCCTGTCTAAGACCTGGACACATATCTTTGGTGATGATGTTACATGGCCACATGATAAATGACCCAGCCCTCCAGGACAAATACCAAATTCATAAACAGTCGGGTGAGATCAGCCTGTATAGGGAGACAGTGATGACCAAAAGGCATATGAAAAATGAAAAATGAAAAGTATTATAATGCACATGGATACTCACTTCAGGAGCTAGTGATGGGAGGATTTGTTCAGATACAGAACCAAGCCAGTGCATACACATACTGATGGGTGAAAACTGGGAAAGTTGTGGAGGCAATATCATATACACATTGATGGGAGCAACTGGGTGACCTGACACAACCACCACTCCCTCCAGAAGATAAACCAGTTGTGGACACCCTGTATCACCTCACACCAGAGGCTGTCCCCCAGATACTGGATACATCAGATAACCCAACAGAGCCAGGACCCAAACATCAACAACCCAACAAATGGACCACACCTCTTGCTGCAGATCAGTATGTGGAACTGTGACCTATGTGCCACCACCCAAACACCCAGGTACTGCATCAGAGGAAATGGAGTACATAGATGGCTCAGAGAGGATAGAAATTCTCACAATGATAGAGGTTGATGAAAGCCAACACTAAACAACACAACCACTACCAAACCAGGGCCCATGTCACAGTACAAGAACAGATGCGGGGTACATCGCATGGGTACTCTAGGATGTCACTGCAATGGACCACAACCCAAATGCCTTGTGATCTCATGAGGGGAAGCATGTGGAGTAGGACAGTGGTTGTATCATATGAAAGGATGTCTGTAAGAAGAACACTGGTAATCCATTCATGAAATCGACTGACACAGCTACATGCAAGACATGACACATGTGTGAACAACACAAATATAAACAAGGTTAGCAGGAACCCCAGGGAACTGAAAAGTTTACAATCATCACTCAAACACTCTACAATCACTAGTTTGTTTTTTGAGGCATTGAATGTGACTAGCTAGTTTTTATCCCATTGAGTTTTAGAGCAGATCAGTTACCAGGCTCAGGTCATCTGGAGTTTTGTAGGTGCACCCATATACTGTTGTTTCTTCAGCATAGATATTCAAAAAAGATCAGAGTCTACTCTTAGGCTGACTATTTAAGTAAAGTAGAAAGAGGGTTGAACCAAGAAGAGAGCCTTAGGTGATGCCTGCATTGATCACTTGTGCTTCAGAAGACTGGCTGTTAACAACTACCCATTAGGAAAGACTTGATAATTGAGAAGAGAAGTAAAACTTTCTTTCATGCCAAGACTGTTAGGTCAATATTTTAAATGATTTCTATGTTTTCACAAAATTAGTAAAAGAAAATAAATAAATAAAAACAGAAAAGTAAAAATATTAATCAAATAAAATAGCTCTCAATAAGGGAGATGAACATGACCAACTTAGCCTTCAAGTTCATACTCCCAGAGAATGATTATTTTCAGCAGGTCATAAAATTTAACCTGCTAACCTAAAGACAACTCCTGCTTAAAAACCACAGACTTTTTCCTTCTTCTTCCCTTTAGTCTCCTTTCTTAAGATTGGGTTGTGTTGGTGAAAGGTTTGGTCCATAAAATGTTTTAATAAGACTGTAGCAGCCTAATGCAGCATCCAAATTGCAATAAAACAAACTCCTGGGTGACTCATACCCAAATGAAAAATATATAAACAGTGTGTTACGAGGGACACAATAGAAATGGAAACTTGAAATGCACTAAGAGAGGCTTTATTGACATCTGCAAATAAATATCATCCCAAAGGAGAATGGACAAAGAAGAGAAAGTGAATGGATGACTGATGAAATTCTCGACATGATGCAAAGGAGACAGAAAACTCTTCCAAAATACAGAACAGAATACAGAAAATGAGACAACAAAATAAGGACCAAATGCAGGAAGGCTAAAGAAGAGTGGGGAAACAAAAAATGTGCAGAAATAGAGAGATTGAGTATGACCAAGAAAGGAGATATGAAATATACATAAACAAATAAGGGAACTAACAGGACAGAAGACATGCTCATCAACAGGCTGAATAAAATTAAAAGATGGAATGTTCAGTGCTAGAGTAAATATATTGGAGAATTCTTCCATGATGAAAGAGACCAACCAGAAATACACAGAACTACCAACAGAACTGAAATTCTAAAAACCAAAGTAGAAGCTTCACTGACAAAATTGAAGAGAAACAAGGCGGCAGGGCCAGATGGAATTGTAACGGAAATGCTGACAGCCTTAGGATGATTTTGACATAGACAAGATCACAGAAATAATAAATGAAATCTACGACAGTGGTGTTATACCAGAAGATCTCAGCAGATCTATTTTCATAACACTGCCTATGAAACCAGGCACAAATGAATGTGAACTTCATTGAACAATCAGCCTAATGAGTCATAAGAAAACTCAACATTCCAATTCTGATGAATAGAGCATGCAGCAGAATCAGACCAGAGATAGGACAAGAACACAGTGCAGGTTCATTAAAGACACCAGAACAAGGAATGTGATATTCATGTTCAGAATCTTAAAGAACAATACAAATACAGAAGGACATGTACCTGTGTTTTATAGACTATGCAAAGATGTTCAACAAAGTACGCCACAAAAATCTGTTGCAACTGCTCAGCAACCTTGATATATTTGGGAAAGCTATTAGAATAATCAAGAACCTATACTAGCAGTAAATGGCTTGCATGCAGATAGAGGATGAGTTCAGCAGATATACAAAAATAGAAAGGCGCATGAGGCAAGGCTGTATCTTCTCACCAGACTTATTCAAACTATACAGTGAGGCAATTCTGAAAGAACTGGAAATTGAACCAGGACTCATCATTAGTGGCCGCAATCTTGACAATATAAGATATGCAGATGACACAGTGCTAATAGCAGACATGGAAAAGAAATTACAAAATCTCCTACAGAAGGTAGCAAAGGAAAGCAAGAAGAAAGGACTAAGCATAGACTACAAGAAGACAGAATGTATGGTCATCAAGAAAAAAGATAAGCCCAGTATTTGATTTACAGGTTGAGGACACTAAAATCAAGCAGGTGTGGAAATTTAAATATCTGGGAAGTGTTCTGACAGAGGACAGTAAGTGCAACACTGAGATCCAAAGACATATTGGGATGGCCAAAAACACATTTCAAAAGCTAGTTAGAGTATTACAAGACAGGAGGATTTTGTTGTTAAGAGTACTTAACTTCTATGTGATATCTATCCTCCATTATGGCAGCAAATGTTGAATGCTCACCTCAGAGATGAAGAGGAGACTCAAGGCAACAGAGGTATAGTTCTACAGAAGGATGCTAAGGATGGAGCGAGCATGTGAGCAACAATGAGGTTTTGGAGAGGATGCAAACAAGGAGGAAGCTTATACTTAACATCAGGAAGAGGCAGATGAAATTTATGGGATGCCTAATGAGAAAGGAGGGCTTGGAGAATCTGATACCTACAGGGCAAATAGAGGGAGAGAGAGAGAAGGAAAAGTTACATACCTAGTGGGTTTAAGCAAGTTGATGACAGAACAGGGTCTGAGATAAGTATCAAAGGGACAAAACTTTTAGAGCTATAAAGGATAGAGGGAAGTGGACAGACATGATTGCCTATGTCCTGAAGGAATACGGCACATAAAAGGAAAAGAAGCAGTCCTTTGTGTTTGCATCCATTTGTGGCTAATTTTACATTTCTAGACACCATACTCCACCTTTTATGATTCATATTAGCCTTTCTACCTTTGCTTTGATTTTCTTAAGTTTTTTCTGAAGTGTGATATCTAGATTAACAAAGATAGAGGATTGTTATGTTAGTGTTGATTTCTCATAGTCCTCTTGTCAAGGAAAACCTACAAGAAACACGGGAATTTGAATTCAGAATTTTCCTTCTCCTAGATAGATTGCTTTACCATGGCTCAGGAACTCCATTTACTCCATTGTAATAGAGTCATTACATGTCAGCTCAACCATGTGAAACCCTAAATTTTTTGATTTTGTTCAAGCATTGTCATAATAGTAGAGATACATGCCAAAATGAAGTTTGCAAAATATTAGAATGACTGTATTTAAAAAAAAAAACAGTCAACATCAAACAAAAAAGTGAAATGGTTATGTCCTTGTAACCTTGTTCCTAGGTAATTAAATGTCAGCTATTGAAGTAACATTTTGTAGCTGAGTTGAAACAGAATGACCTAATAGTCAAATTTTACAAGATAATATCCCTTTCTTTAATTCTTTCCTTTATATTTATTTTATTTAATTAAATCCAAGTTTGTAAAAATAGTTCTTTCTGAAAATTTTCTGTAAATAAAGGAATCTCCAAGAATGTGTGTCAATGTATGTGTAAAGGAATCTAGAATAATATAGACACATTTTACTGGCATATAAGCAAAGAAGCAAAAGAGAAAATTGTCAATACAAATGTAAATTATGTTTGATAATTTAACAGGAAATTTCCTTATGAAATGAAATTCTGAAAATCAATAAAATTCTCCAACTAAAATGAAGAATTTAGAAATTAGTTGGATAACTAAGATATTTATTTTTTAAATATATAATTTACTGAAAAGATTAGTTGAAGAATAACCATAAAGGTATATACCTCTGTAGCCTCAATCTTATGATCATCCAGTTTATTGGTCAAATCTTGGTGAATCGTGTTCTTGTCTTTTGCCAATTTTTCAGTAAGAAATCCTGGAAAAGAAATATAAAATAATTAACAAACAATTTTCTATAAATTTTGTTATAATGACAAATTGGAATAACTAATAAAATTATCAATAAAACAAAAGCAAATGTTAAGCAGAAAATTTTACCATTTGGTTTAATTCAGTAGAAATAATCAAATAAGAGAGGAAATAGATGAAAGTTTGGAAAGTAAAAGAAATAACAACTGAAAAAGAAAAGTAATTTTTCATTATTCAAATATTTTAAATATTGTACTTGCTTCATTTTTATTATCAATGATCAATGTTGAAAATCATTCTATAATAAAGTGGTTTCTAGGGTATTAAATTTGATATTCAATGATACAGGTTTAACCACAATTTACAAGGTGGTGCTGAAAGTTTCTTGGCCCAATTCACTCCTCAAAATCTGACCAAATGACTAAGATTTTTTTGTACGAAAGGCTTCTGTTCAGGTTGAGGACTTTTCATTACTCACTTATAACTTATTATGTATACTTCTCTCTCTCAACATGTATATATATATGCTCCCAGGAAATCTGATTGAGCTCTCTTGAGAACACACACACACACGCACACACATATATATATAAAGAGGTCAAGGTTCTGTCACTCCTCCTACTCCAATATAAAACATACTTAAGAGAGATATAAAATTAACCGCTCCCTATACTTTATATTGTCTGTTTAACTACCACTCTCAACCCCCTCTATTAAATTACAAAAATTACACTACCCACCAATTTCTAATCCCATTTTTTTTCTCAATTCGTTGTTGGAAGTTTTACCTGATGATCCTGAATCCTTAAAAAAGGATTTAGGTGAAATAAATTATCGTAATGGTACATTAAAGTGGTTTGTTTTTCATTACATATATATATATATATATATATATATATATATATATATATATGTGGGATAATGTTATATAGATTTCAATATATCCATATTGGGGAAAATGTATGACAAAGTGGAAAAAAGTTTGCTTGTGATGCATTTTGTCCTTTAGTTCATTGAACTAAATTCATGAATGAGGGATGCTGAGAATTTTTAGTTTTTTTGTGTGTGTGTGGGGGGGGGGTATATAATCTACCTGATTGTATTTAGATTTTTTTCCATGACTTTTTTATTACATATCCTACTCTGTGATAATAGAAGATCTGGTCAGGAATAGTGAAATGTTGTAAGAGCCAGGGCACAAGCTTACTCTTGATTTCAAGGCATTTTCTAAAAAAAATTAAAATTAAAAATTCCCA
>OZ010586.1:61146331-61283831 GCA_963932145.1 Acanthosepion lycidas
ACCTTTCTTAAGGTGGCAAGTGGCACCACCAGGTAACAGAATATTTGTTATGGTAATGGCAGACTGTTCCTTCAAGTTGGGAGTCTGAATAGACTAACTCCATGAAAGAACAAAGTTCAAGAATATTTACAAGAATATATTTTAAAACACATAATTTTTGATGGCATGGATAAACTAATTTACACATAAGAGTTTATATGTATGTATCTCTATTGCTATCTGTTAATATATTTTTACTAAACTGTCTTTTTAAATAAATCAGTTTTTTTTTTTATTTTGGGGCCTTGTGTTCATGTGAATTTTGTTCACTTTTTTACGATTTTAAGAAATCTTATTTGTCAAATCCATTACTAATTCAGCTGATGTTCATATATTTTCTATCATTCATACATTGCTTTTGAGATTCTGCAGTTTTGTAAAAAATGATTTGCAAAGTTCTCTAACCATAAATCTTGATGACATTTACTATATCATGAGAGAAAGTTTCACATAAAATTTTCAAAGAATTATTGAGCAAATGTTGTCATGGAGAAACAATTGAACCCCAAACAAAACTAAATCAATGTTGCCATCTCTCTGCTTGTATCCTGATCACATATATTGATCCATTCCATTCAGTCAGGAGTAGGAGCAATGAACAGTGGAAAGCACTTGAATGTTCTGGAACTGAGAATAATTTTCAACAGATATGATAAAAGCCTGTTGATGATTTTAAGAGCTATGAAGTGTACATGATATTAAACACAAATAGATGAAGGGAGTTGGGCTTTTTCTCTTTTTTTATAATGTTTCTGTATGAGATAATTAAAAGAATAATAATTTTAAGAATAATAATGCTATTTTATGGACTTTGTTTAAACATTGATCAAATTGAGAAAAAACAACTGAATGATTTTCTGTAACAGCTTGCATCTTAAACAGAAAATACCTGAAGAAAATGATTTAAAAGCAATAACTGCAATAGCCTTAGGCATTCTATGATATTTCCTTTAATTAAAGACATAGTTAGATGAGACATTTGCACAAGTCAATCATATGTGACAGAATACTAGGCTGAATCTCTCATAAATAATTCACATTGGAAAGCAAATATAGATATTTTGATGATGGCTCACATTAATTTATGTATGAACAGGTATTATCAATTTTAATGTGCACCTGAACTAATGACTTAAAATCTCCCCATATTATCTATGCATGAACTTGCAAAGGTCAATCAATAATTTTAATTATCATAGTCTAAGGCAATTTCATTACAGATATATTTAAATGAAATAAAATCTTATCATTTTTAAAACATCTTTATTGATAGAAAAATATCAAATTTATTTCTGTATGTCAGGTAGCACAGACTCAGTGAGAACAGGGTAAGAAATAACTGAGCAGTACTAGAAAAGAATAAGATATTCCTAGAGTTTGACAGTAAAACATTTAAACCCAATAATATTAAATAAAGGGTTCTGTTCTAAATTCATTGAAAGTTACCCAGATTAGCAGACACCTGAAAATGACTGGAGGATACAATAACTGAAACATTGTGATAATAACATTAAAGATAAGGACATGATAAATAATTAAATTGGTTATATATTAGAGTATTTGGGAAGCAATTTCATATTTCACCCTCATGAATTGTAAGACAATCAAATAAGGTACAACCAAGGTTGAATGATATGAAACTGCATCTAGAATTAGTTTATGAATTCTTTTAAGAAACAGGATATCATTTATAGTGCATTTCAACATTTAACCTCATGAAGGATTATTAATTTAAAAAGTTACATATTTACGCATTCTAGGAGAATAGTACTGTTACAGAATCATTTCAAAACATGTGTGTACTGTATACAGATGTAGTGAAGGCTCATACATGTTAACTGTGGTTTAAACAGTTTTAAAAACCATTTTTAAAGTGACCTATCCAACACACGTTGAATGAAGATTGTTGAATGAAGAACTTTTGAAATTAAACTCAAATCAAAGTAGCAGAAATTTAGTGCAAAAACTTAATGTGTCATGTTCAAATATTCACAAACATTTCAATCAAACTAGAAAAAGTTGCTAAGAGGAAATTTCTGTTCCTCATGAGCTTTTGTTTAAGAACTGAACACAATATTCTACCAATGTATTTTTACAGGTGATGAAAAATATGTTTTGCATGTTAATAGAAATGAAAAAGGCAGTGGGTAGCACAAGATAAGAAACTGAATCAAGGAAGTAAATGTTTATTGCCAGCAGCTTGGTGCAATGAATGAAGCATTATATCAAGTGTCCTGTTTTGGTAAACAGAAAATGTGTTATTCTCCAGCATTACCATGCAAAGATATACTCTACAAAACAAATACAAAAGAAAATAAGACATTACAATGGGAGGTTCTTCCATATCTTTCATAATCACTAAACCTACAGATTTGCATTTATTTTGGAAACTAAAAAAATATCCTAAGTGGTAAAACATTCAGAAACAAAAAAGGTGAAAATAGTCTTTCCAGCTTTTCTAATGGAAAACTCCAAATTTCTTTAAATGGGAAAAATGAATTGCAAATAAATGTGACTGTATTTTTGATAAATGATATTTAAATATATCTAACTAAAATTTGTTTTTATGTCTTTTTCCATAAAAAATAATTACTTTTTGAATATCCATATTGATTTCATGTTATAATTTAATATTTAAATTGTATCATTAGCTTATCAACAGTTACATTTTAATTTGAAAAAACAAAAACAAAAAACGATAGTGAGTCATCTATTTTTTAATTATGTTCTTGGGAAAAAAAGACTTTAACTATCTTAAAACTTACAAGTGTGTGTGTGTGTGTGTGTGTGTGTGTGTGGAGAATATACTGATTTACTTGTCCTATAATTATGTCCTAAATCTACCCATGGGACTGAACTGGCAGTATATCCATAGGGACATCACTCATTGGAGAGCTTCCTGGACTGAAGTTAACCACCAATGTTTCCTCAATGGAATAAATGGCCATGTGCCCATGACCAATATCAGCCTCCAAATAGAAGAATATTGGCTACGGCCTGACTTGGAGAAGCATGGACTCTGCCAGGTATTCTTTTATGTGCTGTATCCTTCAGGATGTAGGCGATTATGACTCTCCACCTCTGGTCCCTTGTAGCGCTTAATAAGTTTTGTCTTTTTTTTGTTATTTCTCCTAAACCTTGTTGTTGCTTTCACCTGTCCCTCTTTCCCTCTATCCGTATTGTGAGTAACAGATTTTCCAAGCCCTCCTTTTTCATTACATGTCCCAGAGGTTTCAGCTGCTTCTTCCTGAAAGAGTAAGTTTCCATTTACTCTAAAACCTCATCATTGCTCACATGTTTGGCACATGGTATCCTTAGCATCCTTCTGTAGAACCATACCTCAGTTGCTTTGAGTCTCTTCTTTGCCTTTCAGGAGATTGTCCAACATTGACTGCTATACACAGCAATTCAGTACTCTTTTCTTTGTTTCCAATGAAACTTTCTTGTTTCATATTATTCTACCTAACTTTTGGAATGTGTCTTTGGCCATCCCAATACATCTGTGGATCTCAGTGTTGCACTGTTCTCTGTTATAACACTTCCCAGATATTTAAATTTCTGTACCTGCTTGATTTTAATTTCCCCTACCTGTAAATTGCATTTTGGGTTCATCTTTTTGCTGATGACCCTTGCATTCTGTCTTTTTGCTGATGACCTTTGCATTCTGTCTTTTTTCTTGCTCTCCTTCGCTACCTTCTCTAGGAGGTTTTGTAATGTGCTTTTTGTGTCTGCTATCAGCATTTTGTCATCTGCATATCTTATGTTGTTGGCTGCCAATGATGAATCCTGGTAGGATTTCCAGTTCTCTCAGAATTGCATCACTGTATAGGTTGAATAAGTCTGGTGAGAAGACACATCCTTGCCTTACCAGGTTTTCTATTTTTGTATATCTGCTGAACTCTTTTTTTTATCTGTATACAAATGGTTAGCTGCCAGTAGAGATTTTTCATTATTATGATGTCTTTCCTGAATATATCAAGGTTGTTGAGCAGCTCTAACAGATCTTTGTGGCCTAGTTTGTCAAATACCTTTCTGTAGTCTATAAAACACAGGTACATTTATATTGTTCTTTCATTTGCAGGTGATGCTAAAGCTTGTCTTAGTGTGTCCCACTTCAAGTTTCCATTTCCATTTCCATTTTGTCTCTCATATCTTTTTTTCAAACTCTTCATATATTTTTCCTTCAGATTCAGGTCGTTCAGGAGTCTGTTGTATTGTAATTTGGGGGCTGCGTTAGGCTTCTTCAGTTTCTATAGTTTCACTCTTAGTTTACATATAACAGGGACTTGGTTGTTTCTGCAGTCAACACTTGGATAGGTTTTTCAGCGAACAACTGCATTCCTGAATTTTTTGTTGATAGTTATGTAGTCAGTTTGGTTTTTAGTTTCACCTCCCAGGAATCTGCATGTCCAAAATTATCTTGGATGTTCTTGGAACTAGGTCTTGGCTACTAACTGGACATTGACCGTGCATCCTGAGATGCCTACTTATGATAACTCACTCTTCCTTCTTACTCCCCCTCCCCTATTTAACGCTTTCTTTCTTCTTCCTCTCCCCACCTTACCTGCTTTACTATTTGTCTTCCTTTTTTCTTCTTTTCTCTTCCTGTCTAAAAATTATTTAAAAGGTCAAATTGACTGGTCTCTTAACTGAGTACACTTGGACCTAAGTAAATTAAGGATGGTTTAAAAACAACCTTATGCCTACTTACATTTCCAAGATGGACCTTTCCATAATCCTCCCTTTCACCTCTGTCACCTTATATCAATCTAAAACTATCCCTCAAAAATTGTATTAAAAATAAAAGAAGCCTTATTCTTTTGTAACTAGAGATGTGACCTGATGAACCAGAAAAAATATTTTTTCTGGGGAAATAAATTATAGTCATGGAAACTTAAGGTTGCCTATTTCTTTATGCATGTGTGGATGCATATACACACACACATGGACACATGATTGAAACTAGCAGGCTATGCTAAACAATTTGGAATGGTGAGGTGGCTGAATAAAAATATTTTTGTTGACTTTTATCAAGAAATTAGTGTCAAAACACTAAGTTATCAAAAATAAAGTATATATGGACACATGATTAAAACTAGCAGGTTATGCTAAACAGTTTGGAATGGTTGGATGGCTGAATAAAAATTTTGATTTTGATAATGGTGAGTGACAGGGAAGGAATGATAAGTGAAGACACTGGAGACAAGACCAACAAAATAAAAACAAATGATAAGAATAAAAAAGAGAACAAAACAACAACAAAAAAATATAACATTTACAAAAACATCATGGGATAAGGTTTTCTAAATTACTTACAAGTGGAATTTCATATGATTCTTACTTTTCCCTAAACATGCTACCCATGAATGAATATCTCTCTGATTTTCATGCCAGATTGGTTGTCACCTAGGATAAAAAGAACTGTGCCTGCTATTATCTATCGGGATAGAAGTGTCAAGATCAGAGCAAGGATGGACACTAGCACAGCTAGGAAGATTTCAGTAACTAAAGTAATACACTAGGACCATCAGAAGAGACAACATGAAACACAATGGCGAGGTGCATCAGTGAACATCAGAGACTGAAGAAGAGCACATGTTCTGCTACAGTGGAGAAATCAACTGTTATACATGTCAGCTCAACTATGTGAAACCCTAGCTTTTTCAATTTTGAATGGTGTAGGATACATAAAGTGGGATTCTGCATCAATGAAGCCATCAAAAGATCCATGCTTGGGTGCTATCCTATACTCAGCAGACTTATCAACATACACCTAAGACCCTTACTCTTTAATGTAACCATCATTCAAGTCTATATCCCAACTAGTGACCATGATGATGGAGAAATTGAAAAGTTTTACACACAAACTTAAGGTATTATCAACTAAATAAACAAGAAAAACATCATAATCATTTAAGGGAATTGGAATGTCAAATTTGGCCAAGAATCAAGAAAAAACTGAAGAGAGTATTATGGTCCATCTTGTAATGCTATCATCAATGAGAGGCAAATGTCTCTTGGAATTTCCCAGCTATATCCAAATGTTGGACTTTGCATGCACCAAATGGACACTATCATAACTAGATTACATTTTAGTCCTGAACCATTTCCATTTGGACATCAACAAAGTAAAAATGAGCACAACCACCAGTGCTAAGTGACTATAATCTTATGATCATGAATTTTCAAATGAGGTTGAAAAATATTAAGCACAAGAACATTAATGTTAAAATTCAATATTGACTGTGAAAGAGCAAATCATTAACAAGACCTTTCAAGTGGATATTGGTAGAAAATTTGAACAATTACTCATGCTGAAATGTTGATGACGAATCAACTCAGTCATGAATGAACCAGCCAAAGATATCATTGGCATGCAACAAACGAAGAAATTAATCACCAAAGAAATATTAGAGTGTAATGCATGGAGAGGACTGAAGAATATTAGATACACCACAGGAACAGAAAAGTACAGAGAAGTAAACAAAAAAATAAGGATAAAATTGAGGAAAGCAAAGGAAGAATGGGTCAGGCATCAATGCTCAGAGGTTGAAAATTTAAAGAAGAACAAGAGCAAGAAAACATTCCAGATTGTGAAAGATCTCAGCAAGCAGAAACAATCTAGAATTAACAATTATACAAGACAAAAAGGGAAATTTTCTTACAAAGTATTGTCATGAATTTTACAACCAGTCCTGATGTCCTCATAGTTTCATAATCTTCAAATTATGATGATTTCCCCATACTTAAGGAAGAAGTAGAACTAACAGTAAAATCATGGAAGGTAAGGCAGCTGGAATTGGCAGCATCTCAGCTGAACTGATCATACATAGCAGTGAATCTGTAATAATGCCAAAAGAATGTCTGTAACAACATTTTGCAATCAGGTGAGTGAGCAACAACATGGACTTAGTCATTGATTATCACCATTCTCCAAAACAGCAATCTCTTATGTCAAAACTACAGGACTATCAGTTTGATTAGTCACCCAATTAAAGTGATGTTGAAAATTACCATGAGTAGACTAATGCTTCAAGCAGAATAAATCATTTCTGAATAACAGGCTGGAAGAAGCACCACCAAACAGATATTTAATCTCCAAGTCATATGTGCAAAAATACTCAGAAAACCAACAAAACTTCTACCAGATCATCATAGACTCCAAAAATGTTCAAGACATTGTGGGAAACAATAAATAAGAAGTTGATCTAAACTAAATGTATAATAAGAGGCATGCAATGCTGTATTGTTCCTTGGCTCCATAGGAGTGTGGTTTCACACATTAGTTGGTGTATATCAAGGCTCTTTTCTGTTCCCTACAGTCTTTAACAGGTCATCTTGCTTTGTCAATTAAATGTTTATTAAACAATATCTCACAATTATCCTTCAAGATTGGAATGAAGGCAACAATAACTTAAGAACATTTTCATGATAACCATTTGCAATGAATAGCATTGTAGAAATGATTAATATAAATGAGAATAAAAGATCCAAAATCATACTTATTTTATTCTCTGTTAGTGTTAGCCCACAAGCAAGGTGAGTCTGTTGTTTGTTTGCTGGTTTTGCTCTATCAGAGAAAATTTTTCTAAAATCCGCTATGTTAACTCCTCACTTTTCTAAAAACAAAAAAATGAATAAAATAAAACAAAAAATTTCAACACTCTCACTCACCATGTAGCAGTTTCTCAAAAAAACAAACAAACTTTAATTTAAACATTTTGGCCCCATTCAAAATGCAGTTCTGTCAATTCTTCATAGCATTCTCCTTAGATAGGAATTTATTAGAATTGAGAATAATCAATCAGGAAAATAAGATTAATAAGCACGGAATAAAGCAAAGATGCTAAATGCTGACTCAAGATATCCTTCTGGTGATCAAAAGACATAGAATTTAAATATCAGATAATTTCTTCCAATGTTGACCAAGTATTATCTGTATTTATATAATTTTTGGACAGGCTACTAATAACTTAACTACATAATGAAAGGTTTCATACTGCAATTTTTTTAAATAAATTCTCAACATAAAAAGAGGTATAACTTTTGACAACTGAACAGTTAAAATATTTTCTGCCAAAAATGCTACAACTGGATACACAAAGTTTTTTTTTTCTTGTTAGACTTTCTTTCAAATTTGTGTAATTAATCTTATCTAATTCTAAAAAAAGCATTTATTTCATCAATTTGATTTCAAGCAGTACTGGAAGGTTTTTTTTACATCCCTTTGAACAGCAGAGTATGTTGGTATTTGACTCTTTGGCCCACCCATGGTGGATTTTTGGGGTGCATTTTTCCACAAACTACTATGGTATCGAAATTTGAAGGCCAATGTAGTTGACAAATAACTGTATTGTTTGTAACATTCAGATTGGCATTTGGAACTGATTTTCTCCATTGCTCCTCTTTCATCTTTGTCTTTTGGAAAATGATAAACTGATATTTTATTCATCTCATAAACATAGTTTTGTTTTGCTGGCTTTTGTAATTTGTTTTTCAAAGCAATGACTCAACACTTTTGAAGCATTGCTGGAAACTAAGGTAATAATCTGAAATGATTAAAAGCTTCTTAAGCACAATTATTTCTTTTACTGCTTCAATTTACGGGTAACTATTCAAGCCAAATTATACTCTTAATCCCAACTTTGACCTCCACCATACTATTTTATATATAAATGGTATATATTTTAAACCAGAAACTAAAATAGTTCAATAGTAAAAAAAAACACAAATTACTCATAAAAAATAATATAGCAACTCAAAATAAATCTTATACTTACTTCAATTAAATATGGTAGATGATATTCCAAACAAAAGGAAAAATATCTTTGACTAACTTAAGCCAACAACACTAGCAGAATAGCTAGCTCAAACTGAAAGTGGAATTAAAATGCCTGCTGCTTTAAAACTGGCCTCCAGTTCTGCGTCTTAACTATATTATGACTTGGCCATCTAATGCTAGGCTCATTGTTTTATGAAAGTCAATTTCTCACAACTCTGCTTGATTTTTGTTCTGGTAAGAGGCGTAATGATGGCATATATATAGTGCCTTGCATAAGTATTTTTGGAGGCACTGTGGTGTAATGGATAGTGACTCAGATTGAGAATTTGGAGAGGTGAGTCTGAATTTCATTTGGATACATTACATTCACTTATGTGCTAATGCCTTTGGAGAAGGTATGAATCCTCTTCTTCTTCCCCCATATCGGTAAATAGCAGGAAAGACTGGGTGGCTACTAGTCTAGGAGAAAGTAACTTCGAATTCAAAACTGTATATAATCCTGGTGTAGCACATACTATACAGCTAAAGAAATGATTGTACACATTGGCTCAATGATCCCAACTATGATCGAATGATAATGACAATCTGTAAGTATTCACTCATCTTAAACTTTTCTACATTTTGTAGTGTTACCAACTGGAATTTAAATTGACTTAAATGGTCTTTTTACAAATTGATCAAAACAAAATGCACAGTGCTTTGAAGGTGGCAAATACATTTTAGTATGACACAATCACTAGAATACAGCAGTTACCCCTTGAATGCATAAGTATTTATGCCAACATCCTCAAGGCAATAATTTGTAGAACCACCTTTTTTGCATATTTAGAGACTCGTTATTGCCCATTCTTCTATGCAAATAGCTCAAGCTCAGTAAGGATGGAGACTGTGAAAACCAATTTTAAAGTCTTGGCATAGATTCTCAATTGGATCTAGGCTTTGAGTAGGTTATTGTTACATATTAATATAAAGGTCAGATTGTGGAGTGCACAACTAATAGTTTTCCCGTGGAAAGTTTCCTAGACTATGCCCCACACATATACAATCCATGACCAATATACTGATGATGATGTGGGGCCTATGCTGATGACACAGGTGTTCATAGCTGGGATAAGAATGATCTTGAAAAACAAATCAATTATCTTCTACCAAGTATTCCAAGAAATACGACTAAAGATGAATTCTTTTCAAATCAAAAACTATGATCTGGAACTGGAATGAAAGCAGTGATGGTGAATACACTGAATCCATCATAGACATTTAGAATGTGGAATTAGTAAATTGTAGATGCTTTCAAATACCTTTCGGTGTATTGGAAAAAAAATCATTAATTAAGAAAGTAGGGATGTAAAACATGTGTGCAAAAAAAAAAAAAAAAAAAATTTCTCTATTATTTTGAACAGAGAACAATTTAAAAAACATATATATTCTCTTTACACATAAATGCCAGAAGTTTTATCTAAATCCAATTTGATGAATTTTGAATTTTGGAAGATTTTTAAAATCAACGGCCCAAAAATAGAAATGATATTTTCATGGAGACAGTGTTTACAAAATGTAAACATTTTTAAATGCAAATATTTCTAATTCTGCTTAAAATCTTGAAATGATATTTATATCAGAATTCTGTCTATTCTTTCAGCTTTTGATTAGTAGAAAGGAAATGATCATAAAATTAAGTTTTATACATGTTTCATAGCTTTGTTTTTTACTGAGCTGTCAAATTTTCCGACATGAAAATTGAAGATAACTATTAAATAGGCAGCCAGTTTGAAACTATATTGTTTATTTATTCAATATTTTTATATTTGTCTCAATGTTTGCTGAATGTAAATCCCAAACAAATCTTATCAAAACAGTGAGTTCAAAGTGAACCTGTTCATGTCCCAGTTTGTTTATAATGAAAGCAAAATCAATCATCAATAGTTTCATTTAAAATTTAAATAAAAAAGAAATACATGAAATGCTTATTATTTTAAATATTGCATCATTTAAAAGGTTCAAAGGAAAAATTTTGAATTTTCTAAAAGTATTTTTTAATAAAATTTTGTTTTTTAAGAACAAATTGGAATCCACTTGTGATTTTATTACTTGTTTTACTGTCTTATTTGTTAGTTTTTATCACAACACTTGAGATCAATCACTTTTTGACTTCTATAGTAACCACTAGGTTGTCATGTGACAGTTAAAATAAAACAAGATCATTTTTGTGCAAAAAGAGTCCCCAATGATTTAAAAATTAAAAGACACTTTAAAAGATATTAGTAAGGTTCACATTACATAACTGAATACAATACATTTTTCAACAACCAAAAATCATCCCACCAAATTTCTGTGAGCATCTTTTTTCATAGAAAAAAAAAAGTGGTTTGGTTCACTCAATGTATGCTTTTTCAACTTCTCATCAGCTCACCAAATGTCCTAATGTCATAATGAACAAAGAACATCAGCCATGTTTAGTGTGGTTAGGCCATTCCAACATCAACTATGTACAAAGAATTCATTGGGAAACTCCCCTTGCAAAAATACTCTTTCAACAAGGACTTTCTAAAAATAATGTCCAAACTTTTTTTCCTTATAAAAATCATATTGATTACTTGTACATATTAATATTTGAAGGTTTTGCATTCATATAACCTTATTAATATTTTTCACATAAAATTCATGATGACACCAAATATATTTCAATTGTTAGGTACTCAAAGTATTGATTGTTTTATAAAAGTCTATTTTTTTAACATACATAAATTTTATGCTGATTCCTTCAATTTCTGCCCCTGTTATTAGCTATACTATGTCATGAGAGCAAAGCAGAGGCAACCAGGAAACAAGAAACAGGGAAGATCATAGCAAATTGATGTTTGGCACATGGCAGGTTTTGACTTTTGTTTAACTATTAGCAATGCAGATATAATTCAACTACTTCAATTGGTCCACTTGTAAAAAATAGGGAAAAATTTTGTTAGAAATAATTTTTGTAGATTAGCATTCATCAGACCTTCCTGAAGCCAAGACATTTTGTCAGAATAAAAAATGATTGATCTTTTATTCACAAAGAAAAGAATTTTTTAACTTTTAAAACGTTTTTATGAGATATAAACTGGTACTAACAAAAAGAAATGAAAAATTAATTTAATTTTTTCTTTTAAGTGTATGAAATATGTTGTCATTTTTAAATTTTCAAACTTTACATGCTCTATAATTTTGCAAATAATTAAAATGATAATATATCTTCAATTAACTAATTTATTATACTTTGCAAATACCAGATTTTTCAAGCATGAAATTAACTGTTTTCATAAAATATTGTTATACCCTGGGATGAGTTTTCACTTGTGACACAATTGATTTAGCAGTCAATATAGGGAAAGGCTGAAATTAAAAAACAATAGCATGAGGCACCAGTGGGATTTGAACCCAATATTAACCTATATCAGAATTTAGTATATGCTAGTTTCTTCTGGTGATCCCATCAAGTTGATGGATTGTTCTCAACTGAAATTATGTTGAGACTGAAAAAGAGTTTCAGAGAATATATTTAGAAAATGGGGATAAGTCAAACAAATATATTAGCAGGCAAATTTGATCAGAGTTGAAATTGTGAAGGAATGGCATTTAAATTGGGGATAATGTTACATTTTCCCAAGGGAAAGATTAATGATCAAAATAGAGCTCTTCACCAATTTGTTATCTGGTATTAGAGTTCCTGCATTGAGGAAAATTGAAAGACCCAACAAGTATTAGAAAAATTTCTAATTTTCAATAGATCTGAGATATTCATATCAATCTCATGATATTTATCTCTGATATACTTGAGATGAGTTGCACACATTCCTAGTTCAATATTTAATCTGGTTTCTGTTGCTGCACTTCCTGCTATAAAGCAACATCCACTGGAAAATTTCATTGAGTAAAAAAGAATTGTCTATAGAATAGCATCTCATAACTTTCTTTATGTAATTGTTCAGCTGAATATCCCACTATGTTGTAGAATAAAAGTAATTTCTTTTACTTGACAAGCATTTGACATTCTTTATTCTGCCAGAGAAAAAATATTTTGAATCAGCAGCTTCTAAAATCTGTAATCCCCTTGCAACTGACCTATTCTAAAATCCAAAAGTGTCACAAGATATCAAGACATGCAACAACAGCATGTAAGCCATTTTGAATCAGCAACTTCTAAAATCTGTAATCCTCTTGCAACTGACCTATTCTAAAATCCAAAAGTGTTACAATATATCAAGACATGCAACAGCAGCATGTAAGCCATTTTGTATCAGCAGCTTCTAAAATCTGTAATCCCCTTGCAACTGACCTATTCTAAAATCCAAAAGTGTCACAAGATATCAAGACATGCAACAACAGCATGTAAGCCATTTTCTTTTGCAGGATTAAACATGTCTTGTAATCTAGCAGTTATCTGTCAGCTTATAACATAATGGTGAAAGAAAAGAAGAGAATTAATAGGGTAATGTGAAGGGGGTGGTTTCCATTGATCTACATCTACTTTTCTATATAGTGCCTTGAACAAAATATAAGATCTGCATGACCTTATTCTTTAGTTATACATGCAAGTTATAAAACTAAACAAAGTGGATTCAAAATTTAACTTACCATGCAAATAAGAGAAGCTGGTGTTCATATTTCTGATTTGTTGCTTGAGAACCTCAATGTATGTGGCATGATAGAATTGATCCTTTTCACGATAGAGTGTCCAGTAGTCAGTCTCTTTTTTCAATACTTCAATTTCCTTTTCAACTTCAGTGATTTGCTTTTGAAGTTCTGTAAGTAATGTTTGCATGAAAGAAAGTTAGGACATTCATTTATTAAAGTTGAAATAATTTGGGGAGTGTTCCATATTTAAATGTTGAAAGTGTTTTTAAAAATCAATTTGAATTTAATTACATTGAACGAAATGAAAAGCAAACATTCTTATTATTTTTTTCTCTTGAAGAAAAACTTTAAATAACTTTGGGCAAGATTTATATTGTTGACTTGGTGAAAAAGATTGTCTACATAGAGGTGGAAAAGCCATGCGACAGTTATCAAGGTCTTAAAGACACACAGGGAATCGGTGTAGTGGAAAGATGCTCACAGAAGGACCTGGGACCTGCTCCTAGTTTAAAGTACCAACTCCAGACAGAGGGAATCACAGATCTGTTCTGATGAAATGGATACCTATTATCTGTGTCAATAATGAAACCCTCTGCTAAGTCATGCTACACATTCTATGTAGGGGAGGAGATATGTCTGTATTAGCTTTTCTAATAATAATAATAAATATTATTATTATAACTTGTGTTTAAGCCTTTTTCTTAACCTATACACTCCAACAATATTTTTATATATTTCCTAAGGAAGCATTTCCAGTGAAGATTTGAATATTCAGTCATTTTTATATTCACATTTTTCTGTAGAAAAGATTTAAGAATTGTTATTAAAATATACTTTGTGTGTGTTGGACTCTTTAATTTTCAAATTAAATACTACTACTATGTTTATTATATAAATATTTAACAAAATTCACAAAATTATTGGGAATATAATTTTAAGTGAACAATAACCAAATATAGAATATGATATAAAATGTATTTATTCCATGATAAATATGTCAATACAACCAAGTCTTTATAAATTCAACTACTGCCTACATTTTGGCTTGAAGTATAAAAGATATTTTTTTTCTCTAAAGTCAACCACAAATACTCAGAAGGGTTGCCTATTCCTTTTTATACCAAAACAAAGAAATTAATCATAAATTCTTTCAAATATGGAATACCATTAAGTTTCTGTAGATTAGCTAAAAATATGATATACAAAAATGTTCAATGCAACTATCAATTTTAAGTAGACATCATGTAGATAGACTTAACTTATTTCTAAAAAAGTGAAACTTAAGTGGTTAAAGAAAATCTTTTAAATAAAAACTTATTTCTTAATAAGTTGTCATTGTTTTGCATTTATTATGGAAGGTAAAATGTTAAAGAGTTGTTTTCATGATTTTACTATAAATTTAAGAAAACAGTGTTGATAGTATATTTCTTAAATAAGATTAATATCACATATTTGGTTTTGCATTCAAAAGTCTATTCAACTTTTTGTTTAATTATACTTATTTAATTATTAATTTACAGCCCTTTAGATTTTACAAGACTGGTTGATTTTAAGAATGGAATGGACAAATTTTTCTTTCTTTACTTGAATATCTATTTTCAATGATAAAATAATATTATTGGGTAATATGGTTTCGACATTACATGAAGTGACAGTCTATCAATTCTTTCAGGAAGCATGACCTTTACCTTGAAGTTCATTCTCTGTACTCTCAGCACATATCCTTTTTTCTTGAAGAGTCTCTAAGACAGCTGTTTTTTCAATGATTTCTTCATCTTCCCAAGTCTTTTCCACAATTCGGGATTGCTCCAATAAACGTTCCATTAAGATGTTTTGCTCAGATTTCAATTTCTTATTCTAGAAAAAAAAACTTAAATTACATAATCCACAGAATTCACAGATTTCTGTTGCTTTTAAATTTTAGAAAATCTTATCAACAAATTAGAAAAGATATTTGAACATTCAAATAAGAATATATGAATACATACTCGTGCAAGGTGTCGTTCATTTTTTTCTTCCCATGCATACATTTGTTGTTTTGTGTCCTTCAGTTTTTCTTCCATTACATTAGCTCTATTAAAAGGAAAGAAAGTAAAATAAGCAATTTGTTTTGCAATAGAGCTGCTTAGATACATTTGAAAACCAAATTTATCTTCAAAGCAATTTCATTTCTAGCTCCCATATTTATCAGTACATTCAGTCAGATTCTTATTAGGCAAGTCATTTTTCCATATAGTGTGTGGTTGTTAAATGACACTTGGTTTATTTAATTTAAAATGTATTGGATATGATTTACCAATAAGCAAACAAAAACTAATTTCAAACCACTTGTTGCGGAATGATTACTTTGTTTAAATAAAATGTGGATCAGAAGGTATTATTTTTTTTTTTGCTGGATGAACAAAAACATCTCCGGAAACATTTTAATTTACTTGTATGGCACAAGCAAACACCACAAATATAAGACAACAATATTTTTTAAATAAAGCATTTATATAATAATATACAAAGTTGAATGATAAAATGACTCGGAATTTATATGAGTTGTAGAATTTAAAGTTGATGTTTTATACACAAAATATTTTTTATGGCAAGTAAAAAATGTCTTTGTTTAGTGTATTCAAAATGTATGAAAATAATATAGGATTTGTAAATAAAAAATCAGTTCAGAGTCAAACAAACTGTTTTTAAACAAATCTTTTTAGTTAAGAATTTTAATATTAAGAATACTGTAGAAGTTGTCTACCTTCGTTAAATTGTTTCTTTTGTCAGGGTTTAAAAAGTAAAATACTTTTTATAAGATAAAGGTTTAAAATTACTTGAAAGTACATTCCATTTGCAAGAAAAGTTGTCAAAGAAGAAAGTGATGTATATTCACAAAAAGTTCATCATAGATAATTCTTGAAAGTTTGTTGAGTGAGAGAAAATTTGAATATCAGTTGAAGATCAAAGTTGTGATTCGTGTTTAAAGAGAAAGTTTTAAACTTTACACTTCTGAATTGATTTGATAAATTATCGAGAATTCCTTGCCGAGCAACCTGTTGAATAAAAATGTGCTGAGAGTGAGTTTTGAGGTCTGTGAGCTCTCAAGCTAAAATTGCAAGATAAATTATTTCTGTTTCACTGCAGGAAATAAATATCAAACAGGAATATGATGAGTTAGAAAGGCATTCAGCAGCGGCGTACATTGTATTTAAATTCTTGTTGACTCCCTGATGAGACCCACTTGTGTTACTGTATTTATTTTGTTTTAGGTCATGTGATCAGCTCCAAAACTTGTTCAAAAAATCTTGGCGGCAAACGAGTTGCGTAGGTGTTGTATACATTTTTACACTTAACAACCAATCAGCAATCAGACTTAAATAGAAGCTTCTGTGATCCACTTTTTGCACAAAATTTGCCGTTGAAAGAAACTATATTACATAGAAAATGCATTGAAATCTTTTTTGACCAATAGTATTCACTGAATCAAAAATAATAATAATACAATTAAATGGAAGCAGAATGCTAAACAGTCATGTCTTCAATTCACTGTTACATATCACTTGAAGTAGGATATGGTTTACTACTTGATATATTGGAAAAATTTTCAGTTCAGAAATCAAGCAATGTACTATTTTGAAACTTTTGTAAAATTGAATAAATAACAGACCTTAAGGTGAAGAAAACATATTTTGTGCATTATATATTAAAGATGTGCAAAATCTTGTAAAAGTTGTGAAGATGGTGATGATGGTGATGATGGTGAATTTTGTAGATGTTTAGATTTGTATATAAAATTTACCTAGTAGTCTTTTTTTTCATTTCAAGGGATCTGTTTCATTCTTCTTTTTGTACAGTCATGCAAAATGTTTTATATTTTCTCAGAACCCAAGCTGACATATTTTACTTTGAATAGATGCTGGATGTAACATTTTGTTATTTTTTTTTAATATTCAGAAGAGAAAAATAATGTTTCTAAAATAGCTGTCTATGGTAGGACTTTTAAATAATTTTCTTTCCTTTTAATTATGCTGCATTATGTAACAATGATCAAAAACAAAAAATAATTGGAAACTACAATGAAATTTCACTAACTTGTATTTGTTGTTGTTACTTTTTATTAGTATCGTTTAAGATTATAATATTTTTTGAGAAGACATTAAGATTCCGTGGGCGATAATAATAATACAAAAATCAATGAAATTTGTTAATTTCAGATTTAAAGGGAAGTAACTCTTTCTTTTTATTTGAATTTGCTCCCCTTTATTCTTGCAAATTGTTGATGTTAATCTATCTTTAACCACTTTCTTCTTCTTCTTCTTCTTCTTCTTCTTCTTTATCGGTTGTTTTTGTTTATTTTGCAGGTGTGGGAACATCGGCCACATCAGTGTGCCACCTTTCAGGTAACTGGCTAGCTGCACACATGGCCGTTCTCATTCTAGATCTCCAAATGCATCTGCCATCACATTCTGTCAGCTGCCTCAATATCATTTGGGTCTCCCTGGCACACTCTTTCCTTTAACCTGAAAGTCATGGGTGCAAATCGCCAACAACTCATATAGTGGCCACATCCTCTGACTTGATGTTACAGATTACAGCTAATCATGGTCCTGTCATTACATTGCAAGTGCTAGAAGCATAGCCTGATCATGGACCAGGTCTAACTTGCATGGAGCATCACACTGCAAACACAAATGTCGTAAATATGGCTACATATCTTGTGTGAGAGGTTGTGACAAGAGAGGACTGAGAGCTGCCCATTAAACTTCCTCCAGGTATTTTTGTCCATACTATGGTTGCAAGGTCACAGCTGCCTACTGCAGAGAGCATGTCCTCCAGATAGCAGAAGGAGACTATCATATCCAACTCGTCAGGTTCAACCCAGACACTGGTCCATGGTCTGTCATCAGTAGAGCATGCTGATCCCAAACAACATGCACATTTGAAATCTAAATCCTTCACCGGGCATTTGAACCCACTGCATTTCTTATGCACCCAGAACTTGCAAAAGATGCTGTTGTTGCCTACACTAGTGTGACAAACAGCACATGTGCTTTGAAAGTGGTCAAGCCCAGTGCCACAGATCATTATCTTTGTCTTCCTCACATTTACTTCATTCACACAAATTGTAACTCTATATGAATATAAAGAAATTAATGTAATAACTGATTTCTATAATTTATAATATTTAATTTAGAAACAATTATTTCAATAATACAACAACTTTTTGAGTGATGGCTCTTGAAATGAAGATATTGTCGGGTGTCTGTAGGTTTGTAGTAGATATCTCTGATAATGCAATTGTTTCTATTTCTAATGAGTATATCTAAGAATTGCATTTCATTAAAATTATAGTTCAAATTCACCCTAGAATATAATACAATACACAAAATGGAGCTAGGTTTAAAAAGATATACAGAGGTCATAAAAAGATAAGAATAAAGACATCCTTCTTTTGCCTTTTTTCTGACCAATCCTAATTGTTTTATTACCCCTTAAGCAGAAGAATGTTTTTTTTACAAGTTCAATTTGGATTACTACTACACACAAAAAACAATGGTTAAACATCAGAAAACATAAGGAAAAATTGATTCCTTTAAATAATATGTCAAAATAACCACACTTTGACTAATGAAGATTGCAAGACCCAAAACCTGTGTAGCAAAATTTGGAAAATAAAGTATAATATATATTTAAAAAGTCCACGTTATAACTAAAAATGTTTGTAGATTCTCTTTTCTGTTTAATATATATATATATATATATATATATATATATATATATATATATATATATATATATATATATATATATATATGTATGTATGTATGTAAGTATGTATCATATATATATATATATATATATATATATATATATATATATACATACATATATATATATATATATATATATATATATATATATATGAATAGACTCAGTAAAATAGAGTAGTTGGCAAGATAATACCAAAAACCATTAGTCAATTTAGTTTTTGAGCTGAATTAACTTTTTTCTGTTGTTTAGTGTTCACTATTTTTACCCTCATTTATTTTTGAAAATCATTTTTGAAATTATTTTTTTTATTATTCCTGCATTTACTGTTTTCATAGAATGGTGTAAATAGAATTGACTGAAAAATTTGTAATAAAATCTAAAATGCAAACAATTAAAAAGTTACAGTTCATACTGGAACAGTTGATACACATAAAAATCTGATATTAAAAAAAAGCACAAAAATAAAGATAGGAGACTAACAAAGATATGGAATAATGTACCTCAATGTTTCCATTTCTGGGCACACACACATCTTTAATCACTTAGTTTTATGAAATTATAGAATAATTAAAATTTGTCCATCTATATGTGGAAGTTACCAAAGTAGGGCTTTACTTGTTTATAGGTGGTTATGTTCAGATAATGTCCTTAGTCTAAATATACACCAATTTGTAGCTTTTTAAAAATACATGCAAAGATAATTAATACAAAGATATATATTTCATGTACTGATAAAAATTTATGTCTCTTATAATAAAACAAATAATATTCAAAGTGTTCATAAGTTAATATCAGTAAGTTCTCCTGTTGAATGTCTAAGCCATTTCTCATGAGAGAGAGAGAGAGAGAGAGAGAGAGAGAGAGAGAGAGAGAGAGAGAGAGAGAGAGAGAGAGAGAGAGAGAGAGAGAGAGAGAGAGAGAGAGAGAGAGAGAGAGAGAGAGAGAGAGAGATCCATCCATCCATCCATCCATCCATCCATCCATCCTTGTAAATCTGTATTTCCTGATTTTTGAGAGTCATGACTAGTGTAGGGTTATCAAAATGATTTGCCAACTTTTAGTTTTAGTTTTTTTTTCTATCACTACAAAAACATGTAAACATAGATGGATATTTTTGTGGGAATGCTTGAAACCATAGACAGTTTTGTATGTTTTCAGATGATGAAGAACAGATTGGTGAAATGGTGATTATTAAATGGCTTATAACCAGAAAAAATATTTAACTTCATTTAAGTAAAATATTTCAGTGTTTTTACTTACTTGTATAATAAAATGGCTTCATACCCGGACATTTGTGGTTCTTTGTCTTTTTTGTTTTTTTTTACTGTCTTCACCTTTTTCTTCTTTTTCTCCATATTTTAACAATTTATTTCACTGGAAAGTATGTAAGACTGTTGCCTACAATATAAATTAAATTCTCAAGTTATTTATATTCATAGTAATTATAAGAATGACCACACCATTAAATATTTTATGTTCAACTGAAATGTTAACATAACAAAAAGCTTTAGGGTTTTCAAATGATCATATCTTCAATATTATTTTGATGAATGACAGAAATTTGACATCAAATGAGAGTAAATTTCTTCTCATTTAACCTAAAAGAAACATATTACTAATAATAATCATTAAAAATGTAATGTATGTATTTTTATTAATATATATATTTTTTACTACTAATATTGTTAAAATATATATGGTCATTTGTTCAATTATATATCGCACATATTATTAACTTATTACATTGATAAAAATGACTTTACATGTATCTGATATACCACTAGGTCACTTAGGAAATTTATATACCATTTTAAAACTATATTTTAATTACTTTTTACCCATGGAATAAATGCAGATACTGCTTATAATTGATAATGCCATTAAAAAAAAGAGAATAATTTAATAATTCTATTGATTTATACATAATAATCGAAATTCAGTTTCAAGAACACTCAAGACATATAAGAAGTCATACTAGGATTCATTATTGGCAGCCACAATCTTGAGACTAAAATCTGAAGGTGCATTTGGTTAGCAAAACATTCCTTTGGAAATCTAAGAAAAGTATTAAGAAACAGGAAAATTTCATTAGAAACAAAGAAAAGAGTACTGAGCTGTTATGTAGTATCAGTCCTAATACAGGAGAAATGTGTTTCTACAGAAGAATTACTGAGGATACCATTGATAGTATGTGTGGGCAATGACAAAACTTTAGAGAAAATAGAAACAAAGGCCATTTATACTTAGCATCAGGAAGAGACAGTTGAAAAGAAAATTTGACACTCATAGGAAATATTGAAGGCAAGAGGAAAAGAGGAAAGCTTGTTTAAATGGTTAACAGAACAGGGATTAAGAGAATTGGCTAAAGGACAAACTTTATTAAGGATATTACAAAGGATATAAAATTGGTAGAGTCATGATCATCCAAATACTGAAGGGACGTGGTGCATAGAGGAAGAACCAAAATTCACTGAATTTTAAACAAAAAGTTGCTTTCTAACATGAGAAAAAAATTATAATTGAAATATAGTTAGTTTTTTCATCATTCATAGTAGAAAGTTCTACATTTAATAACCCTATACTTTAGAATTTGTATCAGACAAGAACTGGGCACTACTTAAATTGACTGAACCACTCATAAAAAAATAGGAGAATATTTTTTAGAGAACAGTTTTTAAAAATTTTGTTATTTTTGTATTGTAGATTTTGTAAATTTTTACTTACAAATGTCAAATCTCCATGTCTACACTTCATTTCCTGTCTCTCTGTTACAATGTACATTTTTGATAACTCATTATAATATTTTCAAATTTACATTAATTAATAAATTATTTGTTCTTCATTTAAGTTAAATAATTATTATACCCCAATGTCTGTGAAAGTCCCTTTGAAAAAAGACCACCAAAATGTTGAAAAAAATAAGTTAAAGAATTTTAAACAAAAAATGAAATTAAAAAATAATATCAGTCATGGACAGATATCAATGATGTAAACAGTTTCAAACTTGTCATTTGTAAAAAGAAAAAAACTAAGTACAAACTCTTTAAAAGTCAGGGATCAATTTCACACTTATACAGCAGGACTCCACCCCCCTCTCTAAATTGATAAAAATCAATATTTTTTAATTCTGATAAATGTTGTGACTTGAGGAATATCTAAAAAATGCTAATCTAAATAAAATATTCCACCCAAATTTTCTTAATGAAGACCATCCTTCATCTGATCTTATAGACTGGCACTACAGAATCACCAAATATTAAAAACCACATCACTTGACTTCCAAGCACATGCAATGAGAAAGAAAAATAAAAATATAATCACCTTGTTGACGTTATACTTACATTAATGAAAGGTTTAAGAAAGAAATATTAATATTAGAAAGAGCAATAACAGTTTTCCTTAAAAAAATATTTTAAGAGAAAGAATTTATAAATTTCAACTGACATTAACACTAAATGTTTTTTCAATGAATACTGCATGTTTTCTGTGTGTAAATGTTTAATTTTACAATACTTTATATCAGTTCTGTTTTCTGTCAGTTATGCTTTATGTTGGCCACTACATGTTATTAGTGTCAGTTTCACATGAATTAATCAGAGAAATCAGTTTCTCAAATTACCAGAATCTGTAACAGATATTTTTGATTACTATTCAGCAATCATAGAATTATGTTAAAAATATATGAGAAAGATTTATTTGCTAGTTTTGTTTCACAACATTAGGCTGTAAAAACAAGCACTGAATTTTAATTAATGAGGAATTTCAGTTCTCTTTATTTATATTGAAATTAAATGGCTGATTTCATGGCATATTGAACTTGCATATATCATGCTTAGAGCCCTATCAGATTTTGTAGTCAATTAAAGGTTGATGATAAATAAACAATCACCATTACTTTGGGTCTTTTATCAGTGGCTTGAGGTAATTTTCCATACATTTACTCCTTCCTTTAAAGAACACTTTTTTCTGCTTCATTTGGGTTTGTTTTGTTTTCCTTTTGTCTCTTTCACCTATAACCTGGAAGAACATACCATACTTACTACCAAGATGGCTGCTGATTATTATTGGAGGTTGTAGAGAATTGAAATGACACTATGTCTATTTATGAGTAAAAGTCCAAATAAATTGTATAAACATTTTCACAATATGTTTGCTCTTATAATTTTGAGACACAGAAACAAATCAAACACATGATATCAAATTTTATTGATGCTTTCACAATAAAAGTGGTATTATTATATGTTATTATGCAAGTTGAGGATTGTTCATTATATTGTGTGTGTGTGTGTATATATATATATATATATATATATATATATAGTTATTGATATTTTTTCAATTTCAGAGATATACAGCTGGTTATAGGTTGTAAGAAGGATAAATAACCTAAAGAGAAATAAAACATTCTAAAATTACTGAGTTGGAAATTGCAAAAAGTTGAACAATCAACAAAATAATTAGTGAACAATAAAAAAAGAAACTGAAACCATAGAAAAGATAAAAAGAAGAAATAAAAGAAATTTGAGAAAAATATAAGGAAGAAAAATGGATTGACCAGCAAGAAAATATTTTACATTTTTTGAAAATGTAAACAGAGAAAATGCAAATGATTAATAATATTATTATTATTAATAAATATTAATGTGTCTTTAAGTAAACATAACAAACAGGAACTTTAAGATGGGTGAAAAAGTACATGAAAACTGATTTTACATTAGTAATGATGAATATAGAACTACTTTGGATGGAAATAATAGCTAGGCTAGAGGTTAGATTCTTCATGGAAAATAATCAACACAAATTAGAAGATAACAATTAGGAGGTGGAGTAATGTTAAACGCTAATATTGTAGATAGCAAAATAACATATCCCTTCAATGTTGATGACAGTGCCAAAATAAATGCAGAAAATTATTGTAAGTTACTCTGCAAGACATTTTTGAATGGTGCAAGTCATTATTAAGAAGCTTTGAGCCAAAGAGTAAATCTATGCTCCTTCACACTCTGCAGAGTTACCCACCTTGCCAAATGGTTTCAAAGTCACTAAATTAACATAATAAGCCACAGCCTTTCCAAGTCATAATCCAGTAGAAAAGTTGGAGTCCATCATTAAAAGAGATATATATGAGGAGTGAAAAATTTCTGGGAAGCAATAGAAATGTAGAAAAATTAGAACAGTTAATGGGAGATGAAGATTATTGCATGTCAATGAGTCAATGTTAACATGTAAAATAAAATAATTTATTCAAGTCTATAACACATGTATTAATTGAATATATGTTTTTTGTGGCCAAAAACTTTTGGATTTATTTATTATAAATCAAAATTTATTTAACGGTTTATATATTGTTCATAAAAATATCCTGAAATTTTTACCAACACTGATTTATTAATACCATATTTACTGTGAAAACATTGATTTAAAGAATAACATCCGATATACAGTCTGAAGTTATTATGCAAATCACATAAACCTCAATAATTCAAATTTGCTTTGAACAATTATTTTCAAATATTAAATGATTAAGTTAGATATCAAATCAAAGCCTGAGTTTCAACATGTTTTATTTAAGTTATTGAATTTATTACAAAAAACTGCAGCCTGAAGTTATACAGATTAAACTAGTTAGGCTTCTGAAATTTAATAAAAACTATTTAAAGATTTTTTTTCCATAAAATATGTTGAAGCATAGATAACAGAAAGGATCTAACAAATTCTGAAAAACAAAAAATGACAAAGTTATTGAGTGAGGAACTTATATATTGGAGATGTCAAAGGATTTTTGCAGAGATCATTGTATGATACTGAAAATATAGCTAAGTTGAGAACTATAAGCAAAGGAAAAGGCTTTAAGAACTTGTCTCCTTGAGGGGAACAAAAACTAAAGTGAGTTATAGCAAAAAAATCACTTTTGACCAGTGTTCAGATCTTTGAATAGGCTAGAATTGAGGGAGCCAAGAGGATAAAAGGTGTAGAATATTTTTCAAATTGGAACCTGTTAAGAAATCTCCTAGGAAAATTCCTCTCAGTAAAGCAATTATTTAAAAGCATCAAAATTGGGCCAAGAAATACATGAAAATTGACTTTTCTAAAGTAATTTTCATGGATGACACTCACAGGAGCTAATGGATGTGCTAAAGGATGAATTTTATCCAATGTAGATGTGCTTGTGGCTAAACTAAGGCAACAAGGAAGGTGACAGCGTGATGATTTTGGCTGGAATTGTTGACCAGAACATTATTGAACCATTCAATGTTGATGAAGGAGTTCAACTGAACAGTGCTAATTTTGTTGATTTCATGGAGAAGATTTTCTTTGAATGGTATAAATTTTATATTATTATAAAAACTGCTATAAAACAGTTTTTATATTGTTATAAAAACTGCTTTAAACGTTATTATAAAAACTGCTATAAAACAGTTTTTATATTAATATAAAACAGCTTAAAAATTTTTATTATAAAAACTGCTATAAAACAGTTTTTGCATTATTATAAAAACTGTGTTAAAACTTTCTTATTATAAAAGCTGCTATAAATACAGTTTTTATATTATTATAAAAACTACTTTAAAGTTTTATTATAAAAACTGCTATAAAACAGTTCTTATATTATTATAAAAACTGCTTTAAAACTTTATTATAAAAACTGCTATAAAACAGTTTTATATTATTATAAAAACTGCTGTCTGCAGTCAGCATAAAATATGTTGAAAATATCTAAAAATTTAACTCAGTATTTGTTTTGATGTCTAAATTAATTTAAAATTTGACAAAAATTTGTCAAAGCAACTTTAAGTGATTGAGGTTTATGTGATTTGCATAATAACTTCAGACGAACTGTAATTCTTGTGTAGATTCATAATGCTCAAGCTTTTCTCTCTTATATTTGCAGAGACACCCACAAACACATCAACACATAAAGACACACATTGACACACACACACACACACACATACAGAACCAAATTAAGAGTTGTCTTACAAACTCTTGCTGAAAAATGATCTAATAAGAAAAGAAGAAATGGATGGTAAATATTTATATAAATCTTATTGATAACCAATTGATTTGCCATTTGCTTATAGATTGAAAAGAGCAGAGACTTATAAAAGAGCCACAGGGATCACTGTAAGTGTTTGTCTCATGAGATAATATAGACAAATAATTGAATGTGTTCATGAGTTAAATGTTTGATTTCTTCACTGTCCCTGTTCATCAATGGTAACATTTCATTCCAGCCAATGAAGATAAGGTGCAAAGGTTCATGGTAATTATGAGATGAGATAAGAGCACCTGGGACAACAAGCTTTTGCTTATGTCACTTGTGATTTAGATTCTTTATTGGATTTGGTCAGCAAACTTTGAGTAGGGAAAAAGGCTGCACCATAATCAATATATCAATCACTAATATTGTTGTTTAAGCAAGTAATTGTAAGCAAGTCTACTTCCAAATATTTTTATTATATGACACAGTAGTGAAATCCCAGTGTAGAAAATCTGTCCTGAGAAGTGATTATGAAGAGAAAAGCATTAAGTTGAAGCAACAATTAACCAAGAAAAATCTTTAGTCATTCAAATATGATAAAAACGTATTTTTAAGCTGAATAAAATAATTTATGAAAACAAAAATAGTTAAATTTTTTGCCAGAATGAAAGATATTTTTTCATATATACACTAAATAGAATTTGTATACTTTTAAAGATTTATTTATTTATTTCATTTTGAAGATATATCATAAAGACAGATTTCTAAAGGCTAACCTTAGGTTTAAAACAAAAAGATTAATCAGAGTTATAAATTGTGTTATACACTGCTGCAAATTAGATCTACATGTTCCCAAGATGTGAATGATAAGAAAGCAAAACTTAAAATAAAAAAAAGTGATCTTATGTGCTGGGGATTCAAACATCACATCCAGTCCACAAATCAAATTCCTGCTAAAATCTAAAATACAATTAGCCAATCAGAAATGTTGCTGCCAAAAAAATGAGCCACCAGATTTGTTTTAAAGAAAGCTCCTCATAAACGACTGACTCAGTACCAGGCCAATAGGTCAGCTGTCTACAATGGCATCAGCTCTTGCCATCACCACCACAACCACACCTCTCATCTCTACCACCATGACCATGCCTCTCATTTCCACCACCATGACCTTGGTCAATTCAATGTAATGCCAAATGCACCAACTCCAGATTTTCCAATTTTTTTTTTTGATCACCCATTCAACCAGACTCCAACAGAGATATTCTGCTGGATCAAGCATCACTGTCCACTGCAGACTGATGTCTTATCATGACATTTTTAAAAATATTTTTCTTTGCATACAGGAATGATGATGGCAAATACATTAATCAAATTTCAGTTATAAATGTCATATAGAAACTTACAAATATTAATTTTCTTTCATCTCATTGACTAAACTCATATTTTAAATTATTCAATTTAATTTCATACTGACTTATCAATGTATCTTCAGTTGAACATTTTCTGTATTCAGTATTTTAACTATACCTACTTGAGCATTGGAAACCTAAAACTAATGAGTTGAAAGTTTTGTGGGCCACCAGGAACCTCTTCTCACCATTGTCAAATGGAGAAAAATGGTGTGGTTTGTACATGTTACAAGGCACAGCTGTCTGTGCAAGACCATCATGCAAGGCACCATTGAAGGTGGACACAGGAGAAGATGCCAACACAAGAACTGGTTGGAGACTGTCAAACAATGGACAAGTATAACTATACCAGAATTGCTGGTGGTTGTTGTAGATAGACTATTGTGGAGGAGATTCAGTGTGGCTTCTGCATTCAGATCCACCCCCTACGATTACAAAAGTCAAGGGGATGATGATGATGATGATGATGATGACGATGACTTGAGCATAAAACTTGAGGTTTCATATTGACAAAAGATTTTCAAATGTGAGCAATTTTATGGCTGAATTAATACAGATTTTACAATGCTGTCAAAACAGTCTTGTTAGAAAAGGGTTAGACTAAGCCAATCAGCATGTGGAAGAAAACCTTAGTCAGAGCTAGTATCATGTTAGAAGAGGATTTATTGGAGATAATTTCTGAAACTTTTTGAAATGAGGAACTAGCATTATTATATACCTTACGATTTCAAGCAACAGGCTCATCAGAAATATGGTCTAATGTGTTTTTTAAATTTATAACATAACCAAAGAGGTACAAATGATTATCAATGCTTAATTTGGATATTTTGAGCAAGTTGGCTGCTTTCGACAATTTATTGTTTTGATTTGATTACTATTAACTTCAATGGTTTTATGTGAATATGGAGCCTAATTCAATCAATCATAGTGTCTTCTTCATAAAATGTGAAAATCTTCCTTTTCTTTTTACATTTTTATCTTTCTTAGAATAAAAAACAAACATAATACTTATTTTCTTCTATCAGTTTTATAATCAATAAACAAAATATACCTAATAGTGGTAAGAAGATTAATGAAGGATGATAGTCATGAGGAAACACAGAGGCAATCTAAAGAAAACAAGAAATTTATTCATGAATTTACGCTTGTAAATTAGTGTCAGTAGTTTATTTCAGGAAAATAAATCAGAATTCTTAAAGTTTTAATGTATTGTCATGAAGAGGAAATGTTCACACAACAGATTAAGTGATCTGATACAAATAATATTAATAATGTTTAAGACAAAGGTAAGAGAGTTCATTGTTCACTGAAGTGATATGGGGTTTGCATACATTCAAAAGTAGATGTAGTGAGATAGTTTGAAAGAATTAACTTTCTTAGATTTTTGAAAGAAAATCTTTTGAAGTGTTGCATGCTTGTTTAGAGGTCAATAATATAATTGGTGAGTAATTTTTATGTGATGAACAGAAACAAAAAAATTCACATGACTTCAGACTCTCTTCTCTCATTAATTTAATTAAATTTTCTTCCCTTTTTATATAAAAAAGAATTTTGTGTACTCGCTACTTTCTTTTGTTCTTTGAAGGCAAGGTTTTCCTTAGTCAAAAAACAATTTTATATAGGCTTGCAAATTCCTTTCCTTCTTCTTAGTTCATTCATCAATTTCTGTGAAGGCAAGGTTTTCTTTAGTTCAGAGAAAATTACATATAGGCTTGCAAATTCCTTTCCTTCTTCATCAGTCCTCTGAATTTGAAGAGAGCAAGTGAAGGAAATTATTATTATTTCATACTCTCTACACACCAATTTTCAAAAGTTATTCTTCAAAAATAATTGTTGATAGAACATCATAACTGTGGTATTCAGAGACAGTTTTAATAAAAATTAGAACTAAATATTCCTAATGTTAACGAATGACAAACATAAAATAAACATTTTGATCAACTCAGTTAAATGCAAAGAAGAGAAAACATTTTTGTTGATATTTGATTCTTTTAAGAAATAAAAATCAATCAGATACACAAATACATTTTAAGTATTTTACTTAATGTTGAACTGAAAATTCTCCAGAAAATTTACTTTACCACAAATGGAAAAAAATGTTTAATTGAGGAAACTATCTTTTAATTAATTCTCTACTTTCTCTTATTAGAATTATATTTTATTGAGGTCAAGATATTAAATTTATTGTGATGTGTAAGATGAGTTTAATAATTTATCTTTCTTTTACCCAGTCTTTTAAGCTTTCACTTATCTTGTATATTATTAATGTTCTATGATAGTAAATTAGTTTTGAAAGGTGTCATGTTTTGCAATTGCATTAACATTTTATTACAATGTATTACCAATTTTTAAATGAGGCAAACATTTTTAGTTACTCTTCCTATGACCATAGAAATTTTAAGAAAAAAAGAAAGAAAAAATCATCAGAAAACAATTTTAATTCATACTTAATGATTTTATAATTAAAAAGGTATCAAAGTAAGATATGATTTTACAAAAACATTTTCCTGACAGTGAAAGAATTGGAATTAACTTTTCAGATTAATGTTCTATTTTTAGATATTACTACTCTAAATATCTTCATAAAGTTATTTTCCTTAAATACTTTACATAAAATTTGTTGTATAAAATAAAAGCAAAAATTTACCTAATAAACAAATTTATTTGCAAAGAATTTTCAAATTTAACATAACTTAAAAATCTTACATTTCATTGTATTCCTAGTTTTACTAATTAGTGATTTCCTAAGATTAATTAAAGTGTATTTTGAATTGAAAGAAATATGCCCTTATTTTAATTATGAATTATTTCAATAAATTTATGAAAAAATTTCACATTTTTTTAAAATTTTCTTTTTTTTTAAAAATGTTGGTGTGTGCCTGTGCAAAATTTCCACAACTGATTTTTTTAAAAAGTTTTTAAATTAATAAACACTAAACAGTTTTCTTTAACTCACATTGACATCTCTGAATTGATATACAAATAATTTTTATATCAGAATTTGTCCTAATTTTTCTTATTTCTAACAGTTCAAAGATTATTTTCCTGTTGGTGATCGTCTCATGCCATTTTATCATTATATGGCACAAATATGTCTTTACACACTCTCTCCTCTTTCTTTCTTTCTCTCTCTCTCTCTATATATATATATATATATATATATATATATATATATATACACACACACACACATATATCTATATATCTATATATATATATGTAGATTGAAAAATAAATAGATAGAAGTATAAAGTATATGAATTTAAACATTACATACAAATATATACATATATATTTATATGTAAGGTTTAAATTCATATACTTTTCTTAATGATTATCATCAGAAAACATTTCCACTGCCAGTGGCAAAATAAATTACATCAATACTGCCTCTTCTAATGCTTCTCATTAGTACATCTTCGTTGGCAAAGCCTGTCTATGAACAACACTAGGAATATCGTTTAGCAGGCAATTTCATCAATCTTTTTATGTGCCCAAACACCTTTCACTTGTGACCTTTTAACATGTTTGCTCTGGATATAATTTTGTATTTTTTCTTCATCTGATCGTAATTTTACCCGAAAGTATTTTAATAAATAAACAAGTATCATACTTGTATAGGTGTGTGTCTGCAGATAATCATATTCAAACTGTATGAACAATCTATGTATATAAGTTTGGATATTGATTATTGCTTTCTCTTGAATTAAAATAATATATTAAATTATTATTTTTAAACTTCATACCTGCAGTCAAGTTTTCACCATATTAACTAATAAAAATAAATAATAGATATTCTTGCTTTTGAACAAAGTTTCTGCTTATTTCAGTGTAAATGCTTCAATTTTTAATAATTTTTTCTCAGTTTTATGAGTTTGAGATGGATGTTTATTTTTAGATGAAATAATTTAAAATAAAAACTAATATCTTTGCACAAATAAGTTGGTTAATTGGTAGCTGTTCAGCTTCGTAATGATATTTAGCAGTTTGTAGCCGTATACTGGCCTGTATGTGTCATCCGATTTCAGCACCATATCGAATGTCGAACTCTGACATGGAAGCGGAAATTTTGCCAGCTTGTCGAAGCTTTTTCAATTCTTCCTTGGCTATATCAGACTTCCGCTTCATCGGCTGTCGCACTTTCGTAAATACAGGAGGATTGCTCCCTGTTTCAATTCTATAAAATATTTTTGATTTTTTTACGTTAGGGTCCTAAGGTTTTTATTGCCATGGTTTGCACAGTCTGTTCGGAGCACCTCTGTTTACATTGTCAGCAGAGATCAGCGAGATATTCATAGGAATTTATCCAGAACTGTGTTTGTCAGGTATACCTTTGGAATAAATGATAATCATCATAAATGTATCCACAACAAATGTAATTTTTCTGAAGCCCTAAATGTATGGTTACTTCCAAAAGTGGTGGCAAGGCTGAGGTCATCACCCCCTACCACACTAGTTTTCCGCTTTCTCGTCACATGCTGGTGAATATGGCCGTAAGGACGGTTCTAGTTTAATATTCCCTTTATTCGGCCACATACACCATTGCTGAACGGGACTGGGGCCTTATTTATTAGAATACAGCAGTAGATACTCAGCCATTTTCCTAAGTTTTTCCGTTTCTAAATCCGTTTGTGCTGCCAGGTCTGGTCTTCTTATGTTAATCGACATTGCTTTCATGAATTTGTGTCACATATGTTGTCGCTACAATTTTTGTTGCCAACGCCATCAGTTCATTTAAATTCTCGGTCTGTGAGAGTGGAAGAAGACATTAATTTTTCAAGCATCTCTGGCTTCGATTTCTCATGCAACTTTACGACTGTTTCTTTAAGTTTGCTATAATCTACCCACTGTGTAAAATGGTACGTTTTAGCTTGCATACTATCTCCGGTTGTAATACAGCCAGCATGTGATAAAATTGCTGTATGGGTGTCCTTATACACATAATATTGAACTGAGCTTCTAAAATTGAGAACCATGCAATCACATTCGATTCAGTGAACACGGGTGCTTTAATGGCTACTGTTTGTATCGATTCGCTGACCTCTGGATGCTTGATAAATCAGCGTTGTCAGACATGTTCACCACTTGTGATGAATGCCGTAAGAATATGTATGTGTTTTCTCGCACATCAAAGGTCACCAGATTATAGAGGCGTGGGACTTAGGAGTTAAAATGAACAATTGATTTACCCACGCCAAGAGGATTACTGAAGGATGATAATTATGAGGAAACACAGGTAATTTTAACAAAACAAGTTAAGAAGGAATTTATTCACGAATTTACACGCTTGAAGTAGTGTCGGTAGCCCTTTTCGGGAAAATAAATCAGAATTCTTAAAGTCTGTAGTTTTAATGTATAGTCATGTTGTCATACAACAGATTAAATGATCTGATACAAAAATAATATTCGAAACTGCTCAAATCAAAGGTAAGAGAGTTCATTACTCACCGAAAGTATATATGGTTTGCATACGGTCAAAAGTAGACGTAGAGAGATAGTTTGAAATAATTAGTTTTCTTAGATTTTTGAGAGAAAATTCTTTAAAGTGCAACGTACTTGGTTAGAGGCCGATAATATAAATGGCGAATAATTTTACATTTGCAAGAACGTCAACACTGGTAGCGGTGAACAGAAACGAAAACTTTCACATTACTTCAGACACTCTTCCCTCATTAATTTAAGTTTTCTTCTTATTTTATATAACAAAAAAAAAAAAAAAAGAAGAAGAATTTCGCGTAGGCTTGCTACTTTTTCTTTTCTTTCTCGGCTGACCGGCTAATTTCTGTGAAGGCAAGATTTTCAAAAAACAATTTTACATAGACTCACGAATTTCTTTCTTTCTTCTTCCTCAATCTTCCGAATTTGAAGGGAGTAAATTAAGATAGTTATTATTATTTCACATTCACTAAAAAAATATCTTTAACTGTGTCAATGAAACAAATTCCTATATCGTTTCTTTAATTTTCCTTAAATTACAGTTATTTCCATTGAAACATTGAAAAAGGCGCTCACTTTATATTCCTTAAGTATTTTTTACAGATAATATCTACCGTAGAAAAAAAAAAAAAAACTAGATAAACTTCTGACTGTCAATGAAACTGTCAAATTTTTTTATCTTTTTCCTTCATTTTTTTGCCTTTTATCGAGCAATTACTAGTTACCAAAACCTGAAGTAAGCCAGACTATACACGATATATATATATATATATATATATATATATATATATATATATATATATATATATATATATATATATATATGCCAGACTATACAGGATATATATATATATATATATATATATATATATATATATATGCCAGACTATACAGGATATATATATATATATATATATATATATATATATATATATATATATATAACCGTTTAAATGTGTCAATGTCTGCTAACTCACTCATGTCTTCTCTCTCCCCCCCCTCACTTCCTCACTTCGTTAATTTACATATGTTTAATACGGCCCGTCAAAAATGTGTAAATTTTCTTTTCATTTTTTGTTTGGAAGCAAAGTCTGATGATCCGCAGTCCTTTAAAAGGGCTGTGGTGAAATAATTTATTACATGGAACCTTAAAGTGGTCTGTTTTTATTTAAATTGTATATATATATATATATATATATATATGTATATATAATGTAAATAGTATATATATATATATATATATATATATATATTAGGTTATTGCAAAAATAATGACGTAATAATGTCGTTTATTGACGTTAAAAATACGTCAAAAAACGACATTATTACGTCATTATTTTTGCACCAACCTAATATAATTATTTATTTAAAAAAAATTAAACATGTTATAAAATCACTACAAAAATGGCCATTTTGTTTCAACACCCTCTAATTTCAAAATCAAAATTTAATCGCTATTAAGTTTACAACTATAAAATTACTGAGGAGAAAAGAAGAAATATATATGTTATTCAATTTATTTTTGGTTTCCTTCCCCCCACTTCCTTTTTTTTTTTTTTTCATGAAGGACCGTGGAGATGTTCTCTGTCTCGTCTCTTTTTGTGTGTGTATATATATATAAATATGTCTGGATGCTTATATATTATAATCTGATTGTGTTTGTTTTACGCGTGAGTTTAGGACCCCGTTCACACACTCTTAGGATTAAAATGTATATATATTGTCAAAGGACCGGATATAAAATTAGCTAAAGTAACTTCAATAAAGAAATAAATTGAATAACATATTTCTTCTTTTCTCCTCAGTAATTTTATAGTTGTAAACTTAATAGCGATTAAATTTTGATTTTTAATTTTGATATTAAATTTTATCATATAATTTAGTAATTATTGGTTAGAATAAATTCTTTTTTAATACTACCCATATTTTAAACATCTGAATAGATATTATAACATGACTTCGTTGTCAAGCTTTTTGAATTTTCCTATACTTGTATTTTGATTGGTCAATCTAGCTTTTGTAACAACGTTTTCCTCTTGCGAAGGATTGTTAATTAATTTGAAACTTTTAAAACCATTTATTTTACATTCAACATCGTCACTTGATAAGACACCGAGGGTGTTGAAACAAAACGGCTATTTTTGTAGTGATTTTATGACATATTTATGTTATAAATTTTTTTTAAATAAATAATTATATCTGCTCTACTTTGTATTGAGTACTCTTTTAAGAATAGTAATTGTTGGTTATTGGAATGCATTCCGTATACACCAATTATATACTTGTATATATATATATATATATATATATATATGATGTAAATAGTATATATATATATATATATATATATATATATATATATGATGTAAATAGTATAGCGGACAACTATATATATATATATATATATATATATATATATATATATATATATATATAGAATGTAAATAGTATAGTATACGGCTACAGACTGCTAAACGAAGCTGAACAGCGATGAAACTACATGAAAAAAATCTTTTCAAAAATTCATTTCTCTTTGTTAAATTACCAGATACTAGTTTATCCTGATGATGTAAGGAAAACTGCTAACTGCTATTGTGAGAGAACAGAGTTTATTTGAATATAAAGACTTTCCTTTTGGATTGCGGAACGTCGCAAGTACCTTCCGAAGATGATGGACGATATTTTCCGGAATTTTGAGTGTACATTTGTTTACATCGATGATATTCTAATATACTCCGATAATGATGATTCCCATTCTAAACAAATGGACCAAGTATTTTGGAAGCTAAGTGAGTATATTCTTAAAATTTCAATTTTTAAAATGAACTCGTATACAGGGCGCTAAAACAGCGATAACTGCAAGGAAGGAATCGTGGCTATCAGCCCTACCTATTGTACTCATCGGAATCAGAATTACACACAACAAATCAACTTACTAACCATATATAGCAGTTATGGGTCGTAATGCGCAAGTTCTACGACTGTTAATAGACCCATGTGACAAAAGTAAGGATAAAACATTAAAACATGACAATACGAGACCTGGTGAGCGAAATGCGAAAATTTGACATGGAGAATCAGTCCACTGGACACTTACATTCATCACCAAGTCTCCATATCCCGAAAGACCTAAACAAGTGTAAATTTGTGTGGTTTAGGAAATCTCTGGAAGCACCGCACACAAAAGTAGTTAACCACAATAATAAGTACAACTGCAAAAGATGTAAATAGCTATGTTTCTATAGAGATTGAAACCAGCACTTATCTCAGAAACGGTGAAAATGTCTAATATTGATAAAGCAATACCAACACGAAGAGATCGACATGACTATGAAAATAGTAAAGACAGTAAAACACAACAAGCACTAAGTCGGGCAGATCGGTAACTTGGTAAAGAAACAATACATAGCACTACTATTAATGTACTAAATGACTCTGCCAAATCTGGGAAGGGAAGTAATGTTGTGAATGCGAAATAATAACTCCTTTCATCAACTTCCTTTAAATTCGGAAGATCGAGGAAGAAGGAAAAAAAATTCGCGAGAATATGTGAAATTGTTTTTGGACCAATGAAAACCTTGCTTTCTCAGAAATTAGACAGTCAGCCATGATAAAGAAAGAAAGAAAGAAAGAAAGAAAGAAAGAAAGTAGCGGACCTACGTAAAATTTCTTTCGATATAAATGAGGAAAAAAAATTAAATTGATCAGAGAAAAATGTCTGAAGTCATGTGAAAGATTTCCTTTCAGTTCCTCACGGTCAGCGTTGAAGTTCTCGCCAGTGTCAAATTTCTCGTCAATTATATTATTGGCCTCTAACTAGCCAGCAGCACTTCAAGGAATTTTCTCTCAAAAATCTAAGAAAACTAAGTATTTGAAATTATCTCTCTTCGTCTACTTTTGAAAGTATGCAAGCCATATATCCCTTCAGTGAGCAACAAACTCTCTTATATTTGTTTTAAACATTTTAATATTATTTTGTAGCAAATCATTTAATTCGTTGTATGAACATTTCCTTCTCATGACAATACGTTAAAATTATGCACTTTAAGAATTCTGATTTATTTTCCTGAAACGGGCTGCTGACAATACTCCAAGCGTGTACATTTGTCTTTACTCGTCATTATAACTTTCTTTAACTTTCTTAGCATTGGTAAATCAATTGTTCACTTTAAACCCTAATACTCACGTCACAATATATTCACACGTATGAATAGACAAATCTTTAAATATATTCTTCAATAAAATCTGTTACGCCATATAAATTATTGCAAATATTCCTTTAAAAGGAGGGCAAGTTTGGGGATTAAAGTGCTATTTTTTTGTAACGTACAAAAATATTTTCCAAAATTTTAATGATTACTGGGTAGTTAAAAATTATAGAGGCGCTCACTTTATATTCCTTAAGTATTTTTTACAGATATATCCACCGTAGAAAAAACACTAGATAAACTTCTGACAGTCACTGAAGCTGTCAAAATGTTTTTCTTTTTCTTCATTTTCTTGGTTATTTATCGAGCAATTACTAGTTACCAAAACCGGAAGTAAGCCAGATCATACACGATATATATATATATATATATATATATATATATATATATATATCTACGATTTGCATTATATATATATATATATATATATATATATATATATATATATATATATATATGTGTGTGTTTATGCGCATATGCGGAAAATTATAATTACTAATTAACCTAACAGGTCTGAAATAAAATAAACTAAAATAAATACACCCAAAGAACGTCATGGAAAAAGCAATTTTATTACTTACAATTGGAATGTAATGTGTAAAACTAGATGGCCAAACAACGGAGATTTTGTCAGTGACAATCATAGGATTATTTATGCAGGCGTAGGATTATTTATGCAGGCGTAGAGAAAAATGATAAAGGAATAGGATTGATACTAGATCAAGAATTCAAGAAATGCGTTCTGGGATACTGCCATTTATCCGAAAGAATTCTGGTAGTCAAGCTGAAAGGAAAGTCTTTCAACGTAGCTATCATAATAGCGTATGCACCGACAGCACAAAGTAAGGAATAAGAAATCGAATCTTTCTACTCCATGCTAGACAATGCCAAGACTTACTGCAAATCGCAAGCAGCCATACTTATCATGTGAATCCTGAAAGGAAAAATTCGGCCTAGGGACCCGCAACGAAGCCCAGGAGGAGAAACTAAAAGCCAAATTGACTACATACCTATTAACAAGATTCAGGAATGCAACGGTTCATTGCAAAACCTACCCAAGTGCCGACTGCGGAAGATATCATATATCACTAAGAGTGAAACTACGGAAACAGAAGAAACCTAACACAGCATCCAAAATGCACTATAACAAACTCCTGGGCGACCCAAGAAAGAAAGAAAAATATATAGACAGTGTCAAAAAAAGATACGAGGGACACAATGGAAACTCGAAATGAGACGCACTAAAAGAAGCTTTGGTGACATCAGCAAACTATAACATCCCAAAAGGAGAATGAACGAAGAAGAAAAAATGAATGGATGACTGATGAGATTCTTAATATGATGCAAAGGAGACAAAAAACTCTCCCAAGACAGAATGGAATACAGAAAACCACACAGCAAAATAAAGACTAAATGCAGGCAGGCTAAAGAGGAGTGTGCAGAAATAAAGAGATTGAGTACTACCTAGAAAGGAGATATGCATAAACAAATAAGGGAACTAACACGACAGAAGACATGCTCGTCAACAGGCTGCATAAAATCAAAGGATGGAAAAGCTCATATTAGAGAAGGAAAAAAATCTTCAGCACTGGAACGAATATATTGGAGAACTCTTCCACGACGAAAGCGAACAACCAGCAATGCACAGAACTACCGACGGGTCTGAAATTATGAAAACCGAAGCAGAAGCTGCACTGACGAAATTGAACAGAAAAAAGGCGGCAGGGTCAAACGGAATTGTACCGGAAATGCTGACAGCCTTAGGATGATTTTCGGCATAGACAAGGTCACAGAAATAATAAATGAAATCTACAACAGTGGTGATATACCAGAAGATCTCAGTAGATCTATTTTCATAGCACTGCCTAAGAAACCAAGCGCAAACGAATGTGAACTCCACCGAACAATAGGCCTAATGAACTACATAACAAAACTCATCATCCGTATTCTGATGAATAGAGCATGCTGTAGAATCAGGTCAGAGATAGGACAAGAAAAGTGCGTGTTCGTTAAAAACACCGGAACAAGGAACGCTATATTGATGCTCAGAATGTTATCAGAAAGAGCAATACAAATGCAGAAGGACGTGCACATACGTTTTATAGACTACGCAAAAGCGTCCGACAAAGTACGCCACAAAGATCTGTTGGAACTGCTCGGCAATCTTTGATATATTTGTGAAAAATATTAGGATAATCAAGAACCTATACTGGGAACAGTCTGCATGTAGATATAGAATGAGTTCTGCAGATATACAAAAATAGAAAGCGGCTTAAGGCAAGGATGTGTTTTCTCACCAGACTTATTCAACCTATACAGCGAGGCAATTTTGAAAGAACTGGAAATCCTACCAGCGTTCATCATTGGTGGCCAGAATCTTGACAACATAAGATACGTAGATGACAAAGTGCTGATAGCAGACACCGAAAGGAAACTACAAAATCTCCTACAGAAGGTAACAAAGGAGAACGAGAAGAAGGGACTAAACATAAACTAAAAGAAGACAGAATGCGAGGTCATCAGTAAAAAGATGAGCCCGAAATGTGATTTACAGGTTGGGGACACTAAAATCAAGCAGGTACAGAAATTTAAATATCTGGAAAGTGTTCAGACAGAGGACGGAAGTGCGACGCCTGGATCCAAAGACGTATTGGGATGGTCAAAGACACACTCCAAATTTAGGCAGAGTATTACGAGACAGGAGGATTTTAGTTAGAAATAAAGAAAAGAGTACTAAACTGCTATTTAATATCTGTCCTCCTTTACGGTAGCGAATGTTGGACGGACTCCTCAAAGATGAAAGAGAAACCCAACGGATGTTATGGTTCTACAGAAGGATGCTAAAGATACCATGGGCCGAACATGTGAGCAACGATGAGGTTTTGGTGAGGAAACAAGGGGGAAGCTTATACTTAACATCAGGAAGAGGCAGCTGAAATTTCTGGGACACATAATGAAAAAGGAGGGCTTGTTGAGTCTGATACTCACAGGGTAGATAGATGGAAAGAGAGACAAGGGAAAGCAACGCGTGACATACTTATCGGGCATAAGCAAATGGATGACAGAGCAGGGTTTGGGAGAAGTATCAAAAGGACAAAACATATTGAGAAGTACAAGGGATAAGAAGAAGTGGAGAGCCATGACCGTCTACGTCCAGAAGGGAGACGGCTCATAAAAGAAGATTTTGCTTATTGGAAATATTAAATTTAATCAATCAGCTTGAAATCAAAACTAAAATAAAGGAAGATTTTTCATTTTTAAAAATTCATTTTAAACCTTAGCTATTGCGTTTCTTTGGGGGTACCTACTTTAAATCACCTAGGGAGGAGGAGGAGGACGTTAAAGTACTCTGAAAAATCTACTTTTATAGTTCGAATGACAGGTTCTGTCCGAGATTTCCAGGTCACCAAATAAGACAATCTCCCGAAAAAGATCGAAACGTTATGACTATAAAAAACTACTTCGAATAAATCAGATAAAAAAGGAAAAAAAAAAAAAAATTGATCACCAATATTAAACAGATGATTTTCTCTATTTCTTCAAATGTCTTCAATATTTTCAAAGCATTGTTGGTTGTTGTCATTTGTTGTGGAATATTTTTTTAATGAAAATAATTTTATTCTTTTGGCAGGGTTGGAGTGCAGTTCTAGAGGAGTCAAATGTCATGGGGAATTTATAAATATTAAAAAATAAAAATAACGATTACATAGTTTATTGATTTCTGCCAAGTTAGGGAACCATTCTTTGACCTTCATTAGTGCCAATTAACAAGATTTGGTTTTCTTACAGAGCATCATCTATTTTTCTTTTTTGTTTAGACTAAACTTTCCCCGGTTTCAAACAATAATGTCTTCAAACTGTGCACACTGATTTTCCCATCTTTTAGAGGCGATGGAATGAAAGAAAAAATACAACTCCTGTCTTTTAAAGGTTTCGATAAAAAACAAAAACAAACAGAACAATAGTATTGCATTTAGTCAGATAAATTGTGGATATGGACTTCCTTTCACAAAGACAGTAACAAATACATTTGAATAGATCACTTATTAAAAAAAAATGTTATTTTTACACAATAACTTGAAGGTACGTTATTATTATAAATAAATAAAAATAAAATATAATAATAATAATAATAATAATAATAATAATAATGAAAATTATAAATAAAAGAAAACAGTAACAAGAAAATGTTGTATAGAATAAATTAAATAAAAAAAATAAAAATTCTCCCAACAAAAAATATTCGTCAGAAATACAGACATCCTGCTAAAAGACTGAATTCAATCTCTTCGTCAACAACCTTGGAACAGTCAACACGCGTCCAACTTCTCTCTCTGTGACATGGCGTGTAATAATACGAAATAACTTCTTTCTTTCATCACATGCAACCAAGCAATATTTGTAACCAAAAAATACACACACCAGTACACATAGAAAATAAATTGTATGATATGACTGTACAATTTGCCCTGCTTTCACTTTTATCCCTTTCTCTGTTTTATTTCTGTGACGCATGTTTTTTATTTCTTGTGAACACGGGGCTATTTATGCTATGATGTGAGTGATTCCCACAAGCTAAACTGAACAATTTCAGACCGCCCATGACTTAAACATGATTTCATCAATTTTTAAAACTTTTAAATGGGACAATATTTAATGAAGCTCAAAGAATTCCAAAGATGTATAAATTCGTGTTTTTATAATGGATAACAGTTTTTATTAAAAAAAATGACTATTTATTTTTTTATTAATATTTGTTTACTATAGATTAGTAGTAGGATGAATACGTCGGACTTCATTAAAAGAATTCTCAAAGAAAATTCTTGTATTTCTTTTCATGAAAAATACATTTGAAAAACTTTTGCCCTGGACAATATCTAATAAACTTAGGCACTATTATTCTGAAACATTATGATAGAAATGCTAAATAACGTTCTTTGAATAAGAAACTTGTGTTAATTTATTGATTCAGTTTGTTTCATACATCGTACATATAGGGAGTTTAAATTCAGTGATATTAAGGAGTTTTGATGTAGAAAACGATTTTTGTAAAATAATCTTCCAAAATTTATAAGAAATATTTAGTGGATTTAATTACCATTTTATGTGTAAAAATGGAAATAAATGAAAAACTTGCGAAAACGAACTCCACAAATGTTTAATTCGGTTTCCAACTCTTATTTGTAAATTAAAATTATTTTACTATTAATTAATACCAGTTCTCTGATATTCCTATTATTTGTGGACGATGACAAGAACTATTTTTCTTACATTTAAAGTTTGCAAAAATCAGTTTGATGAAAAACTGTGTTGAATTGGCTGAGAAAATACATAAATAAGAGAATGAGTAAAATGAGACGGTAATTTTTATTCTATCGCCAAATTTTAGTATGAAGAATGTTCTAGGATAGTTTTTGAAAGAAAATGTAAATTCAAGGAATGTTCTTTTGACAGTTCCTATAAAAATGAACAAATAGTTGAACCCTACTCTGTTGTTGGTGGGTTAAAGAGTGAGTAAGGTGTTCGGAGTTCTACCTGTTGCCTGACACGGTATGAAAGAGGATTTTCGCCTTAGGATTTTCCTTACTGATCCTATTTTTTTTACGTATGGCCAAAAGGTGAAAAGGAGTCGTTGCTGCTAATAGGATTTTCAGCGCATCGGCATCTAGCGAAACTAGTTTTAACGTCTACCACAACATTTATTTATTTATTTATTTATTTATTTATTTCCCTTGTCATGAACTTTTACTGTTTTAACTTATTTTCCTTAATTTAAATAAAATGAGCGTACACGATGAAAAAAAGTTTTATCCTCAAAATCTTTATGTTATTATTATAAAAAAGAGGACAAAAAGATTTTTTAATTATTAATTTATATTTTTTAATCATTTTTAGAGGACGTTCGTCAGTGGGGGAACCAAAGATTACTATAGGAAGTTTTAGCGTCATTTTTGTGATGAAAAGCACAACGATTTGGAAATTCTTGCAAAAATCAAAGCATTGTTGGAATTTAATGAAACTTTCAGGACTTATTAAAAAATGAATTAAATTATTTTATAAATGTTTTTGTTTCAGAAAATCATGCTAAAAACATTTTCCCCATATGTCATCTTTCACTAATTTAATTTCATGTAAGTAACTCCACAGAAAACGCGATACTTAATATTTAAAATAAATTTTTTAAAGTTTTTTTTAGCTTTATTTTTAAGCTAATAGATTGAATTTAATATTTCCAATAAGTGAAATACATTGAAATAAATTGACTGGAAGCAATTTTCGTTTTGAAATTGCTAAAATCGGTAATTTAAAAAATTCAAAAGTAAAATATACTTTTCTGAAACTTATTTGAGGAATATTAGCTGATTTAAAGCGGAGGTAACTGTTTATTTAAGGTGTTGACAGATTAACTGAAGTGTATCTAATTTTTTTCTACAGTGGATATATCTGTAAAAATTATGAGGAATATAACTTAAGCGTTTTTTTTTTTTATATAATATTTGATTATCCAGTAATCATTAAAAGTTAGAAAATATTCTCCGTAATCAAATGTTTTATTGAATTTTAGGTACTTTGGCTTTAAATTTACGATTTTATGATAGTGACCGTGTTTACAAAAATTGGTACATTTAAGCATACAAAAAAAAAAAAATTCTTGTTGCATATTAGGAGTCACCGCATTGTAGTAAGCTTTTGCATTTATGGTTAGTAAATAGTTTTTATTGAATTTATCACCTAACTGCTACAAATGAATACAAAAATTTAAAAGAAAACTTTATACATTGTTATAATTAAAATTTAAAAAATGAAAACAATTCTTGTAAATATTCATTATTCAACGAAAATTGTTTTTCTTAATAGAATAGTTTCTATATATATAATTTACAATTCGGATCAGATTTTCGATATCTGAAGGACCCGTTTTATAAAAAAAAATTGATAATTTCAAGGATTTTGCTTTTAACTAATTCTTAAGCGGGTCAAAATTTAAATTCTCGAAATTTCATAAAATTAGGTACTTCTATAGTGGGTTATCAGTTATAGTGAAGTGTATGAGTGCTGAAATAGATTAGTTTGATTTGGCCTTGTTAGTTAGATAGCCCACCAAAAGAGGGGTATAAAACAAGAAAATCAAATTGTAAAGTGAAACAACAAATTTATATACATATAAATCAATTAAGGTCTCTACAAAGTATTAATTAATATAAATTAATGTATTTTGGTTGATACAAGGTCGTTAAAATGTTTGTAGTAGTCCTTGCAAGAATGAGTTTATGTGTACGTAGGCAGGAACATATGTGTGTATGTATGTATGAATGTATGTATGTATGAGCGTTAGCGTAGGGTAGGAATGTCTTTGAAGCGATCGCTCAGTCTTAAAATGTTTCGTTCGTTTATCAAGTATAAAAAAGGTGAGGGAGAAAGGTAGAGATAACAATAACGATCGCTTGATGTTTGTCAAGGGATGTGTTAATACGCTCGACTCCTTCTCTCTGGTGAAAGGCGAACTTGTCCGTTTTTGATTTTCTTTGTGGGGCTTGAAAAGGTCATTTGGGAATTTACTCCCAGATATGATTCGGGCCTTTCCATTGGATGACAAACAAACTTCGTGTCGGCTAGCGAAAAGGTCCGTAAAAGAATTTCTTTCTGAGAATTGAAGATTATTTGAATTTTGTTTTTAAATGTTTCCTAGTTTTCTATTGGCAGAAAAATACTTCGCATCAAGGTGTGAAATTTCACGAGTTTTGTTTTGTGTGTGTTAAGCAAAGTTTGTAAATTCGAGTCTTTTTAATTTCTAACAAAATCAATGAGTCAGTGCTTCTTAGTATTGGAATTTTAAATCTAGTTTTGTTGTTCACTACACTTCTCCTTTTTTAGTGCATTTTATACTGGTATACAAGTGAAAAAGACAAAGATTTATTGAAATTTAGTTCAGTGCTGGTCAGTATTTTTATAAGTGTTCTGTAAGAGTTGACTGATGTCCGCGGAAGATAAAAAAATTATTTATCTATTTGATAAAGAAAGTACGTATTGACTTCTCTCGAAGGTGTTTAGTTTGAAAATTTCTTTCTTTATCTATTTTTATTTGTTGCATTCAATAAATAAATAAAAAATAAACACTGGTAGTTACTAGTGTTTAGTGTTTTTGTATGGATGACTATTTAACTGAATATGTATCTAGGTACTCACTGTTTGTAAGCAAGTGTATGCACACACACACACACACACTACAGTACACTGTACATTTCAGTAAACTACAATGACTACAGTCACTACACATTTTTATGTGAGCACCGGAGATTTACGCCACGTCGTGTACTCGGGCATAATAGAAAACTAAAAGTTTCACTTTTTTGTCTTTTTACTAGTAAATAAAAAATAAAAAATGCAAGTTGTTCCATCCATTCACGATAGAGAGAAAAAGAATGCAAGTGTTTACTTTTTACACGGACATTTTAACAATATTTCTTATTTTTTCATCTACCACAGGAATTTAGTTCTTTGTTTTTATTTGCATGCCTTACTTTTTTTGTTTTGTTTGTTTATCCAGAATACTAAGTAAAAAAATAATAACACTTAAACTAAACACCAAAGAAATGGCATGAATTGGCAACAATCCACAATGTTTTTTATTTTAATTTTATTTCACATTTATACATACTATATACCTTTCTAAAATTTTATTTTATATTTATGTTTTTAATTTTCACAGATTTTCTGCTTATAGCCAATTAGAGAAAATCAATAACACTAACAACAGCCACCTGCAGTGGAGGCTTTATGTACCCGTATAAATGGGACCTCGCTCAACCTGTACTAAATCCCGAAACACAAGTACAAGAAGCATAAAAGTAAAAACAAGGAAAAAAAAAAAAAAAGAAAAAGATGTGTACATTGTACAAAGTTAGAAATTAAAATGTTTATTATTTTCTCTAAAATAATAAACGGTGGGAGAGAAATATAAATAAGAATTGTGTGCTTTATATAAAAAAATCTATTGTTTTCGTATTATTTGTCTTCTTTTCAAGTTTGTCAATAGATGCAATGTGCGATAAAAATGATATACTAATTTTCTGGAAAAAATAAAAAAAAAACATATTGCAGTACATTTTAAAAAATTACTAATAAACCGCCTGAGGATATTTAGTTCTTTTCATACAATCAAGTTTAAAACACTAGTATTTTTTTTTTATTCAAAGAGACAACAACAGCATAATTTCAGTTGACAAAATCAGAATAATAAAACTAAGAATAGAAATTTGTCATGTGTGCCATGCATTTTTAATTTTAGCATTTCAGTTTAACTATCTTATTTTTTTTTAATAGGTTTTGAAAAGAACATTGAAAGAATAATAATAGCCATCCCAAAATAATGGACCAAATTCAAATATGAGTAACTTAACATGCACGTACATGTGTAGACGTACAGACGACCTAATTGAAACAGTGCACAATTGCTAGTGCATAGCATAACACATACAACAAATATTTACAGATTATTGACATAAATTCATAAATATTGTGTTCTAATGAGATTCATGTTGTCAGTTCTAAAGTTAGATAATTTGAGAAAAGATAAGCCTGTACATGAACTTCTGAACTAGTTAAAAATCACAAAAGAATTCAGTAGGGCAACAAGTTATGTCGACGCACGTACGTACACACTCACACACATCACTACACAAACTTTCTTTTACAACACTAAGTCTGACAAGTTCTTTAAATAGTAAGTGGCGTTTTTAGTTTATGACTTTATTTACAGATAATTTTTTGCAAGCGAGGCATTAGAAGTGAGTTTTGATTAGAAGCAAAACTGCGTATATCGAAACAAACATGTTTAGTAGCTGAACAATTGATTGTATCTGTTTTTTTTTTGTGTGTATTCTTAAAATCAATGAATTGATATCAACAAAATATTAATGCAAAATATAAGAAAGCCTATTTTTCCTGACTACATTCTCCTATACATTTTCTTTAAACTTTACTTATTATTTATTCTCATTTAAGACTAAAATCTCAACCTTCATAAACACTGAGATGATTTTTCACTTAGTATTCCTGTGATAGAATAAGAATTCGAATGTTTTTCTTTCGTGCATGTGTTAGATAAAAAAGTTCAAATCCAGAAAACGTAATATGTGAATGTGAGTAATGACTTTTTTTTTTTTTTACTTCTTTAGAAGTGCAATTCTTCTATTGTATGCAGGATTTGTGTATAAATCTTGAAGTTGAAAACAAAAGAATGTGTCTCTATTTGAACAGAAAAAAAAAGCGTGAAGAAGACAATAAGTTTCTCACCGATTCGCAACTGGAATGCTCTTCTCACTCCCAAAGAACGTAATGTCCGTTTCGGCGTTTACCCATCGGTTACTAAGGCAGAGTGTCATAACAACACTTCTAAAGCGCTCACCTATCTCTAACCCTTGTTAGCGTGCAACTTCCGGCAATTAGAGAATATCCCTCACTACCCATACCTACCTAGCAGTCAGTCAGCGTAACCACACATTGTTCTGACTACTGAGCTTTGACTCTGACTGTGTCTCATCAAATCAAAAATACGTGCGCCAAAAGTGAACAGCAATGATTACATTTTTGTAGTATTATTGCGCTAATTGATTAAAACATGGATGGATAGTTCGGCATTAAATTTTGGTCATATATTGAAAGTGCACATCAGTAAGGGTTTACATTGGCAAATGATAATAATATTTTAATTCTGGATGTGGGATTATTACCATACACTTGCAGAAAAAGTGAAGGAAAAATGTATATACACACAAACAAGTACGATTGGCACAAAGTGACAAGAAGAGGAAAAGATAAATAAAAAACAAAAGTTGGAAATCAGGAAACGATGCCATTTACAAAAATAAAATGACCTAAAAAATGTAAGATCACAAAGAAATTTAAAAAAAAAGTTTATTGTATTATTAGAGTAAATAGTTAAAGTTAAAAGACTCGTGAATTGCTATTTGGAGAGAATATTTCAGTTGTAAGTCCAAACGTGTTTCAGCGGCACTTGTTTTCTTTGTTTGATTTCTTCGTAGCATATTCCCCCGGTTATATGATGATAATGATTTATAACACATCCACATGGCGGCTTAAGCTAATACTAGGCATATTGCATATGTTATAAGACGATCCTAAAATAATAATAATAATATAAAAAATTATATTTTATTTTAGGAGCTTCCGTTGTAAAGTCATTCATGTTTCTTTGTCGTTTGTTATACAGTTGAATAAATTTCACACTACTACTGTATTAGTTGGTGTGGCTGTAGGTGATTCCGTCGTCCAGCGTTTTTTATATTAAATTTTCCAATTCTTCAAATAAAAATAAAGAAAACATAGGTATATCTGTTAAATAAATTATTTTATTTACAAACATTTGTACATGAATTCCAAAGAGTTAAAAAGTATTTTTACATTAGTTGAGCTAAAGTCTTTGAGTAGTTGGTACACAGAAAACCCTGTAGTTTAGAAAAAGACTTTTAGTATGGTTCATAGCATGGCAGAGAAATGAATTTTAAATAGTTGGCCCACCGTAAAAAACCTTTATCGTTAGCGAAGATTCACTGACTGACTTTGTTGTTCTTGGATACGATTCGCTTGAAGTCTCCGACTGTCCAGCCATGTTGTTGTTGCTGTTGCAGCTGATTTGTTTGAAATCGCCGATACATGTTTCTTTCAGTATACGCTGAGGGAACTATGTAGGTACGTTATCTCTTCGGCTTGGAGACAGTCGCATTTCTGTTACTTTAAGTCGAAATCTGTGGGTTGTTATGAGATATCCGGTCCTTGGGTAGGACAATCCAAGATAATATTCGTTTGGTTCGCATGACTTCGATGGGAAAAATGTCACTGTCGGAGGGAGGGCGACCAAACCGGCTACCCACACTCCATGTTCTTGCGAGTGAGGCGGGTTGTTAGCAGCCTAGTAGGATGAACGGCCAGCTAACTAGAAGCGGTGTCTCAATAAGCCACCGTAAAGAAACTACTCCACTATTAATCCCAAGATATTTCATGGTAATTATCAAGCGTAATATAAAAGCTGAAGATGGTTAAGTCTATGGGAATTAACTCCTCATCCAGTAAGGAGCGACATGTGCAACAGGTGTCACCTGACTGTCAACGACTGTTTGTATCAAACAAAAAGTAACTCTCTGGACTTGTGACGTTAGAACGCTGTGGCCATTTTGAAAATGTAAAACAGGAAATGAGTAGATTTAAAAGTTAACATATTAGGGCTCTGTGAAACTAGGTAACAAAACAACGGAAATTTTGTCAGTGACAAACACAAGATTATATATGCAGGCGGGGAGAGAAAGATGAAAAAGGAGTTGGAGTGATACTAGCTCAGAACGTTAGGAAACGTGTTCTGATATATTTTGTCAGTTTACCTGAAAGAATTCTTGTTAAACTGAAAGGAAAGCCTTTCAACATATTTATAAGTGTATATGCACAAAGTATGGAAGAAGAAATCGAATCTTTCTACTCCATGCTAGACAACGCCAAGGATCAGGGTAAATCAAAAGAAATTATAATTATCATTAGAGACCTGAATGCCAAAGTAGGCAAGGAGAAAAATGGCTCCAATTGTGCACGGCCAATGACCAGTTAATAGCAAAGACCTGGTTCCAAGAACATCCAAGACGATTATGGAAATGGGCTTCATAACCATCGTCAAAAGATTCAGGAATGCAGTTGTCCACTGCAAAACCTACCCAAGTGCCGACTGCAGAAGCGATCACTTCCCTTTTATATGTAAACTAAGAATGAAACTAAGGACACTAAAGAAACATAACGCACCATCCAAATTGCAATACAACAGACACCCGAACGACACAGAACCTAAGGAGAAAATATATGGAGAGTGTGAAAAGAAGATACGAGGGACAAAATGGAAATAGAAACTCGAAGTGGAATACGCTAAGACAAGCTTTAGCGCCACCTGCAAACGACATCATCCCAAAGGAGAATGGATGAAGAAGAAAAAAACAAAAAACAAAAAACGAATGGATCACAGAAGAGATTCCCGACATAATGCAAAGGAGACAGAATATAATTCCAAGACATGGAACGGAATACAGAAAACTACAAAATGAAATAAGGACGAAATACAGGCAGGCTAAAGAAAAATGGTAGAAATAGAGAGAAAGAGTGTCACAGATAAAGGGGATATGCATAAAAATAAGGGAACTAACAGGACAGAAGACATGCTCCCAAACACAGGCTTCAGTAAATCCAAGGACAGAAGGGCATTAGAGAAAGAAAAAAATCTTCAGTGCCGGAACAAATATACTGGAGGAATCTTTCACTATGAGAGGGAACAACTGGAAATACACAGAAATACCGACGGGCCAGAAATACTAAAAACCGAAATGGAAGCTGCACTGGCGAAATTGAAGAGAAACAAGGCGGCAGGGTCAGATGAAATTGTAATAGAGATGGTGGCAGCCTTAGATGATTTCGGCATTGACAAAGTCACAGAAATAATAAATGAAATCTACAACAGTGGTGATATACCGGAAGGTCTAAGCAGATCTATTTTCATAGCACTGCCTAAGAAACCAGGCGCAAACGAATGTGAAATCCACCGAACAATCATCCTAATGAGCCGCATAACAAAACTCATCATCATTAGATAGAACAAGAACAATTAAAAACACCGGAACAAGGCATGCGATATTTATGCTCAGAATTTTATCAGAAAGAGGAATACAAATGCAGAAGGACGTGCATCTATATTTTATAGACTACACAAAGGCGTTCGAAAAAGTAGGCCACAAAGATCTGTTAGAGCTGCTCAGCAACCTTGATATATTTGGAAAAGACAGAATAACCAAGAATCTATACTGGCAAACGGACAGAAAATGAGTTCAGCAGATGTACAAAATGGAAATGGTTGTAAGAAAAGGGTGTGTCTTAAAACTGCATTATTTATCTATATATTGTCTTTTTTATTCACAAATATATGAAACTGCAACGTCTTCATGTTTGCCCTTTTTATCTAGAAATGTGACCAATGTAATGTTTTCTTCATATTTTAACTTTTTTATATAGAAATAAGCAACATTTTCATAATATTTTAAGGTTTTTATTTGTAAATGTGAAAGAATGCAATATTTTCTCCATATATCGTCTTCTACAGGGAAGTTTTTGCTATATTCAAACTTTTTATTTAAAAATATAAAAAATATCTAAGATATATCATCATTTTAATTAAACATAGTTAAATCATTTTAAATTATTGCATTTTTTTATTTACAAATATATAAAAATGCAATTTTTTCTTATTTGCTCTTTTTATGTAGGAATGTGAATAAATGGAATATTTTCTTCCTATTTTAATTTTTTGTTTAGAAATATGCCCTCTTTTATTAGGAAACATTTTGCTATATTCTGACTTTTTGTTTAAAAATATGCAATAATTTTTAGACATTTCAACTTTTAATTAAAAAAAATTAAACTAGAAGATATGTTTAGAAATAAAAATAAGCAGCATTTTCAAATGATTTTAACGGTTTTGTCTGTCATATTTATTAAAAATATGAAAAAATATACAATATTTTTGTGATATTTTGAATTCTTTTTTTATTTGGAACAATGAAAGCTGCGTCATTTTATGTAGATATTGCCTTTTTATTTTTAAATATATCAAATGCAACATTTTCTTAATATTTGTTCCTTTTATGTAGAAATGTGAAATATTTTATATATATTTTGTCTTTTTTATTTAAAAATATGAAAATACGTAACATTTTAACCATATTTTAACTTTTTGTTTACATATATGATAGCATGCAACATTTTCTCCATATTTGTTTGTTTTTACTGAAAAATGTAAAATCACAAATACTTTACTATATTCTGACATTTTTATTTGAAAATATGAAAAATATACAATATTTTCACGATATTTTGAAGAATTTATTAAAAAATTAAAACTATTGTCTTTTTTGCTTAGAAATATGAAAATAAGCAACAGTTTGCAAATATGATAGAAAGCAAGATTTTTTTTCCATATTTGTCCACTTTTATTGGGAAATGCAGAACATTTATTTAAAAATGAAAAATTTTGTCTTATTCTAACATTTTTATTCAAAAAGATGAAAACAACAAATATTGTGAGGATATTTAGACATATTTATTATAAAAACTACTATTTAGTTTACACAGAATGCAACATTTTTCCATTTTTGTCCTCTTTTAATGGGAAATGTAGCGATCACAAACATTTTACGATATTTCAATGTTTTATTAAAAAATATGAAAATATGTAATATTTTTGTGATATTTTGTGAAAATCTGCATGAGATTATCAATAATATTGTCTTCTATATTCACAAATAGATGAAAATGCAAAATTTTCCTCATATTTGTCTTTTTAATCTAGAAATGTGAAAAGTGTAATCTTTACTTTTATCTTAAAACAAAACTATTTTTAATTTTTTATAGAGAAATATGAAAATAATCAACAATTTCACAATATTTTAACATTTTTGTTTGCAAATATGTAAGAGTTCAACATTTTTTCTATATTTCTCCTTTTTATTTGGAAACATTTTGCTTTATTCTGACTTTATTTAAAAATATTAAAAATATATAAACATTAGAAAAAATAGAATTGAATAATTTTACTTATAAATTCTTTCTATTTACAATCATAAAAAGGCGACATTTTCTTCATATTTGCTCTTTTATGTAGAAATGTGAATAAATGCAATATTTTTCCTATTAGAAATATGAAAACAAGCAACATTTTCACAATATTTTAATATTTTTTTTATAGAATGCAATATTTTCTCCATATATATCCTCTTTTATTGTGAGATGTACAAATCACAAACATTTGGCTATATTCTGACATATTTATTTAAAAATATGCAATATTTCCATGATATGTTGAAGATTTTAATTAAAGATAGCCTAAAAAATATTATGAACTTATAAAAATAAGCAACATTTTAAACATATTTGAACTTTTTTGTTTACATATATGATAGACTGCAATATATTCTACATATTTGTCATCTTCTATTGGGAAATGTAGAAATCACAAACAATTTTCTATATTGACAATTTTATTAAAAAATACGAAAAATATGCAATATTTTTGTGAGATTTTGAATTTTTTAGTAAAAAAATTAAAACCGCATCATTTTAAGCAGATATTGTCTTTTTTATTTATATAAAAGGCTACATTTTCTTCATATTTGCTCTTTTCATGCAGAAATATAAAAAATGCAATAAGTTCTCAGTATTTTCTTATTTTATTTAAAGATATGAAAATAAGCAACATTTTCTCCATAATAAATTTTTTATTTCCAAATATGATAGAATGCAACATTTTTCTATATTTGTCCACTTTTAGTGGGAAATATAGAAATCTCAAATATTTTGTTATGAAATTTTTATTTCAAAATATGTAACATATACAATATTTTTGTGATATTTTGATTTTTTTAATTAAAACAATTAAAACTGCAATAGTTTGTCCAGGTATTTTTTATTTACAAATATATAAAAATGCAACATATTTCATATTAGCTCTTTTTATGTAGAAATGTGAAAATTTCTATTCTATTATTTCTATTTTTTCTTTTTTTATTAGAAATATCAAAATAAGCAACTATTTCGCCATATTTTAACTTGTTTTTTTTTTACAAATATAATAGAATGCAACACTTTCTATATATTTATCGAAAATGTAGCAATCACAAACATTTTCCAAGCCCGTGCCTTCGGGATCAGAACGTTCCACGTAAAAATCCGCCTTGTGCCACCCCCCCCCCTTTGTAGGGAGGGTCTCGGGTAAATATCGATCAGTTAACAATTATTTTTCGTTTTCAATTTTGTTACTTTCTTTCAGTTGTTGTTTACATTATAATTTGTTTTTATTTTTGTATTCTTTTTTTTCGTCGGACTTGTTTTTTTTATCTCATCTGTTTGTGTGTTTTTAATTTTGTTCTGCATTTTATTTTCGTTTGTGCTTTTTCCTTTGAACTTTGTGGCCGGAGGAAAAAAGAAAAAAGTCCCTGGCTGATAGTTGAAAAAACTTCACAAAATGGCTGACCATCAAAAATTTTATTGGACCTGCCACTAAGGCAGATTCACCAGACAAAAACAATGCGGCTGTTCTCATCCCAACCGACAAAACAAAAAGAAGAAAGATCCTCTAAATGTGAACCCTATAAGGGAAAAATAATTTATCCACCACATTATAGAGAATAAAGAAAAGGAAAAGAAAAAAGAAAAAAAGACTCGAGCTTTAGCAGGGCGGCGGTCGAAGTCAGCAGTGTAGCAGCGGGAGAATCGCCCTCTGTTTGGAGTCCCACTCTGAAATGCATAGACAATATCGTCGAGTTTATCGAGAGAGCCAAATAGCACGCACGTCCGGTTACCGATAGCGGACTTTTGGTAGACCTCGATGCACAAGAGCGCATTGTAAAAAGAACAGTGTCAGTCTTTGCGCTCGAAAAGCTCACGCACAAAATTTGTCGGTGCACAAAAGGCACAGTGTTGAAAGCACTGAATTCCTTGGGGGGTTAAACCTCAACAAATAGTTAAAGATCTTGATTATTTCATGTGGGGCATACTGTTGCCCAGGCCAGAGGACCGTGCGGAAAATTCCGGACGTTAAGCGGGTTCTCACCGTCATCAGAACTGGCTCGGGGTCTCGGCAGACATGGAGAAAGGTGTAAGGGGCTGTCAAAGGCCTTGACATGCGGCCCCACCGCCACTTTAGCAATTTCTGGAGAATGAGGAAGTAAAGAAGCTGAGGAAATTCTGCTCAGAGAGGGTTCCCCATTTCCTATATAGAGATAACTTTTCCGAGGGATATCGGGGATCTCACGATTGACGGTTACATAAAGAATGAAATGGACCGTCAGTATCATTACCCTGACAATGTTTAAGGCAGACGGCTAACCCTATTAGATCTGACAACGTCACTCTTTTTAGCCAGTCTGAATGTCCTGGGGCTGAGTTCAGAGGCGATATAGCGATTTTCTAAGCATAACTTAGATGTGGCACAAGGCCGAAAGTATGGGGCACCCAATGAGGATCGAACTCACTACTCAGTTGTAACTGATCTAATAAGACAAGAGCTAACCATTATACCACGTCGGGGTTTCCACCTGGAAGTTGATATATGTGCTGCACTCGTTTCCTTTCTGGCGACCATGATGATATACTGATAAATAGGCTTCATCTCTTTTCAACGTATTATGATGGCCGGTCTGGTGGGGTGCTTGGCTGCTTTGAATGCTGTATGTACGCTTGTCTTCACGGATCTGGGGCGCAGGCTTTGTGTCGTGGACGTTACTATAATAAGTTAGGCATTTCGTTTCATTAGGGTTTATGCGCTCAATGACTCCAGGGATCGGGTCGCCTTTCTTTGGTGGATTGATCCGTTTCTGACGAGATATTGTCGGATAATTTTAGCAGATGACTGGAATGCTGTCTCGAACTTGACATAGATCGTACAGAGACTAGATTGATTCGATGATGACACCGCTTTCGTTAAAAGTAACGCCGAAATTGATGAAGTTAGCAAGGAAATCAGCAGGTATGAGGAGGTGACAGAAGCCAAGATTAACCGCGACAAGTCTGTATGCTTGTGGTTGGGTGCATGGAATGGAGTGTCTCTTCCCGGACCCTTCACTTGGACGGACGGGTTTTCAAGATACTCGGCGTCTGGTTAGGCCTCGACCTCCAGCTGAAGAATTGGTTGGAGGTCCGAGAAAAGTTAGAGGCTGCAGTTCATCTGTGGTCTCGGAGGAGGCTTTCCTCAAAGGAGAAAGCAGAAGTTTGCGCTTCGCACATCTACCTCATCCTTCTTTACCGGCTCTCGATACTACCACTCCCGTGCCCCGAGTTAATTTTATTGGTTCAAGTTTTGTTTTCACCGCTTGTTGGGTAATAAGGTTCCTAATGTGCGTCGGCCGGTCTGTTGCCTCCACCCGCTTTAGGACGGTCTAGGAATGCCCGACGTTGAGATTCGTCAACAGACATTTCAGCTCAAGTTTCTGGATCGAATTGTCAGCAAGATGAGGGTAAAGGCTTGTTCTGGAAGGAAGATACTAAGCATTTCCAGCTTTGAGAAGTGTGCATGAATGTGAGGAGGAGGCCCGCCGTACTCCTATCGCGAGTGTCAACTCGTTCTGAAAGACTTCACACGAGTTAAGGAAGGCCACTCCGGTCCCTGATTATTGTCCCATAAGGAAATATATCGTGTGTTAGTGCGCAGGCTGCTCTAAGAGATGAGTTGGTTTGAAGGAGGAGGAGTTTAGCTCTCTGTGGCTTTGAGCTTCTGGGTAGCGGTGTCTCAATAACGACGAGGCATCACTCACCTGGCTGGTGTTCTGGAATGCATTCTGTGCCGGCAAAAAGCTCTGTGCATGTGAAGAGGTGGGGCGGTTGAGTCCTTGGGGCACATCTTCTTCCACTGTAACTTCGTACGGCCGTTGTTCGAGCTGATTGAAGGTTACATGGTTCGCATCCCTGGCGGAAAGTTTTTTGTCCTCGAGGCCAGTTTAGTTTGAAGCAATGTTTTTCCTTCGCTGAAGAGGAATGAACACTATGTGTTCTCGTGATTTGAACTACGCAGAAGGACTTTTATTGAGGTGAGAAGTTTTCCTCTTCTCAACTAATTTTAAAGTCAAAATTAGAGCGGAAAGGAGCAAACCCCCTTCATTAAAATTCGGCGAAAGTTTGAATATTTCGCGTTTAGTTCGCTTGAAAGAAGCTAATTTAGAGTGTCATCTGGAGGTGACACAAGAATAACGATATTAGTCGTCGGATTAAACATATGTCTTCTAGTGTTAGGTTAGTGTAAATAGTTTATTTTGTTCCAAATCACTGAATTTAACTTAGCTAGGGTATGGATGATTATTGCGCCATTTTCTTTTTGGTTTATTCCCCTTCTCCTCCCCATTTAAGTGATAGAGATTGCAGTTCCTTGGTAAACTGTGGGATGTCTTTCGTTTTCCTGCGAATTGTTCTTGTGTCTAAATGTGTGAGTGCTTGTAGAACGGGTGCATAGAAATCATTTTATTAATCCCGCAGTATTTTTTAGTCCAGTTAACTGTTTTCATCTGCCATGATTAGTTTGTGGGGGTGCCTGTTACTAAGATTATTTTTCTTTAGTTGTGTAGATAGATTTTATATCATGAACATTGGGGATATGTATTTTTGTTTTTCTCCACCTAGTCCTCCACAAAAACTGTACATATGGGGATTAGGTAGGAATTCATAGAGTAAATGTGACATTGTGGTGTATGCATATGTCAGTGTTGTGTGGATGAGATGTTTTTGTGAAAGGAACAATAATTCGGATGATTGGGTCAAACCAGCCTCCCCCATTCCAAATTTTGCCCATGTTGCTTAATTGTACATTTATACAATAAATATCGAGGAATTAACGATTAACTGTTTATTATATTAGTCTGTGTTCTCAACCGTTTACCCTATTATTCTCCGGAATAAACTACTTACTTTCTATGAGTGTCAACCTTTGCTATTTACGACACATTATTTGGCAACAAGGGATTCGAATTTTAAAACTTACAACGAAAATTTCTAGTGTAAAAATTTCCAGCGTAATATCAACACTGACCGGGGATTCGTTTTTTAAGAAAATTAGTCATATGCCAAAAAACTATTGGCGACAACTCAACCTCGAATTAATTCCAAGCCTACATAACAGATTAACAAGTGTTAAAAACAAGTAAGATTTTTACTCATTCAGTAAACTTTTACGGGAAAAAAGTAAAAAAAATTGTTTGGTCAATTAAATTTCGTATCTACAAAGAAACATGGAGAATTTAAAAGAATCATTTGTGGAATTCATGAAAATCCAACAGAAACAAAATGAACGGTTGGAGGAACAGCGACGTTTGGACCAAGAACACTCTGGAAAAAAAACAAACGGTTAAAAAAATGTTCGAATTGTTAGTGTTGAAAAAGGAAAAAGAGCGAGAAAATGCATATTCTTTTGCTCAAAATTCGGTAATAAATTCAGTTGACGAATTTCAGTACAGTCCTGAGGAGGAGGTAATTTTTGCGGTATATTTATGAAGAGATTTTTCAAAAAGATTGCGCTACATGTTCGGACGAAAAGAAAATACGTCTGTTGTTCTGAAAATTTAGTTCAAGTGAACACGAAAAGTATGCGAATTTACATACTTCCGAAAAATCCTGGAGAAATATCTTTCGAGGAGACTGTCTTAATTCTGAACAAAAAAAAAAAAAAAAAAATGAGGGGTGTAGTTCTATATTCAACACAAGATGGCAGTGTTTAAACCTTTAAAAAAAGTGGGGAGTATTATTCGACTTTTGCTGTTATAAAGTGTGAAACGTTTAAATTAAAAAAACTTGCTCCTGATATGATTAAGTACATGCACAAGGACTGACGGCTTCAGAAGATGGCGATATTAGAACCAGAATTTTATCTAAATTAAAAGAAAATAAAAAAATTAGTCTGCAAATGGTTGCAGAAGAAATCTAGCGAATAGAAAATCTTCGTCACGACAAGGATAGAAGGCGACATGTCAAAAATGCAGGCAGTTAAACAAAGACAACATAAAGAAAATGTTGCCCGCGAAATAAATCCTTGTTATGGCTACAGACAGATTCATTATTACAAAGTATGTCCATTTAGAAGGAAGAATGCTTTAATTGTGACAACATGACATGAGCATACGCATTGTAGAAAACTGCAAATTAAAAAGGGGACAAAAATAAAATATTCAGTTAGCTCAACTACAGTGGAAACAAAGAAATGAAAAGAAAGTTTGTAAATCTACAGATGAACAATAAAAATATTAAATTTCAATTGGATACGGTTCAGATCTGACATTGATAAATGAACAAACTTGGAAAGAAAATTGCCATGCCAACTTTACTGACGACGAAAAGAATTGCTCATGGTATTACAGGAAATAAACTAAATTTTGAAATGAATCCTACATAAATGTGAAATTTATTGACAAAACTATAAAATTAAAATGATTCGTTATGAAACGAACCCAGAACCTGTTCGGTTTGAATTGGATGGCGTCATTCGATCTTTATTCAACCAACCAATTAATTCGTTCTGCTATAGTGTCAGTTCAAACAACGTAGAAAATTTTAAAAAGAATTAAAGATAAAATTTTCTGAATTTTTTCTGAGGGTCTTGGCCAAGCGCACAAAAGCAAAAGCGACATTTAAACTTAAAGAGAATGTGACGCCTAGTTTTAGGCCAAAACGGAAAATATATTTTGCAGCTGAAACCTCCGTTCGTAAATAATTATACTGCTTGGAGCAAATGGGCGTATTGAGCAAAACAGACTACATTGAGTGGGCCAGCTTACCGTTTATCTGAGAAAGAAAAATAATAAAATTAGTGTCTGTGCAGATTTTTCTACAGAATTGAACGATTGTTTGATTGTTAACCTCTGTCAAGTCCTGAAGATATATTCGCGAAATTAAATGGTGGCAAATTGTTTTCAAAATTTGATTTGTCTAAGGCATACCTCCAGATTCCTTTCGACGAAAAATGTGCGAAGTATTTAACTGTAAATACGCATTAGGCTTTGTATTCAGACTGCCATTCGGGATAGGTTGCATCAAGCATTTTGCAGTAAAACATGGATACGATATTGAATGACGTTGACTTCGCAGTAACCTACCCTGTCGACATCTTAACTAAAAGTGAAAGCCGAGAACAACATGCCGAAGAAGTTTTTGAATAATTAAAACAACATGGTTTGGAACTTAGTTTGGTGAAATGTGAAGTTTTTTTAAAATCTAAAATTAAGTATTTTGAATAGGTTATAAATGCGAAAGACAGAAAACCAGACCCACCGAGGTCGAATGCGATAAAGAACATACCTACCATAACAAATGCGTCGGTACTACAAGTATTCTTGGGTCTAGAAAATCTAAACTCTTGCTCTAAACAAATTATTAAAAAAGATTCTAAATGAAACTGGTGTACTGAATATCAGTGCTTTTGAGGAAATTAAACAAAGCCATAATATTCCACAAAGAAAACAACAGTCAAGTAAGAGATTGTACATGCGCAGAGGACCATATTGGCAGGTGAAAAAGGGTACAGCCAAATCGAAAAAGAGACTTTAGGGATAATTTTTTCGGTAACAAAGTTCCATATATTCATTCATGGAAGAAGTTTCACGCTTCAAACGGACCACAGACTGTTATTGTTTAATTTTGGTTCCATAAAAGTAATTCCTACACATATTGCAAATCGACTTCAAAGATGGGGAACAATATTATTAAATTATAATTTTAAAGATTTCCTTCTATCAAAGAAGTTAGGGCAAGCAGATGGGTTATCTAGGTTAATCCCCAAACTATGTGAACCATTGGAGGAAACTGTGATAGCAGCCATAAGAATAGAAATGAAAATAAAGTGTGATGTGCAAAAACATACGGGAATTGCCTGTGACGTTCAAAGCAAAACTAGAGAAATATATTACAGAGAAAAAGAAACAAATTATAATCCAACAATACAAAAAGAATGCTGGGGAAAAGATTTTTTTCTCTCTGTGATGGAATTTTGATGTCCGTCGAATGGGTGGTGATACCAGAAGGGCTGTAAAAAAGAAGACTTCCATACCGGTCACCCCGTATAAACGCATCGTGAGATTAATGTATGTAATTAAAGTCCCGAAAAAGTCCAGTAAGAGACATCACAATCAGATGAGGAAAAGGTACACGGAGGATATAAATAGCTGCCCTTAGTAGTCCCCTGAGGAGAAACGTTCAAACAAACGAAAAAGAAAATTTACAGGGACTATAAGGATAAACTCGTAAAGGAAAAAGTACGGCTTCCAGAGGTAGTAGTCAATTCAAGAAAGTGGGATGTTGTGGAGTAGCTGAAGAAGACGGAGTAGTCTAGGACTATTTAAACAGCGCGCTCTTTTACTGTGGGAAGCTAGCGATTAACTGTTTCTAACATGAGTCTGTATTCTCAACCGTGTACCATATTATCCTCTGGTATAAACTACTTCTTACTTTCTACATGTGTGTAAATATTCCTAGGTTACGACACAACAATTTTCATCCAATTTTCACGTTTTATTTAGAAATATGAGAATATGCAAGTTTCACCATATTTTAACTTTTTTGTTTACAAACATGATAGAATGTAACATTTTCTCCATCTTCTTTTATAGGAAAATGTAGAAATCACACTTGGCTATATTCTGATATTTTTATTTAAAAATATTAAAAATATACAATATTCTTGTGAAATTTGGAATTTTTTCATTAAAAAGCATTAAAACATTAATTTTTGTGACATTTTGAATAAATTCAAAATATCAAAAAGATATTCCATATTTTCATATTTTTATTGGAAAATGTAGAAATCACAAACATTTTGTTATTTTGATATTTTTATTTAAAAATATGTGAAATATCCAATACTTTTGTGATATTTAGAATTTTTTAACTGTTTAGTTTTTCACCATCCCATCCTTTTAATTTTCTTCGTTAAATTATATATATATAATATAATTTGTAAATTGGCATTCGTTTGGGGATGACTCATTCAAATTTTTTAGTTGGTAGTAAATATCAGAATTAAGTCATTACTTAATATGAATTCTTTCCCATTTTTGTTTATTTTAACACTCCTTTCATGCCTAGTGGACATGAGTGGTTCATCCCTTGTTCCATGTTCACAATATGGTTTTCCGGTTGTCTTACCAGGGCCATAATGATTTAACTGTCTTAACTCTTTGGTGATCAAACAAACCAGTGGCTGTGATTTTCCATTATGAGAGTTCCAGGTTGCCTGAACTCTTTGGTAGTGCCTGGAGAGGCTGCCCCGTTCAACAGTCGCATGATATCGCGCATGGATATGTATTTACTATGGTCAGCCCTGAGGCTCTATTATGGTCTGCTCTCATCTACACACTGTCTGGTTTATATTGCCATTGATGACAATGACAATTATTGTGGTCTTTTTTTGTCTCTCCTCAAAACATTCCTCATGGAAATCCCAACAAAAATAAATAAAACTAAAACAGCTAAAAAAACAAAACACCTACTCCACTCAATCTTTCTTTCTCCAATATTCGTGGTATTTGTTCCAACTTCTCTAGCGTATAATCTTTTCTTCTGGAAAAGTCGCCAGATATATTTGTCCTTTGTGAAACCAACTTGAATTTCCATTACTACCAATGAATTCTTGGTTTAAGAGTATCTTCCCCTTTGCCGAAGAGATTCCAGCATCCACATGCTTGGCCTTGGTGTATACATCCGAGATATCCTTCCGATGGCTAGAGAATTGTTTCTCGAGGCCGTTGACTACTCTTTTATGTGCTTCCGTCTTTCGCTCTTTCAGCTATTTTTTTCCTTTATCGTTCCCCCATCTCTTCGTCGCTCGGCCACCATAGCACACAGGAACCACTGTTTCCAGTTATACAATCGTGACAGCTCTCGTCATAACAGGTGCCTATTGGCTATTACTCGTAACAAAAGCTAAGTCTCAAATTGCTGAGAGAATGAGGCACCGCATAGCTTCTAAAAAATTTGGCTCTCGTGACTACTGGCGTTTCTGTAATAGGTACTAAATAAGTGCAAGGTCTCTATTCCTCCCCTCTTCAAACGATTTGAGGTGTTATCATTCTCTGCTGATAAAGCCGAATGCTTTGCCCGTAATTTCTTCACAAACTCTACTCTTGAATCATCTGAAATATTCTTCCCTAACTTCCCACTTAGAACTGATTCTCTGTTGAATGATATGCATTTAACCACTTTCATGGTCCCTGCTATCATCTCTAACCTTGATCTGCACAAAGCATGTGGACCCGATAGTATCCTTGTAATGCTTATTGTACTTCAGAACTGGCTCCTGTTCTCTCTAAACTGTATAATAAATGTCTCGCCGCCTGCTGGAGGTCATCGTTTGTTGTTCCAGTTTTTAAGATTCCTCGTGAACCGTCTGATCCATCCAACTATCGTCCAATTAGTCTTCTACCTCTTTTTGGGAACCTCCTAGAAGCTCTAATCAATGTTGAATTAGTTCATCATCTCTCATCAAAGAGCTTTTTCTCATACACCAGACGTTAAGCCAAGCCACGCTATTAACAAGGTATTCGCTGAAAAGGTTAATTATCTTTGGTCAGCTTTTACTTCTTTGTTCTTGTTAAGTATTTATTTGCCGTTGTTATTAGATATTGCTTTATTTTAACATTGTAGTCTTGAGTTATTAACTGCCACCGTACATCCCAAAAATCAATCAGACAATGTTAAAATTGCTGATGTACAAAACCATCTGGAGACTGTCGTTAAATAATAATCATCTGAGAGACTCTCCTCCTCATTGGCTTCCATCAGCATGGCTGATGCAAACCTCCAAGTATTGCACCTTGTCGGGCTAACGTTCTCGGTTGACATGAGGTGGAAAGACTACATTGAATCCATTGCTAGATTAGCTGCTAAGAAAGTCGGTTCACCGTGTCGAACGAAACAATTTTTCTGTCCGCAATCTATCTTGCATATCTATAAGTCTACTATTCGCTCATGTATTGCTGCTATATATGGTCTGGTGTCCCAGCTATTTACTTGGCGTTCCTTGATAAGATCTAAAGAAGAATATATAATATTATTAGTCCTGATCTGCCATATTTGGTGGGAAAATCGATTAAAAATAAAACTACATCACTTTACTCAGATATTCTCTTTTTTATTTACAAATATATATAAAATGCAACATTTTCTTCATATTTGTTGTTTTTATGTAAAAACGTGAAAAAATGCAAGTTTTGTACATATTATATATTTAATTGTACTATAATTTAAATGTAAATTTAAATTTAGCTTCAAACTTGCACTTATAATTAAAATTTAAAAATTAATAATTTCATTTTAAAATTTAAAAAGAGTTTTCTAAGTGCTCTAGTTTTACTTTATGGTTAGTTTGTATTAAGGCTTCTACATATTTACTTTTGTACTTGTCAAAAAATCCTTATTACTAGAGTTGGTGGAAAGCCTAACTTGGACCGATTTATCTAAATAGTTTCGAATTCTAGGGTTAGATTGTTGACGTATCTATGGTTGTAAATATATATTAGTTTTAAGTAACATCATTCAAAAATTTTTAGATTTATATTAGTTGCATATTAGTTTTAGTTTTAAATAACATCATTCAAAAAGATCGTTTTTGATTGTATTGTGTTAATCGTCAGGTCAGCATGATTTTTAAATCGTTTAAATTGTTTTGTTTTTTTATTGATAATATTGAATATGGAAGAAAAAAAACAACATTTTGAGTGCATATTAAGAATTTTTCACTATAAAAATTTTTAAAATACAACATAGTGGAAAAAAGTAGGAAAAAACGTCCTGTATTTATAACAAAGGCCAAACGAATGACCGAACGTAACGTATGTGGAGTTTTAGGCTGTAGATTGTTTACTGAAAGAACCCCACATTTGTTTGGACCAGATAATGATACCTGAAATTAATCAACATTATACGATACCTACCAGATATTTATCATCGGTGGACACAATCTTAACAACAGAAGATCTGCATATGACACAATGTTAATAGCAGACACAATTTATAAGTTCTTTCGTATTATACAATATCAGTCTTTCCCTGTATCAGTGAATTTTGGACACTATCGTCACAGTTGAATAAAAAATTCAGACAATAGAGATATGGTTCTACAGAAGGATGCTGAGAATACCTTTGAAAGAGCATGTGAGTAACGACGAGATTGTAAGGAAAATGGAAACTAAAAGGACTTAGAATCAAAAGGAAATAATTGAAATTTCTGGATTACATAATAAGGAAAGATGACTTGGAAAATTTGACAGAAAATATTGAAGACAAGTGGAACAGCGAGAAACCTACATAAAGAGTTTGCGTAAATGTCAGACAGAACTGGGATTGGAAACGATAACTTGGAGATAAACATTACTAAGAACTGCAAAGATAAAAAGTTCAGGAGAACCATGATCGGCCACGTCATGAGGGGTCATGGCACATCAAAAAGAAGCGATAGCCTAAATATTCCAGATATCCAAATTACGTGTTGAGAAGTGTTTTAATTATTTTAAAACAACGTAGAATAGGAAAGATCATGTGGTATTTGAAATAAATTAACATTAATCATTCTCAAAAAACAATTTTCATTAAAAGAAGATAATCGTGTATATATGTTAGAACTGAAAAACGGTCCTATACGTTTAGATCCTTCTAGAGAACGAAAAAGTAGCAACCAATTTGAATTGATACAATATTCTAACAGGATAATGTAGTTTCATTGATAATTTGAAAGAATTGTGATGACTTAAGAAATTTTCAACCGTTCATTGTTTAGACCATATAATATTATTCCTTCGGATTACTATTTATTTTGGTGTTTATTCTTTTAATGAAAAAAAATGAACTTTAACGGACGACTTTACAATATGTTCAATAAAAGAGTCATTGTTATTAGTTACAGGGAATCTTTTGCGCGCATTCAGTTAAAAGAGAAATTTATTGACAAATATAATTTTTTCGCAAACTTTACACGCACATTCCAAACATACCTTTTTTTTCTTAAACATGTCCATGCATATAAGCTTCAATATCTACAAATTCAAATACGAGCGTAAACGATTTCAGATTTATAACATCAACATTGCCTGTCTATCAAATCAGTATATCATAAATGTCTATCTAAATAATTAACGTATAGCTTATGATATTTCAGAATTGTTCACACACACACACACACACACACACATACACACACATTGCTCTTTCCCTCTCTCTCTATCTTGTGCAAGCTTATGTATTCACAAACATAGAACAAACTGTTGAAAGACCTGTTTAAATTTCTTCACGGAAAGTCTCAAAAATTAAATGGTACTCGGATTCTGGGAGATGCAAAAAATGTAAGTTTTCAACAATAAGGTGAATATAGAAGGGCAAAGAACGTCAAATAAAATGACTACATTTTCCCCCCCAAATAACGATTTGTTTATTCCTCCATTTGGCATTCCATTTCCTCGATTGTTAATTTTTTTTTTATCGTAGCGAGTCTCTTCTAAGAAAATCAGCCAAAGTCTGAAGACAAATACCAAAAATGTGATCGTGTACGAACAGGAAATAAACAACAATGGATTAATTCAGACGACAAGCAAAATACATGCTGAATTATGTGGACCAGAAATTATTTAGACACATTGAAAAAGTAGTTCATCTAAAGAAAAGGAAAGGAAAGAAAAAGTTTGTTTTCAAGTTTTCATTTCAATAAGATTATGTCAAAGTACTTCACTGCTCAGTTGAAAGAAACAACATATTTATTTTTCTCCATAGGTCAAGAGACTATAATCCATTAAAGTGTTCGTAGGGAAAGCGAAAAAACACCTCGCCAACTACTCTTACATTTATTGCCGATTCTAAATGAGTCGCTCGCTGATTTGTCCGATGCCCGATGTGGACAGCCACCAAGTGCCCGATCAGCCTTAGTTTTCTAAATGTTTTTTCTACTTGGCTTTTTTTGAAAGTGGTACAAGTGGTGGATTACCTCGACACTTAAAGAAAAAGCAAATGTATTTCATTGCAGGAAAAATCAGAGTAAAATATTTGAGTGATTACATAATTCTCGTTGTATGTTGCCAATTTTGAAAATTAAGAATATTAAGTACAAATGATTTTTTTTTACCGAAACGCAATTCAGAATTCTAAAAACCTCTCCTATATTAAAATATGAATTTACAAATTTTTATTTATTTTAAAATTATGAAAAAGTTGACAATAAATTATAGAAAGGATGAATGTTTCAAGGTCGGTTAATCATTTGAGAGAAACATTTCTCACACGAGAATTGATGCAAAAGGCTGTGTTATAAAACTTCATGTTTTTTTGCTCGTGATAGACTTAATTTTCGTCATGATGCATTGGAAACAAAGATTTAATTATGCTACCAATTTGTTGTATTTAAATAACGAACGGTGATTTAATTTTTACATCTTTAATCTATAAATGTGATATTTTCAGTGTGAGATCAAGCAAAAATACTGAAATAATAATTTATTTGGTGTATGCAAAAGTTATCAACACCCATTTTTTAAAACTAGAGAAACAGAACAAAAAATTATTAAAAATTATTAAAAATTTTGCTTTGCTTAATTTTTTTGGTACACGCCTATTCCTTTTTTTTATTTTATCTGGTTAAAAAATACAAAAATCAAAAATGCTCATTTGACAAAAGACAAAGTTAAGATTTCAAATTGTTTACATTCTTCAAGAAAAGTTCTGTGTGCGTATAGTATGGTGTTTTCATTTGTAGAATACCTGCATTATTTGAAAAGACATGCTTCTTTACAAGTTCCGTTGAATCATTTGCAGTTGTTCGAAATAAAACCGTAATTATCCACGTGTGGGGTTTATGCTTATTTGTTGTAGTTATATTGGAATTATGCAAAATAAAAGAAAGAAAAAATTAAGTATAATTGAAAAGAAACTATAAGGATCTTCTTTTCCTATGGCAAAAAGGCAACTGAGTGATAATCGTGATTGTGATATATTGCTCTTTGAGTTTATAGCACTTCTGTTGTCAGTCTTTTGAAAGAGGTATCAATATTTTGCAACACGTTATCTTTGCAATGAACACTTCATCTCTCTGGTTATTACTTTTACAGTGGTATCATTCGCCTCTTCACTATAGGACTTGAAATTTGATTGTTTTATTACTGCTGTCATTAGTAAATGTTTTATCTGTTTTAAGTTTTTCTTGTTTTCTGATCTTTTCTTATTTATTGAAGGAAATTTCTAGCCACCTTTTACAACCAACCATCTGTTGACGCATGGGGTTTCTTGATGCCAGCTGACATTTTCTTTTTGCTTTGTGATGCCTTGTAATAATATTGGAGCACATGAAAGATGAATGGCTGGGTAACACTACAAACGGTTTCACTTCTATACGACCAAGTCATTACGAAAACTAACAAAATATAATATTTCAGCTAAACAATGAGAATTATTGAGAGCTTTTAATGTTTTCCAATGTCGTGTAACTGAATAAAAGGTTTTCTACACGTGCTGAGTAGGGACGTCTTAAAATGACAATGTAATGTTCTTGTGTTGTATGTATGTATGTATGTATGTAATAGAGTGTTGACCGGGAAAAATATAAGTATTAACTTTTAAGCATATAAGAGAAAGTGTCTTTTACCGCAGAGTTATTACAAGTGTACTTTTTCTGTAGGCCTACTGATGCACTTGTCTTTAGATCTCCAATGGCGAAAAGGTTGCTTTCATCCGAGATTAACTAATTCCTAATGGTTCAGAAACCAGATCTTCAACGACTTTTGTATTTGGTAGACAATATTAAATGTCAAAGTATGATTTTACATATAATTCATCGAAAGTAATTCGTAGAACCTGTTACTTACAGACTGGGTTTTGCCATTTTAGCTCCCGTCGTGAAAGCGTTCCATATCTAGTTGTGATTCACTACAATGTTTAGCGAGCAACAAATTATGTTCTTTTACAGTCACATAGCTTGAAAAATATCTGTCTTTTTCTTTTATAATCAAGTACAATCAAGTTAATGTTAAGAAATTTCCTCCAAAGATCTTATTATTTCCACATACCGACCGGTATTTTGTCTAATGCAGAGGCAAGTTATATTTTCTGACGTTTAAATAAAATTAACTAAAATCTCACAAGTTTCCTTTTTGTTTAATAATTTGTTTTCGGAAAATTTAGATGCAATGTTAAAGCCCTTGCCGATAATCAAAGTTATGATGAAATTAATTTCATCGATTTATTTTCTTTCGACAAGATTCTATGTATTTTAACCGACTTACTCACTTTCATAATTTTCTCATTTGGTATTTTTAAAATTCCAATAAAATTAATATTTAATTCAATACTATTAATCATTTTTTTTTCGAATATCTTTACCAGCAGCTGATCATGTGATTAGTTTTTTTTTTAACTTTTTCACTGTTTCAGAAAATTGTGGCTACTGAATTATTTCCTAATAAGATTGTGGAGAGCCAGGATCGCCTACGTCAAGAGGGAATACGGTACATAAAATAGAAGATGTCGCTTTGTCACATCATGTCTACCGCTGTTACTCACCCACCTTCACACATAATGTGTGCGTGTTTTGCCAAAGAGAAGCAAACTTTTATTATAATCCTTTTATTATAATCTTGTTCCTTTCGAACTTTCATAATATACACAAAATAAGGCTTGCCATTTAATCTTTGTATACTGTGACCAAATACGATTTTTTTTTAGAAATTCAAGTACAAATACTTCTCGCGATAATTGATGCGATATAATTGGAAATATAAATACACGTAATTTTCTTGCAGATTCCAAAAATACAAATACTTCTGAAACTAGGCAAAAATGTAAATATAAATACTTTTTCACATAAATGCAAATGCTCTGAAAAGTATTTAAATACAATTCAAATATATTTTTGTTTCAGGCGCCACTTCCAACAAACATGGTGCATTGACAAAACCTAAATTAAAAGATGTTAAGACTAGAGCAAATCATTTCATCGAAATTCGTAAAGCCGAGACATACAACAAGGCTTGGTTGTTAAAAAATTTGTCAAAAACACTATCCACATTGACTAAATTTTCGATGCTTAATAAAAGCAAATTGATTAGGCGTTTTTGACCCATTGTGTTTTGGAGAACTGGTACTATCACCAAAATTAACAGGACCAATTTTGCGAAATTTTGTCAGATCATTTAACATGATATCCATAATATTAATATAGTCATGTCACCCTAATATAACCATCTCATACCCATTATCAGGTTTGATAATATAGATGTCATTTCTGACTTATAAAGGCTTAATCGTCTGAAAATGGACCCGTCGCCAAGCAAGAAAATTATGATCAACAGGAAGGGATGAATATTCACAAGACAAATCTGCCAACCTAGTCGTGCACAAAGAACGCTTTTCAGAGAAAGATGAAGTATGTAGATTCAACAGAGAGAACGGCATCTCCTAAATTTCTGTAAACATCCTTTCTTTAATAACTTTAGTCGGGGGGAATACAGAAGACTAACTTTATGGCAAGAACAGAACGTTCCATCTCAGTAAGTGCTACATTCAAGAAATTGAACAAATGTTTCTTTAGGTTCCCATTTCCTATACCAAATCCTTTAAAGATGAGGTTATTAACATATTTTTTATTCTTAAGATTGACACACTCCTCAAAACGCAAACGAATCGTAGAAAGGTAGCGTGAGAAAGTAATGCCGTATTTTGGCCAGCGAGTGACAAGAGTAATAATAACTGGAACGTTTATCAAACTTATGCTTAATAAAAGACTGTTCGATAGACAAGCAGGAACTCTGCTAAATAAATGACAGGACAACATTGTATGATAGAACTGAAGAAAAACCTTTTGAATTTAATCGAACATAACTTATTCCAAAAGCGAGTAATGTGATTCCAGTCGTTAATAATTTTACTGTGGCATCATCCACGGAATAATGGTTCTTTCATCACTGTAATTACGCAGACGGCTCAGAATTCCACGATTGGAATAATTCAGAGTGTGCGTATAAAGTGACTCATGGTTTTCCATTTTGGGCAAAGCGCAATCAGCTAAGGATCTGAACAAATTAGAAGCAGTATATATTAAACTGAATCGACCGTATTTGTGCCGAGAGAAGGAGAAATTTATTCGTTCGCTTTCTCTACCGAGTAGGTTTGTGAGTTTATATTTTACTTTTTAAAACTAACTCACTGGAACTATTTATTCTGCTTAGTTTTGCCATTTCCCTCTTTTTTTCTTTCCATGTTTAAAACTATAAGTTCTGTGGTATCAGACGTTTATTTAAACACACACACACGCACACGCACACACACACATATATGTATGTATGTGTGTGTGTGTGTGTCTATTTTTATTTACGTTAATTTATACACATAGTAACTCATGATCGTGCGTATATAATCTATTGTATGTGTATACTAAAATAATGGCATACAAATATCTCAAGTGCAAAATCCTTATGGGTGCGTCCTTCATACACACTTGCTTATGCTTATATATATATATATATATATATATATATATATATATATATATATATATATATATATGATATTATAATTTTAGAATATATTATTTCTTTTGTTTTGATTATTGTATCCAATTAATTTTCAACAAAAATCTGAGTAATTGCTGACAAGATAAAGTCACCAAATGTTTTTGTCCTCTGCTTTACTTTTAAAGTTTATGCTAATAAATATATATATAAAATGGCTTTTAAGCATCACACAAAGATTTTGCTTCCTTAACAGGTAAACTAACGGATAAAAAGAATTTTATGAGGTCACCAGTTTGTTGGGAGGAAGTTTGTGAGACTAAATCTGAACTCTTCAATGTCTTTCTTTGAATTGCCTGTTCCTGGCTATTTTCCTCTCTTTCGAAAGAACTCTAGTGTCATCATACATGGCCTTGTTGTCTATGTTCTTGAATATCTCTCGCAGGCAAAATCTTGAGTCTCCTCATTGTTTTGACATGTGCTTCTGACTTTCGTTATTAAAATAAGTCAGTTATCACTTTTTCCTTTATCTTTCCCCTTCCCTCTCATGCAACTGACATCTTTGGCATTCTGACAGAAGTTCTCAATTACCCATTTTCTCACTCAATTAGTAGACTTCTCCCCACCTACTCGTTTCCCAATAATTCTGATATACACGCTTCTCTAGTTGATCTCTTTTTTTTTACCTCCTTCCGGACATGTCGTGCTCTGTAACTCTTGTCCTCTTGACAACTCCGATGACGCTGTAGTGTCTATAGATATATCTTTGTAGTGTCTATGTCTCTTTCACTGATTAGGACTCATTACGATCCTCTTTGGAATTATATTTTTAATTTTTAATCATCCATAAGCAATGTTCCACTGGGGTCTCTTCTTGGGTGAAATGTTCCATTGGATTCTCTTCCTGGGTGAAAGTCGGCATCAAAGCTTTCGTGTTAGCACAGAAATACTAAGTGAAACCACAATCTTCTCTTTGGTTCTATTCTGTTCAGCCGTTATAGCCAACAGGAATCACTGCTTTCGACTATAGCAGAATGGTAGGACTGATTGTAACAGATGTCTCAGAGGCAGTCATTATTCGTTGACAGAATGAGACACCGTATAGCCTCTCACATGTTTGATTCTAGAGATTACAAGAGCGTGCTGAACTAAAGCAAATTCTTCAGATCAATTTAAAGTGTTGTGATCTGCTTCAGATCAGGCAGAGTGCTTTGCCTGAAAATTCTCTTCCATCTCAACTCTCAACATATCTGGAGTATCACTACCAGATTTTTCCCTTAGAACAGATTCTCTACTGAGTTATACCCATAACTCTGTCCATGCCTCGTTGCTTTTGCTTTTCGCCTTCTTGGAAGCCCTCCACTGTAGTTCCTGTTTGTAAGAATTCCAGGAATATTTTGAAACCTCAATTATCTCCCTATTAATCTCTTAACTCTTTTTGGTAAAGTACTCGAGACTGTAATCAATGTCGAATTGGTTAAGCATCTTACTTCACACAACCTCCTTTCAGATAAACAATATGGCTTCCATTTTGCCAGGTATATCGCTGATGTTGATGCCATTACTGAATTTGTTTATCAAACTTTAGATAAGAACGGCAAAGCTCGGGCTGTGGCTCTAGAAATCTGAACTGCATTCGACAGGGTTTGGCATTTAAATTGACTATTTCACTTTTCGCTATTTCTAAAAATATAGAGAAATATCATAGTCTATTGTATAACAATGAATATAGTGAAAGAATGCAGCATTCAAGAATACATTAATATACGGAATTAATATTATTATTATTCTTGACCAATTTGTATTCTATTATTAATGATGATTCCATATGTGAACTGAGTTATTTTCGCGTTTTTAGACTTCTTAATCGATTCGAAAAACGATAACTTGAAAACCTCTATTTATAAGAACTCACCCAACCTACTCAACTACAATAGCATATCCTCACCACAAAAACTTCAGAAACAGAGCACGCATATTATCCTCTAAACACATAATATTTTATAACGAACTCAACAACATAAAACAAATATTAACAATAATTTCCTTAATCACAACAGACAAACAAATTAAATTAAGCTTAGAAAAATAAATATTAACAATAATACAAATAATAAGAACATACTTTGCACTTCTACAGAAACCAACGACCCAATAAACACAAACCCGACGAAAATTTATAAGTAATCTAATACATCGATACATATCACCTTTCAACAAAATAAAATATTAAATTCATCACTTACCATAAAGCTTAAAATCCTCTAACATCACCAACGACACAACAGCAAAATGAAAAATTCAACAAACCAATGCTGTTCGTGAATTCGCTTACCAACATAGACAGTTCCTCTAGGAACTTTCTCTTGGACGTTTAAAAAGCATATATATTGGTTGTACAAACATCGCATTATTACTACGGTTAACTGCTGTTTATTCAATAATAGGTCAATTAAATTGCATATCACATGCCAACACAACAACAAAGCACAAGAAATCCAACCAAAACATTTCAATAGCAGAAAACTACTATAAAAACATAAACTGCAAAAAATGACTACAAATACTAAAAATCTTAACCATAAAAATAAAACAAAATAACCAAATATCAATAATATTTTATTCAGTTTCGGAATAAACATACTTAATATATTTCACAATTTAAGGAAAAAATCAAAAATCAAGACTACATGCTCCAAGATGACGTATGAAAATGTGATATTTAAAACCCCCAACACGACACTTATTGATGTGACACTTGAAAACCACAAAAGAAAAACAACAAAAATAATCCTATCTGCAAAATATTTTTGATAATGATTTCTAAAAGCCGAAAGTGCTCAGAAGACAATGAACAATTTATGTTTAAATTCTTCCTGGAAACTAGAAAATTATTCCAAACCTTAAAAAATTTAAATAAATGTTAAGAAAAGAACTTTCGCTGGTTTTCAGCTAAACCTGTAGAAATTAAAAAAAGAGAAATGGTAGACTTTTAAAAGGTAGATGAGAAATCAATAGGACCGAAAAAAAAATCTATGCTCGCATCGAGAGTCATCATGTTAAAATCATTTACTTACTGCTATATATTTTTATTTAACAACAAAAAATATCCTATGTTTTGTGCTCACTTAATAAGATCTTTATACAGGCTTATGAAAAAGGAGATTTCATTAGCGGTCTATGTTGAAAGAAATAATTTTATACCCATATTTTACAATCTTTCGTAAATAGTGGCCAATTTAAGTTATAATCGATTTTGTTCGATAAAAAACTTAAGTGGGTCATTTAACCAAAAACGTGTAACTCGATTTCGTGAAATGTTGCGCCTTATTCAGATACCAATACACAGATAAATCTTTTGTAGATATGCAAATACATTATATACATATGCAGAGATATGTGTTTGTGTGCATGTGGGTGATATGAAAAGAAGAATGTAAATATAAAATGTATTCCTTCTGTCGACTGCAATCATTTCGCAGGCGATGAAGGATGTGCCATTGACACCAACTTCAAAAAGAAGATGGAATATTCCGCCGAATGTTGTTGCTACTCTGCCGGGTTTTGGCGAGTAGTGAATTGCTGTCAATGAGGATAGGATCCATAGAGAAGCAGCCATTAACACAGTATAGTGAGATGGAGGTTCATCAGAACAAGTGAGCCACTCTTTGGTGAAATACACACTCAGCCCGTCCATTACTAATAATTACGCACCCTCACGCTTCAATGGAAACACGCCACCGAACGCGTGAGACTCTGTCAGTTGTCAATTCATTGCCATGGAAATATGAACAGGGCGCCATGTTGATGCGATGACAATTTCTAGTGACCTTTGTGTTTTCATCTGAAGTGGCTGTACATTTTTAAGTAGTCCTCTACTTGTTAAGTTTTTCCTTCCTACATGCGCACACTGAAGCATAGACGACATGTCAGTATGTCCTCTCTGTTTGCTGTCTAGAGGAGCAACGTTCTCTCCCAACCCACTCCACTCTCTCACTCTTTCTTTTCTCTCTATCTCTCACACACGCGCGGATGCGTGTGTGTGTGTGTGTGTGTGTGTGTATATATATATATATATATATATATATATATATATATATATATATATATATATATATATATATATATATATTAGGTTGGTGCAAAAATAATATCGTTTTTGACGTATTTTTTAACGTCAAAAAACGATATTATTTTTGCACCAACCTAATATATATATATATATATATATATATATATTAGGTTGGTGCAAAAATAATATCGTTTTTGACGTATTTTTTAACGTCAAAAAACGATATTATTTTTGCACCAACCTAATATATATATAAATATATATATATATATATATATATATATATATATATATAAATAACGAAAAAACAGAAATTTGCTATCTTAATCTGAAGGAAAAGTAAAATGTAGGCACCTCAGATAGTAAGCAGATTGATTATTATTTGGTAAATAGTAGAATTTTCCATCGAAATATCTTTGAGGGAATAGAACGTTGCTTTCATCTTTTAAAATGAACGTCTTCAAAATTCATTCTTAAGGATTTAGGTAACGTATAATAATGGCCGTCAGAAAAATCATTGGCTCTCGTAATGCTATAAACATGATGTCAGCTTAAAATTTTGAATGATTTAACTGATTATGATTATATACAAAGATTCAAACTAATATACGCTGTGTCACGTGTCATGAATCAAAAAATAAATATGACTTAAAATAATTACATCATATTAGTGTCGTAAAATTATACTTTAAAAATATACGTTTATAACTCTTATCGTATGAATATACGTTTATAACTACATTTTTATGAAATAAAAAATACCGTAAAATATAAAATTGTTTTTAAAAATTCAGTGAATTTCCTGAGTTTATGTTTGATGTAAGGTCATGAAGCGCCTGTCTTAAAAATACAGTAGAAATATTTTAGATAGAAAAACACGAATTCAAAACGTCACAAATAGTTTTGAGTGTGCATGTATTTATGGAAATTTTAATAAACATTTCACTGGATATATATATATATATATATATATATATATGTGTGTGTGTGTGTATGTGTGTGTGTATATATAGATATATAGTACTGTGCGAAAGACTGGAGCCATCCTTCATTTCTTTATATTTTGCCAGGAAAACAATAAAATAATGTTCTACGATTTATTGAAACATGAATAGAAATGCCGTACATGAGACAAAAGCAACGTCTATACAATTCTGACAAGCTTGAAAGTTCATATTTGCTATGTCTACGTTTATTTTTCAACACATCTGAACTCTCTTAGGCAAGGTTTTCTCATAAATGCTTTAAGTAGTCATAGGGAATAGTTAGCAATGCTTTTTGAAAGACAATTCAAAGCTCTTATGTTGTGTGCCTTTTGTTTCGTTCTCTGATAAGATGATTACATACTGCTTCAATAACGTTTAGGTCCGACTTCTGGGGAAGCCAACCTATTACTGATAGTGTTCCATCATGTGCTTTTCTATCAAAGTAAGATTTTACTGTATTGTCACTACATTATTCTAAAAAATTAAGCTGCTGCCAATCAAATATTTTTTAGATGGTATTGCATGGTAGATCAAAATCTGGCGGTATTTTTGCGTTCATAATTCCATCATTTTTGACAAGACTTCAGCCACACCGACTGAAACGTAACATCAAACCGTGACAGAGCATTCACTATGTTTTACAGATGGCTTTAGATACTTACTAGAACAGTAGTAGAACATTTTCACATGACGAAAAACTGTCTGATATATTTTTTTATTTTTTTCTGCAACTTTTGTTTTTGTTTCTTTTATGAATTCATCTTTTTCTGCTTCATTTCTTATCTCCTGTAGTGTGACGGGGACGTTTCGAACTGTACTACATAGTTATGTCCTGATATCTTCTTCATGTCGTAGGGCTGCAATTACGGAATCTTCCAATGGCTCCGTTTTCTTAGGTATTAGTCTCGGGAGACCATCTACATGTCCAATTTTGTCCGTGGGAAGATACTCCAATTTGAAATTGTAGTTCAGTAAATTTGTACCCCATCTTAGCAACCTATTTGCAGTGTAAACAGGTAGACCTTTCTTCGATGCGAATATTGTTAATAACGGCTTGTGGTCCGTCTGTAAAATAAAAGATCTACCGTAAATATATCTATGAAATCTTGTAACTGCAAAAATAATTCCCAGCGCTTCTTTTTCGATTTGTGAGTAATTTTTCTCTGCTGGTAGTAAAGTTCTTGAAGCATGCTTGATGGTTTTTAGTGTCCCATCCGGCATTTTATGCAGTATACATGCCCCGACTCCATAGGCACTCGCGTCACTAGCGACTATTAGTTCTAATTTTGGGTCATAGTGCGCTAAAAATAGATCTGCGGTTAGCGTCTTAATTATTTTATCAAACGTTTTCTGGCATTCATCTGTCCACTCCCAAACTTTTTCATTCTTCAACAGTTCATTTAGGAGTGCGCGTAATTTATGCATGTTTGGAATGAATTCTTGGTAATAATTCACTAAGCCTAAGAAGCTTTGTATTTCGGCTACGTTGTTTGGTGCTGGCATTTTTTTTATTGCCGTAGCCCTTTCTGGGTCTAGTCGTCTTTCTTCTTCATCGATAATATGTCCCAGATATTTTATTTCCTTCATAAAGAAATCGCACTTGTTTTCTTTTACCTTGAAAACTCAGTTTTGTATTCTCCTAAAAACCTCTTGAACATGTTCCCAGTGTTACTCAATGTTTTTGCTATTTACCAGTATGTCACCCAGGTATGTAATCGTGAAATCAAGTCCGCCTAGCATAGTATCCATTGTCTGTTGAAATATTGCCGGCGCGACCTTAATCCCGAATGGTAATCTTTGGAACTTGTATATCCTTTGTGTGTGTTTATGCACAATTATCTCGAGCTTTACTCATCTACTGGTACTTGTAGGTACGCTTCGCTCAAGTCTATTTTTGATAGTTTAGTTTTGTGAAAACTTCTTCTGGACTGGGAAGAGGATAGTGGTAATCCCTAATCGTTTAATCCCGTTGAGAAATCAGTGCATACTCGTATCTCCCCTGATTTCTTTTTGACGTAAACTGTAGGTGCGGCCCATTGACAATATTCCACTTTTGTCAATATACCGATTTTTTCGAGTCTATCCAAATCTTGATTTATATTTTCTATTGAAGCAAAAGGTACGTTCCTTTTCTTCTTGAAGATTGTACATTTTCTTTTATTTCTATATTTGCTGCCATTTTTTTTTTACACCTCCCGAGGCCGGCTGAAAATACTTCGGGGAAACTCTCTTTTAATTTCTCCTTTAATTTATCTGCCTCGGTCGATAAACTTTTCACTTTTTGGCAGTACGTACTTATTGGTAAATCCCAGAGGTCGAATTTCTGCATCCAGTCTGTTCCAAATAAATTTTCTGTATTTCTTAGCACATATATTTTTAATTTTTTGGTCATTCCATTGAATGTCACATTTGTAATAACTTCTCCTTCAAAATTTATTTTTCTCCCAGTTACCGACCTAGCAATTTTATCGGTTCTCAACATGGTCGGTTTGTTCAATTTTCTCCATGTTTGTACGTTAATAATAGTTAAATCCGATCCGGAATCCAATTGTAGTCTGACTTTTCTGTTTAACATTTCTACTTGCACGTATTTTCGTATGTTTGTCTCGTCCGCTTGGTCAGTCCTCGTGACTCTTACTCTGCTTTTGCTTTCTTTCCTAGTCTAAAAATGAGAACTTTTATGACCCACTTTTTTGCACGACAGACAAGTCTTAAAGCGGTATGGGCAGTCTTTATACCATTGCAAAGTCCCACAGCGATAGCATGGACTGGGTGATAGTTTTTTCTGATATTGACTTTTTGAAGTAGAAAAATTTGTTTGATTTGTTTTTGAAGAGGGAAAATAGGTTTGGTTTGATGTGCAAAAACGTGTTTGTCGTTGTACTTTACGTATGTGTGCGATGCCAGATTCTTCTATATCTTTCGAATCCTTCTTCACGCTTATCTCTGACAGTCTTCAGCCAATTTTTGTAGCGACAGTTTTGTAAGAATTCTGCGGCTGATCTCCGCGTCTTTCGTCAAAACCAGGCCTTGAACGAATATTAAACATTTAAAATTTTCCGGGCTGAGTTCAGATAACTTAAAGTCATCACAGTGTTTATTTACAATGGAAGTGAATGTTATATAGTTTTCGCTGTCCTTTTTGTTAGATTCAGACATTTCCATCTTTTGTGGAATAGTGAGGTATTTGGACTAAATAGTTCTGTTAACAGTTTTATGGCTTCCTTGAAAGTTAACTCATTTGTTTTCCTTGGTAGGATGTAGTCTACGAATTCAGTGTGTTCGCTAGACCCTAATTTTCTTAGTAGTAGGCGTACTTTTCTCGCGTCTGACCAATTCCCGCAATCAAACTCATATAAATCTTCGTACCTTCTGAAAGTAAGCTGCGAAGGATTTGTCTTCGTCTGGTTTATACGTGAAATCTTCGATAGAGTTCCATATAGTATTTTGCGAAAGAACTGTTTCATTTTCGGAATTTTGCCCTTTATTTGTTATTACCCGTAGCAATAATTCTTGTAGTTCCAGATGCTTCTGTTCGTTTTTCTGTCGCTGCTCAAATTCTATTTTCATAAGTTCCAATATGGTTGCCTTAAAATCTTCCATATTTACCGTAATTATGTGTAAGTAATTTTCTTTTAGTTTAAACTTCAGGTCTTTGTTGTCTGTTATTCTGAAACCTTAGTACGGAAAAAAAAATTCCTGTGTAGAATTTGTGTCTTTGTTACTACTGTAAAGTTGGTGTCCAAAAAGAAAATTTTTTCTTTCTTTTTTTTATATTCGCGTAGAACTTGTTTTGTTTTTTTTTTTCTCTCACTACCTACGTCGCCTCTGTTATGGACGACCGATGGCAAAAAAGGTTTGTCCTCCGCGTAGAATTCGTTTCTTCAGTTCCTCGTCGCTTCTGTTATGGGTGACGGATAGCAAAAAGATTTGTCCTTCGCGTAGAATTCATTTCTTCAGTTCCTCGTCGCTACTGTTATGGTCCAATATCCTCGCACCAGGGTTATGGTCCAAGGTTAGAATCAAGGAAGAACAACACGAACACAAGAGTAGAATAACAGAGATATATTACAACAGAAATAAGAAGTTGAAGGTGTTAGTAATGACTGTCCGTCTGGTTTAGAGTGAACTAATATTGTCTCGACTCGTTACACCATTCATTCATTATACCTCTTGAGAGGCGTAGTATTTATAGTGTCAGGTGAGTCCATTATCGTTATAGGTAAGTTCCCATAACAACTTTACTATCTTTTGAAGATTCCAGGTAAAATAATTTTTGTTTAAAGCCACTTTTTGAAGGCGTGATTATAAAGCATTTTATTTTCATCGAAAACTTTTTTATTAGAAGATAATTTATTGATTCTAGTATTTACAGTGGTAGGAATTTGTCTAATAATTTGATGGGGATGGTGTTAACATTTATATAAATTGGAGATTCATTATCTTTGTGATAAGGTTTAAAAGTGTGATTAGAAAAGTTTAAAGTTATATCTAAGAAATTCACTATTTTAAGGTTGGAAGAAATTTCTATTCTTAACCCAAGGAATTTGAAAGCCCTGATGATTTTCTTTTGTATACAAGAAGATAGTGTACCATTACTATTAAGGATGACAAAAAGTCCATCGTCTCTATATAGACCAACTTGTCAATGATGGGTGTTTAAAATATAGATACCAACTAAATTTTCAATTTGAACAGACTCATAGGCACCCATAGGAACATCGAAATTATCATAGTGACTATTAATCCAAATGGACTTATTAGTCAATAAAGACTTTCTAGAATTGGAATTCATCAAACACGTACTCGTCCTTCATATCTAAGAGTAAAGGAGCCTTCGTCACTCCACATAGCATCTTCCCATTCTAATTTAAAATAGTGTAAATGAGCTTTGCACCAAACTAACCAAGCCCGTCGATTTTTTCCAGATACGATTTGGAAACAATGCCTTTTGCTTTAAGCCTGCGTCTGTTAATCGTAACAACTATCGCTCTATTCGACATTTTATATTACCTAAGTTCATTCGATGACAATAAAAAACGAAATTTCCAAGGATTTTCAGTGGGACCAAAATAAAATTTAACATCGTTACTGGAATGTATACATTATTATGAAACATAGGTTGGCTGTTTAAGGGACAAATGATATTTTTTCGGCAGCTGCATTTGTTTTCAGAAATATTTGTTTAATATAATGTTTGTTATTCTATGATATAGTTTTATCTGTTATTAACGCAGCTATAGCTGATTTTTTACTTAATTTTTGTTAAAAATCCTTTTAGTGTTAGTGAATATTTAAAGTGCTTATGATTTAAATTTAGGAAAATTCTTCCGATATTAGTTTGAACATCGCGATTAAAAGGTGGATTGAACCAAATAATTTTACGCTTACGGTGTTTCTGTTTATTTTTAACTTCTTTGTCTTTTTCTAAATATTCTAAATTTACTTTATGATTGTTAATTATAAATCTCTAATATATTTAATTTTATTATTATAAAATATAATTAAAAGCATAAATGATTGTGATAAAAAAAATACTTCTACAAAGTGGCAGCAGATGACTACAACAACCTAATTAAAAAAAACTTAACCAGAACTTATAAAAAAGCTTGCAACAACAACATAAATATGGTTTATAGCATTAACAGGGCTAGTAAAAAAATTACTGATAAATTAAAAATTAGCGATAGAGTAGGCAAACTTGCTGAAAAGGAATGTTACATAACTCTTAAAGACCACAAACAAGATTTTATGGAAAACCCTACCACAAGAATAATTAACCCTACCCGACCCGACATAGGAAAGATCAGCAAAAGAATCCTGGAAAGAATTACTTGCCAAATTAAAAACCACCTTGGATTAAAATTATGGATCAATACCAAAGATGTCATCAATTGGTTTACCAATATTGAAAATAAACCTGATTGCACCCTATTACAGTTCGATATTGCGGATTACTACCCATCAATATCGAAGAATGTATTCACGACTGCCCTGGAGTTTGCCGCTGTGTATTCTAACCTGACAAAGGAAGAAATAGATATAATTCTCAGTGCAAAAAAAAAACTGTCCTCATTCATAACGGGGACCAATGGATAAAAAACAATAATGACCTTTTTGATATCACTTTTTGACATCATCTTTAGACTCTGCAGAGTCTTCTGACCTTGTTGGTCTTTTAATACTGTACTTGACCGCGCACCGTGAAATAGATATTAAGGACATCGGACTGTAGTGAGGAGTTCTACTAATTTTAAAATAGAGAAAATTAGAAAGATTATATTTAGTGAATTTAAAAATCTAAACTTAAAAATAACAGTGTTTACTAAATTGAAAAAGGTAAACTTTCTCGACGTAACTCTAGATTTAACAAACAACACATACCAACCTTATAAAAAAACAAATACTAACCCCTTATATATACACCCGAAGTCAAACCACCCTCCATCCATAATTAAACATATACCCTCATCAATAGAGAATAGAATCAGTATTAACTCCGCTAACAAAGAAATATCCCAACAACACAGTAACTTTTATAACGTTGCCCTAAAAAATAGTGGATACAAAAATGCTAACATCAATTATAAAAAACTATTGTACTAACCAGAAAAAACAGGAAAAGAAAAATCATTTGGTATACCCCTCCATTCAACCAAATGGTTAGTATTAAGCTAGGACAGAAATTCCTAGCTTTAATTGAAAAACACTTTCCTGCCAATAGTAGACTTAGTAAAATATTTAATAAAAATACCCTAAAATTAAGCTACAGCTGCACTGAAAATCTAGAAAGTATAATAAAAACACAATAATAAAATCCTGAACAAACCCCAATGCCTGAACAGTATTAATAAAAACCCTACACTTAAATTAGACAAAAATAGTGAAAGATTATGTGATTGTAGAAACCCAGAAGACTGACCATTGGAAAATAAATGCTGCGTTAAATCTGTGGTATACCAATGTACTATCTCATCTATTGAGAGTCCTAATACCAATATGATATACATTGGGTCTACGATGAATGAATTTAAAGCCAGATGGAGGCAGCATAAGTGCTCTTTCAACAATATAAATAAAAGAAATCAGACATCTCTATCTAAATATTTTTGGCATTTGAAAGAAATGAATAAAACATCAAAAGTAAAATTATAAACAAAACTAGAATTTGTAAAACTTGGGATGACCCATGCCCTTTATGCCTACATGAAAAACTACACATTATTAAGTTTCTAAATAATAAAAATCTATTAAGCAATAGACATGAGTTAACGGTTTTCCGGCATCATCAATTCTTTGCATTGAATAATTAGCATAAAAACAAACAAACAATAAAATAATTTTTAAAATACATATTCCTAATAAATAGTTTAAATGCTCTACAGAAAAAGATAACCCTTTATGAAGTCGTCAAAAAAACAAATGTTAACGATTTACGACAGTTTTTACATACACAAAACCCTTTTAGAAAAATAAATAAATAAATAAATAAGTCTCCATAGACGCTTAACCAGACTAGGCGCTGTCATCTGCCGCTTTAAATTTAGACACCCCAACCTTACCCTGACTTGACATCTGTTGAATGTAACTAACACATTGATACAAATTATTAACACCTTACGCCCCTTTCTCTTTAAGCAATTGCTCTAGCCGTTACCATGGAAATTTTGATTTCAATAATGAATATCCTTATAAAACACGTAAATTTCAGATATATGTTATTCCAAAAAAAAAAAAAAAAATTTCACTTGAAGATGGAACAGAGCTTAGTACTTTAATTCAATTTAATTCAAATAATTATATTGAAGTTTTCGGCTCTTGTTTTGAAACATGACAACTCTTATGTAGCGTGTTGAAATCATATTTTTAAATAAATAATTACATTTATGCTCTACTTTTGTATCGAGCACTATTTTTTGTAAAAATAATAACAAAAATACTAAAGAACTTTGGATTATTTACCTAACGAGTTCTTTCCTATTTTCTATATATTTTTCACACACACACACACACACACACACACACACACACACACACACACACACATATATATATATATTTCAAAAATTCCTTACAATATTATTATTAATATTAATATTTTTATTTATTAAAAATTAAAAAGTGTCATGAATATAGCTGACTACATGAACCAGACAAAAGACAATTTCAATGTATACAAATTTTGACAATTTCTCTAGCCACCTATCGAGTTAACTTTGTGTTTCTTTCTCCTTCCTTTTTCTTTTTTCTCTTTCTCTGTCCATTTCTTCTGTTACCATCTGAAGAAGTCTTTCCTTTTCGTACTTGGTGTTTAAATATTAGGTCAGCATATCTACAACTTCAACTATCTTTTTGAACAACTTAAATACATCTTTCTTCCTTACCTGGTTTTGAATGTTCTCTCCTTTACCTTCCCCCTGTTTGAATACACACACTTTCTTTTCCTACCCAACCTAAATTTGAATTTATATTTTTAATATAATTTATGTTCTGATTGAGTTTTTTTAAGCCTGGCAAAATCCTAGTCCATTTATATTTGTGTGTATGAGTCAGTCTGAAGGGTTGGGGTCGGATCTTTGATTCTAATGAAATAAATATCACTATGGTATTTTAAATTTTCGTTTTCATTATTATAATAAATATTATTTGCTCTGTGTTTAACTCTCTGAATTTATTCGCATTTTGGAATTTCCATACAGATTACAGCTGTTCAGTTTGCCTCGGCTAATAGAGACATAAAAAATCCATTAGAGACATGCTGTTCGCAGATGATGCAGCACTGAAAAAGACCAACGCATGGAAGCGCCTCCCACCATATATATATATATATATATATATATATATATATATATATATATATGTGTGTGTGTGTGTGTGTGTGTGTAAAGCCAGAAATATACAAGGAAATACGGATTTTAGATTATTAAAAAACCATACATATCTGATGTGCTTGGTGGCTGAAACAGAAGCAAGAATTCTGTTGACATTCCCGGTAATATGTGTTCTAACATAGGTACGAGATATAACTTTTTCGAATCTTGGTATCACAAGATGTACACACCATTCTTCCATTAGTAGACTGCCACTACGCAATGTAACCACATCAGATTGTACACTTCTGTCCTTGCAAATTGTTCAATACCTTTAAAGTAACAATTCGAATTTTAAATAAAGTTGCTGACAGATGTAGAATTGGTTTCAGTATTAACTGCTGATCGTATAATTGTTTCAGCAAAGAAAAAAAAATTCAAAATTAAAGTTGCAGATAACACTGTGTAACACGATTTTTGTCCTTGGGTAGCAACTATTATTTCCTATTTTCTTACGTTTAGAAAATATGAAAATGGCTAATATTGCATTCAAAATTTGCTTTGGCGTTCAGGATAATGATATCTCTGAAATTTACATATTGGCATTGCAAACACTTCACGTAAACATAACTTCACAAAACGACATATGATTCACAAGTAGCTTTAATTTATTCTAGGATTACACATAGAGAGACTACAAAAAAGTTAAAATAGTGAATAGTTTTTACGCGATTTACGCTTATACTGTAAATTGCATTCACGAATCATCCCCAAATATAGTCTCCCATCATATTTTCGCTAGACGATCCTTGGTAGTGGCGTTCAAAATTCAGTATATCCTGGTGGATGCGCCCGCTTTGCTTCTCCGAGTAAGCCTCCATGTTCTCCATGAGTTTATCAAGATAAGCGTCAAGAACATGGACCGAGGGACATCATGCAGTCCATTTTGCTGTAATCTTTCATCAAAGTCTCAACAAGCTCCACATAGTTTTCAGCATTGTGGTAGCCTTAGTGCGACAAGTCTGTTCACGCTGCTTTCTCACTTCGAGTGAGCTTCTTGGGGAATTTCTTGAACTAGGATCTTATTTATTTGTAGCCGAACGATGGCACCGTCTTTTCATTTTTACCGCAGACAGCTTAGGGAAGTCTTGAAGTTACTTGAAGGCTGCAGACTTCTTATCTAGAGCTGTGACAAATTGTTTCATAAGGTAGTTGACGTTGTTCTTCCCCCACACTGAACTCGGTCTGCTGTGGACAGCCCTGTCTGTGGTAGTGTGCAGAGGTGTCCCTGATGTCTCATATAACGGAAATCTGGAGGCCCATAAAAAAGGCCACCATTTTGAAGTCTCCAATAACCTCCTAACTGTATTCTTCATATTTCAAAGCATCTAGCAGGATCTTAACACTACTGTATTTCTCTTTGAACTGCAAAGAGACGTGCAGAGAGATGGATGCATGTTCAGGTTATGAAGTAGTAGTATGAAGCTCTTGGATGGGCTGTCGATGAAAAGGCGCCACACGCTGGGATTACAGGTGATTCCAATTGACTCGAACAGACTGGTCACATTGTGACGGAAGTAAAGCCCATTTTGACGAGTGAAAAAGCTTGAAAAACACTGATGACGCTTCCTTTGATCTGCAACTTGCACACTTTCATGTAACAAATTCAACTGCTTGAGTCTCGACTTTTTGAAACCAAGATCCCTGATCAGGTCGTTAAGGTCTTTTTGGTTGCGGTAGTATGGATTTCTCTTTTCAACTGCACCTCAATGACTTCACCCACTTCTGAATTGCTGTTCTCTTCTGAAGACGGCTGCTCTCTCTCTCTTTGCAGGAATCACTATGAGGCGCTCAGGGCAGAGTGCAGTAATGGGGCGACTTATGACAGAGGACCTCGATATATGACAGAAGGCGTAATCTTGCCAGCTCGACGGTTGGAAGAATCCATCATGTAGAAGAAGTAATTTTGGGGTGGTCAGTTACTTCCCTCCAAATTCATGAGATTGTGAATTTCATGGCTTTATTTCCCCCTATAACATCCTGCAAAAGAGTAAAATAAAAATATGATTATAGAAATAAAAATATATTTAATTCGTTGATTGAAAAATTACAATTTTGATTTTTGAATTTTCTAAAAATGGTGCACTGGATATGTAAAATTCTGACTATGGATCCCAATTAATGTAGCAAATGCTGCAAAAATACGGAATCTTGGATATTGAACATCGCTGATATCCCGTATTTTTATGTCTCTTGTCAGTAATCCAGTATGGAAAACATCCATGAAACCGTCGACACGCGCAAGGAATGAAATATACACTAGTTTTGAAAAAATGAAAAAAAATATTTAAATTAAATAAATTCCAAAACTTTTATACTTAAAAAAAAATACCAATTTCTAAACAAGCAAAACTTTTCATTTTACCTTCTAGTGTTCTTTTGCAGACTTAGCAGGTGAAATAAGGTATCCAAGGTTTGTCATGATCACCGACAGGTGTGCTTAAATATATCTTTAGGCATCATACATCTCCATTCAATTTTTCGATACCTAAGGTTTAAAATGAATTTTTAAAAATGAAAAAGCATTCTTAAAGATTTTATTTTAGTGTTAATTGAAAGCTAAGGATTAAATTTATTATTTCCAGTAAGTAAAATATTCTGGTGTATTTCATATAGAAATTATATTGATTGGAATGTCAAATATATACTCGATTTTTTTAAAAATTTCTTAAAAGCGGCCATTTTCATAAAATTTAAGATAATTGTAAACAAAAAAGTTTCGATTTTAAACTTCTTCGTAAAATAAATTATATATTTTTGACACGTTATTTGAGTAAAATTAGAAAATTTAAAGTTAAATTAATCTGTTTTGAAACAAACAGTACTTATAACATAAAAATATTTTATCCAAAAACATTACTTAACGATGTGTCTAAATTTTTTCATGTCTTTATTCACGTTATCGATGTTATCGAGATGTTAAAGAGGTGATGACAGCTATTATGGATGATCAAATTTGACAATTTTACCAAGTAAGCGAACGCGTTTTTTTTTTTTGTTTTTTTTAACTAGTAATTTTTAAATATTAACATTTATTCAGCAATTATGCACTATTTATTTTTTATTTAATATTTTTTTCAGTCTGGATTTCGTTTCTTAGGTTCTTAATCTTATCTTATTTAATAACTTACTGATGTTGGTGCCAAAGTTGGGCCCACATAAGTAAAACACGGAACACGGATTAGATGTAAGAAAGATATATTAACAACAGGTTACAGAGATAGTGTAAGCAGAGCTTACTATAAGTTAGTGTCCAACACTGGTAGTCGTACTAGACTCTCTATCACTCTCTTATAGAGTGCTATGTCGCCTACTTAATATAGGCCTGGAAGAGTCTATGGTGTAGGTAGTTTGCAGTCTCACAATACTTACTAACTTAAACAAAAAATTACTTCAATGAAAAATGACCCAAACTAAAATAAATACCTAAAATAAAAATATTTAATAAAAAAGTAATTAACAAAAATTAAATCTAACTTAGAAATTTTGAAAGGACTTTTTGCAAACATATTAACGATGTGAAACAGAACTGGATATTGAAGGGAAATAATTGCAGTGCCTCAGACGACAATCAAATCACGTGATCTTTTTAAGGATTATGCAATGTATAGATTCCCCATAGATAGAAATTAGGAAGTTTTTTTTTCACAAAAATTTTAAAAAAATTATTTAAAAAATATTCGGATACAAACGACTGTTATGAACTTTTCTTTTTGTAAATTTACTTTTCACTTAACGATATCATGGAATTGCAAGGATAAAATCAATGAAGAATTTTAAACGATTTTTGAAGTATTAATAATTTAATATTATATTAATAAAAACGTCCTTAATATAACGTATTTACAAAAGCAAGTCAAAGCTTTTCTAATTAATTAGTCATAGTTTTTTTTTACATTTTTTACAATTCAGAGCAGATTTTCAATGAAAGCGCTAAATGTTTAAAAAAAAAAACCCCAAAAAACTGGTGATTTACTTTCTATAAAGTGTCCTGCTTTTAACTAATAAAACAAATCCCATGCACTGAAAATATGTAAGAGGGTGGAAGCATGTTAAAAAAATATCTTTTTAACAAGATTTTCTAAAAAAAATTAAAAAAATACTTTCATTCATTTCTGAATATTTCCTGAAAGTTTCATTAAAATCCGCCAATTATTTCATTTTTGCAAGAATTTCCAAATCAACGTGTGTTTTCCTCGGGAAAAGCGCAAAATAAAACAAACCTTTTTTCTCTATTATTGCACTGTCGTCAAAAAACAAAATTTTTAACCAAAATTTTCTACGTGCTAGAAAGGAGTAAAAAATTTCAAAAGTAATAAAAAAATATTTTGGTCTTTCCTCTTAATAACAACATAAACATATTGATGACAAAACTTTGTTTTCGTTGAGTTATGGGCCTTTCTTCATCGTGATATGCTTTTTTTTACGCAACCTAGTGGAGATACCTAATTTTAGTAGATATTGCCATAGAGTACTTTTTCGTTCTTGTCTTTATAAATTCGCTAAAGATATGGTAAAATGTGTCTACTGGATGCTTACAACCTCTCGATACCATCTGTGACGAATGCATCTATCAACAAAGACTTGTATTCATGTTGTCATCTATGTTGCCAGAACGTTCTAGAAATTTTTATAACTTTTAGTAACTTCTCGAAAGTTCTTGATACTTCTAGAAAGGTTTTCTTCATCAACTCAGCACTGAATCTGTTTGGAGTGTAATGGAAAATAGGTTACTTTCAAAACATCGATGTCAAGATCACAAAAACAAAGTTTGAAGGGGATAATATTCATTTCCTTTGCAGAAGCAATTAGGGCATCTATCTTATTGGTAAACATCTGGAATCAGAAGAAAAGAAATGATGGCGATCTAACGGATAAAGGTTAAAAGTATAATGCACCTCGTTGTCGAACAACTAACATCATTGCTTATATGGCATTGTATTTTATTGAGTTTGAATCTCACCGGGTGTTCTCCTACACTTGTGGCCTTTTGTTGTACTAAGATAATTCTAGCAAATTTCGATAAAATAACTATTTCTGGTTTGAGGAAAAATTTTGATTTTTTAGAACAATTTTCTGCAATTCGACATTGAAGTTTTGAAAAATAGTTTATATTGATATTCAAAAGGAATTTTCTCAATTTTATGAGGGAAATCTGCTACCAAAAGTACATCCCAGATCACATATAAATGCACTTTATTAATAGAGGAAGTTCTGAACAAATACAGAGGTACATCAATTTGTTCCATTATGGTGAAATTAGTGATGAATATATTATTAACTAAACTCTCATCATTCTATGAAAATCAACTACTAATAACCCAGTTTAGATTTCGCTCTGGAAATTGGTGCAATGATGGCATACAAAAGTCTCTATGAAATGGCGTACTCATCAAATCTTTTAGCAGTATATGATTTCATCAATAAAATCTTCCTTTTCTCAATCATCAGAAACTGTTTTCAAAACTATGACTTTCACTGACTGTTTTGGTCTAATAGTAGACAAAGTCATATATGTCTGGTGTAGGCCCCAAAACCGATTCATTTTAAACCTCGTCAGGAGTCCGACAAAGAAATCATAGTCCCATTCTGTTTAATGTTTTTTAGATTAAACAAATCTACTGACAGAAAAATGCACTTTTGTTTTCCTTGTACCGAAAATAAGGAAAACTATAGTGATGACATAGGGGTCCATAGTTGGTATATGAATGATCTTGAACAAAGATCAATATTCTATACCAAGTGTAGTATGTAATCAACCTAGACGATGACAGATTTTGCACTCAATGTGACGTCAGAGAAGCCAGTGTTGAACTGAGGGATGGCCTCATAACCATCAAATTCATATCCGCGCCTCACAGGATGTCAGTGGCTGATCCCGACAGCTTTATCTAGAATGTAGGAGAAAATGATGTATGACAAATACCAATATATGTATATAAACACCAATCCCAGAGAGAGAGAGAGAGAGAGAGAGAGAGAGAGAGAGGGAGAGAGAGGAAATCTTATACTTCCACACGATTCTCGATCATCACCTTTTGAGAGGATCACACACAAAGCCACTGGTCGACAGTGACTGACGAAGCCTGAAGTTGAAGAGAATATAATGTTACATATAAAAGGTTAAACATCGTGTTTTCAGTTGTAATTTACAACGTTTCACAAGTTTTTCAAGAATTGAGACTTCAGATGAAACTTTTTTAAAACAGAAGTCATGGAATGGAAGTAGTGATGGGCCTACTCTGAATAAAAAAAACTAAGAGAAATAGAAAAGAATGTTGAATTGATTAATTGTGAACACTTTAAATATCTCGCTTATGACAAATTTAGTATATGAAATAGAGAATTTAAACACAACTTGAATAGGTTGCACTATAGTACTTTTGTTCAGCCCCGTAAGATGCTACAAAATCAAAATATTGAGCTGAACATTCGTGTGCTGTTCTTAAATAACTTTTTCAGATATAGACTGTCATATAAATCCCACATTTTTTGTCCAACTCATTCCGAAATGTCTAAACTATTATCTATATACAAGCTTATCTCAGATCAGTGATTAAAGTGGCTTCAAACAAATGAATTCTATAGACGACTCTGCCGCTACAGAATCACAAACGTGTGTATGTTTCCTGATATTAATCTTAACTAGTAATATCATCATTTGTCACTTTCAACAATAGCAACGACAAAATGAGTAGCACATAGATAAAATAATGAAATAATGAAGCTGTTAACTTTTTACAATACAAAAACAGTTTGAAATGAAGCTACCATCAATATTAGAAAGAACTATAACATGCAGTGGACTTAAAAAGTCTAATATAAAATGTTTAATAAAGATTTTTATAAGTTTCAACCAACAGTAACACTAACTGTTCTGTCAATGTCGAATGTTACCTGTGTAGAAACGGTTAATTTTAGCATTACCATTATTGTCTGGCTTGAGTTATATTTTTGAAAATTAATATCTGGGAACAGACAAGGATCTTGTATTAAAAAAAAACCTTTATATAATATTATATTATGTATATTTTTATATGCAACCTCATTAATATTACTACTGGGTGAATTTTGTTGTTCTTTCAGGTGAATGGCCAGACAAACACATAAATTAAAACCTTTATATGGCAGGATTAAAATGCGCATATTTTCTTTTAAATATTTAAATAAAATACGCTGAAATATTTTTCAAATCGAACTCAGATAATAATCCAGTTTTGACCTGAAACTGCTTTTGACCTTATTATCAAACAAGGATATTGTGATCTGTTCGCATATATTATATAATCTATCCTAAAATAGTTCTCTTTTCAAATATTTGTTTTAAATCCCTTTCTATGGTTGAATGACTTTTTTAATCAATGAAAAATATAAATGAGTATGTCATTAAAAGTGAAAGTTCTCATATTTCAAAGACATTTCTCACATCCAAAAATAAATCGTATTTAAATTTATGCTACTTCTACGCTCCAATGCTGGGAAATTTTCAGAGCTCCAAATATTAACGTGAATAAATTGTTATATTCTAATATTATCATACTATGATTTACGAGTCGGTTAAATGCTTTGATAAGATTTTCAGGCAAAATTTTCTAATATTTTACTATACGAAAATGAATAAATTTTGGCCGATTTTTCCCATGGCTTCAAATTTCTTGTTTATTTGTATCATTAGGTTCGATTTGTAATTTCATGGACACTCCGACGTCAATGGTATTCGGCAGTTATCATTTTTTTTTACTGTTCATCTTAATTTTTTCTCATTTCCACTTACTCCACATATTTTACTCTTTATTTTCTTCTATTCTACATCTATAAAAGGTTTTCTCTCCTCATTGCTGGTAATCTCCGTTCGCGGGAATGATTTATCGATAGCCAATCAAGCCAGTTTTCACTGCGGGGCGTTTCTAGACCAATAAGACAGCTTGTTATCCCAATATAGTGGCCATACTATCCGGGATCAGTGGCTAACTCCAGACAAACAACAGCTGTTGAGAAGAACAGACACGAAGACCATCTATCCCAAGAAAGCCTGATACGTTTCATCATTTTACGTCAACCTATGGTCATCTTCAACCGTTGCTGGAAAAAGTGCCCAAAGCCTTCGGCATTTTTCACATTAAAAGCTGAGTTGAGCAAGAAGGCGAAATAAGGGAGTAAATTGAGGATATTTCGGCTGCATGCTGTCCAGTTCCGTACTGAAATAATAATGTAGTTTCTTGTTGTTACAGTGCACATATGTGGGTGTATGTGTGTGTAGGTAAGCATAGTATATATATAGGAGCTTGAATAAGAATAAAAACTCAATTATATTTCTATGACTATTCTTTGTAGACTCTGTGTGGTATAAATAACGAGAGATCATTAAATCCATAACCTGTTTTCAGCTGAACTTTCTGAGTTTCTGACTGTTCACTCTATCAGATTTCATTATACATGTCAATATTAACACCAAAAATTGGTATTAACCAACTAATAAGAGAAACAAGATATTGTAAACTTATTGAGTATGGATACATAATATTAGAAATTACGGAAAAGGTTGAAAACAAATCATAGAGCAATCAAATAAAAAAAAAATGGAAAACATTTGCACGATAAAAACAAGAAAAGAAATGATACGAAGAATGTCATAAAACAAAATTTGAGAAAAATTAAAAGAATTACGGATTAACTAACAAGAAAATATTCGAAGAAGTTGCTGTTACATACGTAAACAGAACAAAATGATGCAGAATATTAAGAACATTGACAACAGGCATGAAAGCAACTAAAACTACCAATTCTTTCAGTAAATAACACAGACAAATTTGGGCGAAGAAGTATATATAAACAGTAATTTTGAGAGCTGGATATAGAGCTATATTGGACGAATCTAATGATTTTAGAAGAAAGCAATGTGGAAGTGGAATAATGATTTAGGCTCGTATTGTTGGTAGTGATATTATAAGTCCCTTTGAGGAATAATAGCAAGTGGTATAGATATCAAACAAGAAGCTTTAATCTAAATAGAATATTCTCGCAGTGCAATTTTACTTCACATTCTGTAAAGCTAGAAATGCCCACCTTGAGTTCCCAGAATAAAAAGACCAAATTAATGGAACGATCCCAGCCTCTCCAGATATTAATTCAAGGGAAAACGTGTCCATCATTAAAAGGGATATATAATAATGTCTTCTGTTACTATAGTAAATTAATAATTTTCATCTTTAAAATAGGTGTTTTTCATCATGGCCATTTTATAAGATTGTCTCGCATCTTCCCATTCTCATTCGGAACTCTTGCTACAAATTATAATTAGTGATGTAAATGAGGCCAAAATGGTGAATATTTCATCTGTAGAAAACACGATATAAAACATCCACTTGCTAGTTGTTAACTATTTACAATAATTTAAGTGTTGCGAAGACTTTTGCACGGTATAATATTCAAGCAAAGACACATGGGAAGCAATAAAACAGTAAATGAAAGACTAATGAAAGCCAATATTAACCTGTCAAATAACAAAATAATTTATTCCAATGTATGGAATATTGTGCTATGTTTCTATGGTCTATTTTTTTTTTTTTTACTGATGTGAGAATTTATGTTTCATAATATGAAATTCGACACCTCAAAACAAGTTTTGTCAATATTTTTTTTAATGAATATAGATATAATTTTTGTCTGAATTTTTTAAGGAATTATCACTATGATATTCTCTTGAGCATGATTATCTTATTTGTTATACTAACAATATTTTGGCCGTTGTACTTTCCGGTCTTTTTGAATTACATTCTTTATTCACGGGAGATTATTGTTATTATTCTGCTTTCCATGCTTAGGACATATTTCATATCAGTTAATGCTCATCAGTGTCTTCCACTGAACCAGTGTATGTGACTTTGCAGCATTACCAGGGATTGAACTCATAATTATACTTTAATCCATTAATCTCTTGTGCTGTGCTGAAATTCTCGAGTTTTAAACCTAATGTATCTACTGAAGCGATGGAACTATATGAATATCCCGGCTTTCATACAGTCCTAATACTTGATTAATTAGCATGGAAGCGTTAGGATTAAGTCTATTGACAGGGAATGAGGCTATGCTGAAGAATAAATATTTACTGATTTACCTGCGCGCGCGTACAAACACACACACACACACACACACACACACACACACACACACGCACGCACTCTCTCTCTCTCTCTCTCTCTCTCTCTCTCTCTCTCTCTCTTTCTTTCTCTCTCTTGTACGTACGAAGTTGAGATACAGAAAAGTTCTCTAGTTCCAAAAACTGACCAACAGCAGAATTTGTTTTGAAATCCCTTCTTGGTCGGGCCAAGAACTTTCTAGTTCTCCATAATATATATGCATAAATCTTCCAGATAAATTTTCTTTAGAGTTGTTAATTATTTCTGTCTCAATCTTATCGCCTTTCTATTTATAAATAATTTTTTTGGTGTATTCTATTTCAATTCTGAATTTTATTCATATTGGAAAATCCTTCACTTGAGAAACTGCCCTCTCTGCGATAACCAACTTTTGATTTTTTGGTCGCATATTTATTTTTATAACGTCCAAAATTTCTGAAAACGTTAAAACCTCTAATCATTTAGGATGACGGCTATCTTTCTAATGGCCTCACAAGCTGCCAAAGCCAAAAGGAGATCTGTAATCTCGTTCTCACCTGCAACTTTGTTGTGTTTTAACTTCTTGTCCTTAAACTGGGCTGCAAAACAACAATTCCAAGTTTCTATAAAATTTGGTTCGTCTATCGGCGACGCCATGTTGTCTTCGAAACTAATTTAATTGTAGTCGTTTGACTAAGTCCATTTTGCATATCTCACAACAAATTCTCAATAAGCTGAACACAAGGTGACTTTATCTATTTATCAATCACGTAGAATGATATCCCCTCTTTAGCAATTAGATATCCTAGTTGTCAGCATTAATCGATTCCACTAAATAAATATGATAAGTGTTCAATAATAATGATATAACTCATTGGTAAGCAGAGGAAAATATGTTGCTGATATTTACTAAGCTCGTATCTGCGGATGGCTAATTGGGCCTCCAGCACAAAACTAAAGGAGCCTCTGGTCCATCTTAGAAAACAGCAATGATAATTTTGAAGAAATAACTTTGAATTCCCCAATTAACTCCATGGAACTTCAAAACCTCATTTTAAATCTCATTCGGAATATAAGTCCAATTGCGGACAAAAATCCGATTTTGGCCGAAAGTCTGATTTTGGCCGAAATTTCAATTCAGGACGAAAATTGAGTTCTTCAAATCATAAATTCTACAGAACTTCAAAACCTCAAGTCACGAAAGCCCTCACTTTAACTCCGATTCCTTGGCATTTTTAAGAAACAGTTTTTTTTTTTTTTTTAATTTACAAAGTTTTGGTTTTACTTTTAACTAAATATAAATTAAAACTTTTAAAATCACAAATTTTTTTAGTTATTTTAAAATTTGAATTTTTAATTGTAACCTCTTCAAATTTCAATGCTGGATGTTCAGGCACCAGATGAAGAATATCATTCTGATTCCAAAAAGGTGTGTCTAGATCAAGTGTGGCGCGAGTTAGAATGGTTTCAGACACACGGACGGGTAGACAGAATTTGTTCTTTATTTATTTAGATAGATATGTATTTTATTTATTGATCGCTACAAATAGTTTTTGCCTTACCAATTGATGATGATTTCAGAAAGAGATCGAAAGTATTTGAGAAATAAAAGTGATTCTGACTGTTACAGTGCATTACTTGCTTTATTTAATTGCAATATACGGAAAAAATTCGTGTATATGAAAGGATTGTGATAAAAATAAGCAGATGTAATGTTTGTAATTTTTTCAGTCAGATATGCTTAAAATTCACACACACACACACACACATACGCGCCTGAGTGCAAGGAACAAAACAAAAAATCTGCTATATTCTGTATTAAAAAAATTGAATTTTCCTGAAACATATATTCTGAAAATTCATCAGAAAAAAATTTATATAATTTCAATATTTCAAATTGCATATATGATTAATTCTATTAAAGGACATAGAAGAGGACTTCAAAATCACTTTATTAAGATGAGAGGATAATTACAAACATAAAAATTAAAATCCTTTATTAAGATAATAATTGAAAACAGAAAAATCCAAAATCGAAACAAAACAAAAAATGACTAATAAAATTCAAGTAGAAGACCAATAATTTTTTTTCAAATTTTATACATCACCATTTATCTATGAAAAAAAAAAACTGATTGATGAAATTTAAATCAACATAACCACTGATTCTACTCCTGCGAATTTCATTCTTTGACAAATTTATATGATAAAACACATTTTTATCATAAAAAATTACAAGAAATAAGTTGGAAATGAACACTAATAATATCTCCTTCATGTGAACAATTATACGCACACTTTGCACAAATAATTCGCAGGCTTACTTGGATTGATAGGCCAATAAAGGGATATGTGTCAATTAAGTTGACTGATATACATTTCTCTTATGTACATATAATATATTTATCGTTGCTAGTATTTCGCTGTAAAACTGTGGATAGTGACTACAATGATGGGAAGATTTCTCGCCATTTCTCTTCCATTTTCCATACGCGGTCAGAGAAGATGAAGGCATCGAAAACCCATTAGCCAATAATGTGTTGTATTCAGTTGAGTGGGCCAGTCAGTAGTAATGTGGCCGGTGGGAAAGTCGCTCCTTGAGAAGCAGTCAGCTGAGACTAATATTACCACTGAACGGCGGCGACTCGCTTCTGCTGCGACTGACATGAACACGACCCAGTCACACAATGGTGCCGTATCTATATTACTCGCGACGATAAGTTCTTGTGAACACTCAATTCGACCGGCTTTCCAATAACCGATGCAAAGTTCCCCGTTTCACAATTTCTTTAAAAGGATTCTTATAAAGAAATATAATGCAACTTCTTTTCGTTCAGCACCATTGCAGCTGCATCGTCTGTTTCCTTGATATGAATGTTAAATAAGAATTTAACATTGTTATTGGATCAAGAGTAAATAATAAAGCATCATGGAAACGTTTCAGTCACAGGAGATGCACAAAGTTACAATTGAAGAGTAACAGTAAGCGATGAAAACTTCATATCGATAACACCCCCCACATCTACATTTAACTGAAATTATGTATTCAGATATCCTGACTATCGTCGGCGACTGGTCTGTTGTTTGAGGAATATTATGTAATGCATAGTGCTTAGAAATCAATGTCCATTGTTCGAAAATCTTGTCCGATTTTTGCAAGCTCAAAATTATTAATTTTAGAATGAAGTTGGTCATAGTAAGTTCTCCAGATGAAAAACCAAATGATAAGAAAAAGACTTTTTTATTTTGATTTCGTTCAGTTTTCTTTTTTTTCGTAAAGATGAAAACACCAAACATTGTAATCATTATACACTGACATACCAACAATTATGGTATAAGCGCCCAGTAATTTGTACGAAAGTTTGAGCCTGGTGAAGTGCAGTAACTCGACGAAGTATCAACTTCAGTTTCACAAGTGGTCGGAAAACATCTGGAAAAATATTAAGATATGTTATCTTGATAGCTGTCTATTCCTTGAAATTTGTAGGTACAAGATCTTTCAAACGTTTAGACCTTCCCACCACTTCACATAAGAGGTCGATTGAGTTAATGTCGTGCGAAAATGATGACCGCACCATTCATTACAATATTGTACATTATCTTCCTGAAATAGCTAATCATTGTTGAGGTACATGAAGCTAATTGTCAAGAAGCAGTGCAATATACTGGCCATTAGTCAATAACGTGTTTAGGCGAACCAGACGGCCCAACCCAGACCACGAAACACATTCCACGCCATTATGAAATAATTACCAACTTGTTCAGGACTTTTTAATAACTGGCGTTCATAGCTTCATGGGGTTTGAATGATACCCTAAGCCAACTATGAACACAAAAGAATGAGAACGCAAACTCTGATTTTCATTTCATGTCTTAAGTGCTGAAAATAATACAGTAGTAAGACAATGTCGTAGTTTGACACCAGTTATTACCTGCAGTTTAGGCTGAAATTTTCGCCATATAATGTTTGGCACATATGATTAATGGAGACGCATTAACAAGAAAGGAGATTATGTTGAAAATATATTTGAATGCTTTTTCATCATTAAACTAAAACTTAGTGATGTACCAAAACTTTAAACAGAATTAACGTCGAAATGAAAATTAATAAACATAAAAATCTATTTTTATTTATGTCAGATTATTTTCGATATAGGCATTGTTGTTTGTCTCTGATATAAAATAAAAAATGGAAAAGCAAGCTGACCAACTGGGCTTCCGGCATGTACGATAACTCGTACAGATTATGGGTTCAAGTCATCCATATATCGTCACCTGACATTAGCTGAACTTCTTTTTGCATCATTCGCACAACGTCAAGAAAGGGATCGTCCGCTGCCTACAGCATAAGGTCAGAATCATGTAGTGATTCAGACACACCAACAGGCTATGTTTGGAATTATGAAGCACCCTTTTAAGTAAGGCAGTAGCTTCTTTGAACAAGGACAAAAGAATTGCGGGGTTGTCTATCATACATACGAGTCACACCAGAAAAGATTCAGAGGATCTACGGTTCCTACAGTATCAATAGAGTATTAAAAAGCAGTTCAACCCTTCGAAGATATCTTTTTCCGAACAAAGTCTATCCCTCTGAAAGAAAGCATGACTAAGAACTTGCGTGTCTTCTATTCCTTGCAGCTGTAGCAAAAGATATACAGGGACAAAATCACCCGATTACTAAAGACCAGGAAATAGAAACATAGAAAAAGTATAGTCCTGGGTCTATATATTGAGCCTGGTGAAGTGCAGAAATGGATATCAGACATGGCCGAATGCCAGCACATGTGGAATGTCTATTTTATCGGGAGAAAAGTGCAAGTGACCTAAAATGTGAATTCAGCAAATATCCCTTAACTGTGGAAAGCGTGATGAGAAAAATCTGGCTCTATGGAGTGAAATGATTTGATTTAAAATTCTGAGTATGGTACCGCCATAATCCAACACTTGAAAGAGCCCGGAAAGTTCATCAAATGTAAGATCATGTACATAGCAACCAAGATGCGCAAGCCAATTCGAATTAAAAGGTATATATATATATTATTTAATTACTTTAGAGAAACTATTCCCTTTAGTTATTTAGAACTTAAGAATCTTTTTAGTTTCTATAAAACACGACCATCATTTTGATATAATTTTCAGTGGCAACTTGACTCTTCAGCCATTGAAACAATACTACTCAGTCGAATTTGATGTCATTGTTTCCACCATACTTCATGGTCAACATTTGACAGCTTTTACACTGCAAAATTGAGTTCATCTTTGATAAACAATGCAAAAAATAATGTTGTCCTTCATCTTTTATAGACCACATATCTTTTCTGTTATTCGCCTTCCCATCTACCCGGTCGTCTGCCCAGCCATCCGTTTATCATTCAAGCTATCGTTTCATCCTTCTTTGCACCATTAATCCTAACCATCTCAAATCACTGCCGCAGGTAATGCTCGTGCAGTGCGGGTGGGAAAGACTGAGTCAACATCACTGCAACAAGAACACGACAGCGGAAAAGTTGAGCAATCAAGGGAGAGCACTCATTATAAGATCTCAGCAGTCGATGTGTACGCCGCAGCATGTATCGTTACTATATCCTCAGGCTAACACACACACACGCGCGCACGAGCGCGCACGTGCATACTTATACACTCATCTATGCACACGTACACAAGCACTAAAATATACGAACACATACACATAAACACTCATTACACATAAACGCGTTCTACTGATAGAATAATCTTTTATTTCACTGTTTCACGTCCAAACAACAAAAGAAAAATTGTAAAAGAATAAACGAAAAAATATTTTGTGAATATTCAGACATCAATTGTATTTCAAAGGAATTGGCCTACTAGTGTCTCAGTCTATATATGACGGGAAATGCGGAGAGAGTAACAGATAGATATACAAAACGAGAGATGGATTATCTGTCTGTGATAGATTGAATTTTCTAATAATTAAAAAACAAAGATAATTCAAAGGTCACGATTATTTAACTAGAGTCATTGAAAATTTGTATTTGTGTGTGAATGCCTGCTAATCAGATAAAACCTTTACCCAAGATAGTTGGAAATCATAAATCTATGAGGACAGATATCATTTTTGGCTGAGAAGACAAAAGATATGTCATGATAGTTTACTATGAGTTAGAATAGTGAAAATAATTAACATGGAATCGCAATGAACGTTACCTGAAATTTAATAAATTTTCTTTATTTTAGATTTTTTTAGTTTCTTGAAAACCCTTCGAATCGTGCATAAAATGATAACTGAATTTATAAACTAGGTCCGTTAATTTGCAATTTCCTTTTGTTACATGTGAATGTGTTGCCGATTGCTGTACTATATTGCATAGAGTTGTATCAATAATTTAAAAAAATGATCTTTAAAAAATTACACAAAAGGAAATGTTACTAGTACAGAAAAAGAAGAGATTTATTATCACATTAGAAATAATCGATGTAATGCAGTTTGTCATAGTAAATTAAATGAGAAGTCGAAATATATGAATAAGAGAATATTTTCAAATATGTAGACGAAATGCAAATAGCATCAGTATTTTTATGGATTGAACGTTGTATTCTAAAAGGTATTCATCTTAAGTAGTGTAGCAATCCCGACAGAGGTTTTAAAATTGGGAAGGAAAATGAAAATAGTAATGAAAAACATTTCTACATGTATTGTCTCTCTTGATTTCTTTCAAATCACGTACAATTACGACCAATGTCTAAGGTTTCATGGAAGAGAATTTAGTTAAGATTACACTTTTAAAATTTTTATTGTTTTTATTTGAACATTTTGCTTTTTACAAGAGACCTTATATATTTTGTCATGAATTTTAACCTGAAATACACTTATTTTTATCTTAATAAATATATAAAAATTTACATTAATTTTTTTCTATTGAAGATTTTCAATTTTATAATAAAGTCTTTAAATAATGATAATTTAATTCTATTTCAGAATTATACAATCATTGACGGGATGCGATATTCGCAATGTTCACAATCTCGCTGCAATTTCATTTATGAACATGCAACAAAAGACTGTAGACACACAAATTTTTCAAGTTGTATTTTTAACGTATCTTTCTACCAGAAGTTGAATATTGATTTCTCTGGAAGTTTTAATTAAATATGCTGACAAAAGATTTCCCACAAATAATGTAATTATCAGCTCCGATTAGGATTTCATTTAATTCTATTATTATTTATTTCATTTATGAAATTAATATACTAGTTTTTTTAATCAAGTATCGATTAACAATTTCTCAAGCACAATTTAGTTGTTTAAAAATGAATTATTTTTCTTTTGGGTGCGCACGTATATAGATGCCATATTCTGGGCAGACGTGTTTGAGAAATTTTGATTGCGTGGGTGGAAGTGTGTGAGAAATAATCTGGTACTTATTTTGGTAACAATACAATCATTTTAGTCGCTGTTTTGATTTTCGATGTGCTTTGCTGCAACATATCCTCAAAAGATATTTTCTTCATTCTTATTGATATAAAGCGATGATATACAGTAGTACATTGTCAAAATGTAAGCTTGTGGTCATTTGTCATTCACAAAACCATGCAGTCTCCTGTCACATTAATATATATATATATATATATATGAATGAAAATGGGGATAAGTGTAAGCAGTCTTTGAGGACACATGACCCAGTGGATAAAAGCGTTGGTTAGATTCAGTGACTTGACCCAGAGATTGTGATTTCAGTACCTGGCTACTGCAGTGATGAACAAAGACTGGTTATAACCTCAAAAAGAGCAGTCACCAAATATTAAATGTAAGGGTTCACTTTTGCACATCTTAATTTTTAATTAATATTTTTATTCCAGCTTAATAACATTTTTTGAAAGTGATTGTAACTGATCTAATAAAGGTTTTTCTTAATGAATATGTAGTTTAATTAAGATTTGTTGATCATCTGGAAAAAAAGAGGCAATTTTTTAAATATTATCTTAGGGGTTCATTTACTTTTGCACAGCACTGCACAATCCTCATTACAATTTGTTTAAAAGTTCACCTTTCAAGAGGTTTCAATGCCTTCAACCATCCTTTAATGTCAGTTCAATATATTAATAAAACATTGCAGAACTTTTAATCTCTGTTGTGATACCGAAAGTATGTTTTTTTTTTCCGGGGCAAGTAAATTGTTTTCACGAAGACCTTATCAATGGAGCAAAGTTAGAAATAAATGTTGTTTGATTTGAAGTCATTATCAGTAGATCGCCTGACGTCCTGGAATCGTAACATTTTAATTGGTCACTTCGTAATTCAAAGCAGGTTTCAATGTGAGGATAATTTTCATGACATTGACGAAATACTGGATTTTTACTAAAGTGGATTTCTACACACTGTTAATTTTGTGCATGTAAACTATAGCTTAAATCATTGCTTCATGTACTTTCTTTACTTGCAAAATTATGTTTAATCTGTTTTAAAATGATAAAATTATATTTCAGGACAGAAAACGACATTTTGTTGCTTATTAGTAAGAATAAAACGTGAAATATATAGATAAATTATTGATAATCAAAAAGGTTTTAATAATAATTTCTTAGTTATGCGCAGAGAAATACGACTAGCTTTAATTACCAAAAATTCATCGATGAAGATGTAAAGTGATTTTAGTAAGCGTTAGAATCCGGACATAAAAGGAATTTGAATTCCGTTTTTGGTACTACACATCTTTTGAGGAGATTATCAGTTTTTGCAAATGCTCGATCCTCAAATATTTAAGATAAAATGTTAATATCGTGTAGCACTTTCATAGAAGTTTAAATTCTACCGAGTCCCATAATTTGATTAACATTTTAAATTCTGATAACTTTTCTCATTCAAGGTTATGAACGTGATATATTTTTGTAAAAATGACTTAATTGTCAGATATTTTACTGATAAAAAGAGTTGGCCTGAATCATTGACAAGCATCTTAACAAGATATTTCTCATTTCAAATGAAGAGAGCCTTCTTTCAGATGAAGTTTTAAAATGTAATATTTATAACGTAAATAAATGTTAAATATTTCTTGTTTTTCTTTACTGGTATTTTCTCGACAATGGTGTAGTTTTATATTTTATAATCTGCTCAACTGTAAATATCTATGCCATAATTGCCTTCACGAAGAAAAACGTTTTGAAAAATAAGACAGAATTTCAGAACAAGACACAATAAGTCTATTTCCAAACTTTGAATATCTCATATCTCCGAATTTACAAGTAGACTATATAAACAGGTCTAAATTGTCAAGAGTTCATTTCATAAAATAGCATAAAATTAATGTATTATTAAGCTAAATATGTACTAAGTTTAACTTAGTAGAGAAAAATTGCTTTTAGTACTCAGTATTTTTGCAAATTTATAACAGCTTTCATATTCGATAATTATCAACGAGTTACGACACAAATGCTACTAGACATTTGTAGTAGAATTTTCTCATTTTTTGATTAATATTTAAAGTTGTCAAGAAGCATGTGAAATATTAAAGTTGTGTCAATATATATCAATAAAATCTATACATGCAATTTATGCTGAAAGAGTTCTTATATATGCATTTTATCTTTTCATGTTTGCTTTCCTTTTTTCAACTTAGAGCTACCTATCCAGTTGAGAGAGAGAGAGAGAGAGAGAGAGAGAGAGAGTAACGCTTATTTATCATTGAGTGATAGAAAATATTCCCTGATATAAGCTGGTACCCCGAGGATGTAAAACACGATTCTTTATTTGCCCAACCAGTAATCATACATATATCAGAGAAACTACGATTCGCTGGAAGTTGCCTGCCGGTCATAACGCTCGCAATTTTACTTGCCAGTTTTACATAGGCAGCTTCGACTCAAAAGCCGTACACCGAATGCATGACGATACTTCAAAGCGCGTGAGGGGAGGTAGAATAAATAGGGATGCAGGAGATGGGCGTAGATGGTGTAAAAGCGGGAAGTATAAAAGAAATGAAAAGGAAAGAATGAAAAAAAAAAAATAACTAAAAAAGAAATATAAAGAAAAAAAAACAAAAAACGTAATGGCTATGATAGAGTGTGGAAAAAGATCCCAAAAATGAATATATAAATAACATTAATCAATAGATGTGTATAAGGGAAATTTAAGACAACAAAAAGGTCAACTGGCCCGATTGGGGCCATGAAAAGATAGTGGGAAGGTTACTGGAATTTACTGTCATTTAAAGATAATTTTGACTATTATCTTGGGCACCTGTAAGTAAAAGAGAGCAATGATTTAGTCACAGACCACGAGAAGGAAGGAAACTGACATCACCACCAACGCCACCACCAAGTCGTGTTCCTATCGCCAAGGGACGTATCAATTCTTAAAACAAACGGTAACACTACTATTTTCTATCTATTATATATGCTCGCACACGCAAATACATATACAAATCTACAATTATGTACACTTTCATATGCGCACTCATTATTGCACGAAGCATAATGAAAACTGCATCCAACTGCCATCATAAAGCTTAATATTGTCTGTTTCAGTCGCAGTATAAGCATGAAGAAAAGGATGCACGCACCTTTGTTGGAGGCGTTATCGGGCGTCGTATGAGCAGACATTGATAGAGCCGGAAACGGAAGCTGTTGTCATCGCAGATCAAAGTGCATGTTATTGAACAATGAACAAAATTCAAACGAGCCTGTGGGACAATGGGACGCAGAGAATTTCTAACAGAAGATAATTTCAAATGTTCACTTTGTCTATTGATGGAAATGCATTTAACTCTCCTTAACCTTATGGCCAAAGAAGAGATCGACATATTAGCAAAATCTTGAAATAAAAAGAGTACACGAGAGTATACGCACGCGTACGATTTTAAGTAAAGGAATGAGAAGAAGAGAAAGAGTAAATTAAACAGCTCTGATTTCCGCAAAGAATCTTACTGCTGGCGATATATTCACTTGATCTGACTTTGGCTATATCTTGATGAATTATAACACTTTATAATCATATGGCATAAGTTAGGATTGTGATATCATCCAGCGGTTCACGGTCTGTCATCAATTTTAATCTTTATAGCAACATATAAAGAACTGAAATATTAAGCATAATCTAGATTTTTGTCCAGTGTATATAAATGTATAAATTTGATCTCCAATCACCGCGGTAATTTTCAAAATAAATTCATATATTTTTACTTTAAACATTCTTTCTTTTTAACTAATATTTAGGCTCCAAATCTTGAGAATTTAGATATATGTATAGATTAACATATCGTTCCATATTTTATTTTAATTTGTCAAAAAATGTTTGATTTATTTTGTATTTTTCTTATGAATTTAACTATTTCAGATTATAAAACAGCGGGAAAACAGTAGATGGAAGTGTGAGAGTATCTCTAGTTTGCAATTGTCATACATATCTTTTAACAAGCTGAACAAAAACAGCTTTTATTTTCTCATTTACTTGAAAGTAAAATTTACAAGCTTAAAAGTTAAAAAAACAAAACAAACTGATATAAATTTCTCAAACATTTGGGTCAGATATCTATAAACGAAGGATTTCTGAATTGATATTCTTCGATAAATTTGTATTCATTTTGTTTTGAGAAATATATTGTATCTATCATTTTGTTGAAGCCAATCTTTAAACTGACTTAGTCTAGAGAAAATTAGGTTTTCATAAAATCCAATAATGAAAAAATAATTCTTGTAGTAGTGTTTTTTCAGTGTGCGACAGGGTTCAAGTAAATATTCATTAATTAAATGGATTCTGGCAAGAAACATCATGCATTCCACACAATGAAAATATAGTAAATATATTAGCTATTATTGATAGAGAAAATCAAACCTCAAATCCAGTTATACATTTAATTAGTCTATGGCAAATAACTTCTGAAAAAATTAGCGAATACACATTTACGTAAGATTTTGCCAAATTGAAATTGAAGGATTTTGTGAAATAACAGCTGTGAGAATAAAATATGATTAAAAGGAATATTTTTGTTTTACAGATTTTATTTCGATTAACAAAAGCAACTAACACATTAAAACAAGTGAACATTTTTATAGTGAAAAGAATTAAATAATGCTTCAAAAGTCTATTTATATGAAACAATCAAGTATGAAAATAAAATTTCAGTAGTGACATACAAGTGTCTAATGTAATATCATCTATAAAATACACGACACCCAAATTAAATTAACAGTATAGAATTAGTGAAAGTTTTGAATAATTTTAAAATAAGAAATGATCAGAACTAATCGATTGCCAAAGTCTTTCTCGATTCCGTTGTCAACTGTTACATCTAACATATAATTAATATGGTGTTCAAAATTGATATTTTTGAAAATGCTATATTTACCTGGAAAATAAGAATACATAACTGTCAGCAACATTTTAAGATATTAGGGTTTCTTAACCTCAGTCATTAATGGCCATCCATCCAGTGAGCCATCCATTTTCTTATTAATGTCTGATGAAATTCGTGAACTTGCATATTTTTCAGGAGTGATGTAATTTATAAGTACAAATACATTTGTAGATAAAATTCTGCTTTTGTTTTAAATAATTTTTTTTTTTTTCAACTTGTAACAACAAATGGTCGACTACTTTTACTGGCATTTACCGATTTTCTATGTGATTCAATTTAATTTGCCAATGAATAATCAGAATAATACCTAAGTTATGAATTTATCAAAAATTACATTATCAATATAAATCGCTGAATACTATGCGATGGAGTGCTGAAAAGTTCTCAGTCCAACCAAGAAGGGATTCTAAAATAATATCTGATATTTGAGAGGTAAAATTTTCTGTGTCATCAGAAGTTAACTGAAGACCGATGTTCATCGGAGGTGTTTTCTTATTTTATTGTATACCAATTTTGCATTAATTATCATTAACTTGGGTAATTAAAGATAACTTCGTCATTATTCCGTCTTATCTCGGCATTTCTACTTCATATTCAGTTAATAAAAAAAATATCTTTGTATAATTCTTATCACATCCGTTTTTCTATGCGGAGTACCCGATCTGAAAGTTTCCACAAAGTGTATTGTTATTAAACTATGTACGATTATTTGAACAAAAAGTTATGCTGCAGAATAAGAAATATAGTAAAATGATTTAATCGAGATTCAAAACCTAATAATAACAGATTTTCCCATTTTTATATTAACAGAAATTATTATTGTTTGTGTTTATTATGTTGCCTGCTTCGTATCATGTAGAGCCGGGTCCAAACTATGGTCCTTAGGCCCTATAGGAAAATTGTCATTTAATTGATAGCACTTTTCTTAGTATATGGGATGTTACGAGTAGGGCGATATTCTGGGCAACTTGTATGTTGATGTTACCTGGGACACTGTTAGTAAATTATCCATTCCTTTTCATAAGAAGATCTGAGCTCCGATTACTATTGGTACAGCCCCAGTCTTCATTCCTTTCATCCCATTAATCTCGACTTCTAGGTCCCTGTATTTGGACAATTTCTCTCAGATGGTGCTACTATGTCAATAAGCATTCACTTCCTGAATTTCTTGTCTTTTGTGATAATATCAGGTCAGTTGGCTGTTAATATCCTGTCAGTTTGAATTGGCATATCCCAGAAGATATTTACATCGTTATTTTGGGTAACTGCGTCTGGTTGGTGTTCATACCATCTCTCAGTGCTTTCGATTTTGTGCTTCTTGCATATCTTCCAGTGCACATATGTCGCTACCTTGTTATGTCCGTGAGTATATTCATTTTTGCTAGTTCCGGACATCCTGAGATAATATGGTCGACAGTTTCATCATATTTCCCGCAGATCCTGCATTTCAGGTTAGTTCCATCCTTGATTATGTGGCAATGATAGGATCTGGTTGCGAGGTTCTGGTCCTGAGCTGCAATAATTAGTTGTTCTGTCTCAGCTTTTAACCCGGTGCTCCTCAGCTACTGGTATGCTTTCTGTTCGTCCACATATTCTTCTTTCGTTCTTTTTAGGTATTTTGCCGTGCAACGCATTGTCCTCCCAGTTTTGTTTTGTAATTTGGCCAAGTAGTTTTGCTTTCTGTTTTACTCGTTTGGTGTGGACTGTATTCGCTTCATTTTTTGTTGGCATAATTTCAGGTATATTAAGCTGTTTCTTGAAGAGAGCAGCTTCTTTGTTGATAGAGTGGATTTATGTTTTTCTGTTTGTAGGAGAGGGTCATTGGTTTTTGTGAGGTATACTTCCAATCCGATTGTTGTACTTTTTAGAGTTAGTTCAAGTTGGATTAGACCTCGGCCTCTTAAAGCGCTCGATACGTACAGCCTATCAACATCTATTTTCGTGCATCCTCATTTGGATAAGCATTTTCCTGGTCTTGCCGTCCAATCTTTTAATGTCATCCAACTTCCATTTAATAATATTGGAGCTGTATGTTACTACGGGTATAGCTAAGATGTTGATAGCCATCATTTTATTGGTTCCATTAAAATCATTTTTTAGTATCAAACGCATATAATATCCTTTTCGGATCTTTTTGAATGTTGTATTCCGTCTCCTTCATTAATTCCAAGCAAGGCGTGAGTGCCACTAGCACGCAAGGGGTAACAGAGAGTGAGCGTAAGAGTAAATAGGAGTGTTTTGGAAAAGGATAAAGAGAAGAACAGGGATCAAGGTCAAGGCATCAGAAGATGTCGATTGACATCACATTTGAATATTTGAAGATTATAGCTATCAGGAAAGCAAGTGATAGGAAGGGAGTTTCACTGACGGGAAGTGCGAGATAAACTGTTGGGGATTGCTGCATTTAATCGTTTCGACAGTGAAAGGGTGGGACCGACATGCCAACCTAGTAACACGCTTAAATTCTGAAGTTTGGGAACCAGTGAAAGCAGCCTGTCGGAGCAGTTGCCATGAAAGTACTTGTAGACACAGTGAAGCCACAGCATGTCTGTGAGATAACGACTGCAGACGGGATGCCAGATCAGGACCAACCACGTTGCATATTCGTCTATGGATTTTGTCGAGGATCTCGAATAGCGGGAACACCAGACCATATATGGCAGCAGTATTCCATGCAAGGAAGAATTGTTGATTTTTAGATTTGAAGGATGGACTCAGAAAAACCTTCTGGCGCGGCACAGAGAACCAACTTTTCTTGCGATAGAGAAAGCTATAGATTCAATGTAGATGTTCCACTTGAGGTCAGTGGACAGCGTGAGACCAAACAGGCGCAGAGAGGCGATCTTGTGAATTTGGGCATCAGACATCCTTATGGGAGGTAGGGAGGGTTCTCTATAGTATCTAAGTGAGAGCAGTTTCGATTAAGTTGCATTAAAGTTTACAAGCCATTTCCTGCCGCAGTCAACCACAGATTAGAAGTCCTTCTCGAGGCCTACAGCGAGGTTAACGATGCTGGATCTACTATTAAGGCAGGAGTAAATAGTAGTGTCGTCAGCGTCGATGTCAACTTGAAGTTGAAGACATCAGGAAGATCGTTGATGAAGATTAGAAACAGTGTATGACCCAGGATATAGCCTTGGGAAACACCAGCGTTCGTGTGAAAGGAACTGGAGGAGAACCTGTTTTGGACGACCTTCATTTCACGCTTTGACAGGAATTATTTTATTAAGTGAAATAATCGTCCTGTAATGCCGTATCCCTAAAGCTTACGAAGAAGTCCAGCGTGCCAGACTATATCAAACGCTTTAGATATATCTAAAGCTACGGACCGAGCTTGTTATTGTCAAGTGCTTGGTATATAAATTCAGTTATGGTCGTGAGCACGTCAGCGGTGGACCGGGCAAATCTGAAACCATATTGCTTGTCCGAGAATATATCATGGAATGTAATGTGCTTGACCACTTCAGCGTTGTTTAAAGCCTCGAAGACTTTGCCAAAGACTGGTAGAAGACATAAAACGGTAGTTAGATGGGTCAGAAGGGTCACCAGAGTTCTTAAAGACAGGGACGACAAATGAGGACTTCCAACAGGCTGGAAAGCAAGAGTCAGTGAGGCAATAGTTATATAGTTTGGAGAGTATTGGTGCCACTAGCTTTATGGGAGTCTAATTTTGAGACGATGTCCAAAACCTTCGGTGGGGTTATGTTTCTGTCACTCAACAGAGCCTCAATTCTAGTGGGAAAATCAGGTGTGGGTACTCCGGATGAGTCGAGCGTTGAATTCGATAAAAATTTCCGGGCAAAACACTCAGCCTTTTCAGCTGAGGGAGTGAGGACCTCAAATTGATTGAATAGAGGCGGTACTGAGGATTTTTTGTTCATAACGCTCTTGCAGAGCCGCCAATTATCTCTAGAACCAAACTCGCAATATGCTGTTTCATTTCTCCAGCAAATAGTAACTTTGCCTGCACTTATTTCGGGCAGAGACAAAGAGACGCCTGTTGCGATCAGACATGTCACTTCGGTACAGATGGAAGAAGTAATTCCTATGGGCAATAGAAGCTGAATAAATCTGCTGTGAATTAAGGAAATGAACGAGTTTTAACTTTGTATTTTCTTACAGGGATGAAAGCCTGAGTTCCAGGAGGAGACATCAGACGCATATGTTTGAACGAGAAGATTAAAAACCACATTCCAGGCGACATCTCGAAGGAAATCACGGAACGAGTCCCGTTTATGCATTGATAGCATTCTGTTAGTAGGAGGTTCTTTTTTTGCTGCGGGAGGAGTAGAAGGAGATGTTAACAGACACTACAGCATGATCAGAGTTGCCAAGAGGGCAAAGCTGCGTGACACGACAGGAATCGGGAATGAAGGTAAAATAGAGATCGAGAAGAGAAACCTTACCGTCAGGGTTACTGGGGAAACGCATAGGAAAGTCAACCACTTGTGTGAGGGATTGAGTGATTGAAAAGTTAAGGGTTTGTATGCCAGTGAGGTCAGTTATAGAGTTTTTAAGCCATGTGGTATAGTGGGCATTAAAATATTATCGAAAATGCTGTCGAGTACACCACAGTCTTGTGAGGAATGGGAATAGTAGGGAAAGAAGATAGCTGACAGAATTGTGGGGAAATAGACGGAGACATATATATGGATGGTCGGGATATTCAAGAGAGAGTTCCCTAGCCAGTGGGAGATGGTCTCGGGCGTAAACACCTAGGTCGTGCATGTAGATTTTACAGTCCTTTCTTAAGAGAGTGGGGGGTAACTAGGAATTGAGAAATGAGAGAAAGGGATTGATTAGTTAAGGATGGTCTCGCAGAGGGCTAGTAGGAGACTTTTCAATTAGGAACGATTCAACACTGCAGAAGTAAGATCGAATGCTATGGATGTTGGAAAAGGAATGTTGAAAGGTTTAGGCGATATTTTCAGAGCTGGTTTATGTTTATTTTTATGATGGTTTAAGGTCATTTTGAGTCATATTGCTAGTGAAAAGGCCTAAAGTAATAGTAGCAGAAGGTCATCATATATGACATGGAAAGAAAGGATCTGGCACAGACTGCAACATAAAGTGGCCTCAAGGTTTCCTAACGGAGGTACGTGCAGAGATACCCTTCCATGCACGACATGACATTACAAGCACCCCGATATTATGAAACTGTTGACCGGAGCAGCCGCTCAAGACACTACGCAAGAGTTAGGCCTCCTGATTATCAGTCAGGAACAGCAACCAGAGAACTGTCAAACCGATACCCTCAGTATGAAGAGACGTTGCCAGAGACCGCACACGTCACAAGAGATTCACGACAGTACTATAACGGAGGCCAGAGAAAAAGAAAAGATTCCGGAACCCCTTTCTAAACAGGAAACAAAAGATGAGCATCTCTACCGGTTCAGCTAAAAGAGGGGGGTATTACCCGGGCGATATGCAAGCCTATCTACTCCTATTACACGTACATAAAAACAAAACAAATTAAAAGACAAATAAGTAGAATGAGTCCATGAACAACGTGCATGGCACACAGAGATGAAACTTAAATATAAAGTTTCAGCATGCATTTGTTGAATAAGAACACTTCACATCCATGACATGGAATTCCCATTACATCCATTTGTATGAATTAGCAGAGAGAGAAAAAATGAAACTCAAAGAACTAATATGATTTAAGATAATATTATTGTATGCCCGTGTTAGGTGCTAGATAAGTTTTTTTGTTATCCAGATATTAGCTATTCGGTCTATTCCTGGTGCTTTACAGTTTTTGCTGGTTGTTTCAGTCATATTGATATTCGTCCATTTTGATACTTTATATGTGTGTGTTGTTCCAGTTGTTGCTCTTTCATTGTGCATTTTGCAGTTTTCCCACATCTTATACCACAACTCCCCGACTTCCTGGATGGGTCATTTATCTCGTTTCTCGATATAGTTTCTTGGCATCTTCTTTGAAGATCTTGTTTTACCAGAAGAATCTGTTTCGTTTTTCATAACGCCTGATTCTCTGTACTTTGGCTTGAATTTTTTTGTTTCAGCTTCTCTTTAACTCTTGGTACGTCAGTCCTATTCTTTACGTCAAAGCTTCGTTTCAGTTGTCTTTTTCTTTTATTTTGTAGCTCTTGTCTACTTCACTTAGAAGTGACAATTTTCCTCGTAGTTTATTTATTTCGGTTTTTACTTTTTCTTTGCAGACTGGCATATTTCTTTATTGTTTACGTTGTGTTTTTACTTTTTTACCTATTGTTTCTGTGATCTTTGCCGATGCCACGTATATAAGATGATTCATTTCTGTCAGGTTCATCGGTCTTTCCATTTTTTCCCTTGTTTTTTTAATTGCTTGGTTAGCAAGGTTGATGGTTTCTTTTACTTGACATTTTTTTCTTACTTTTGGAATAGTCGGACTTTTCTCGGAAGACATTTCCTTTACATTCTCCCATTTATATCGGATGCTTTTGCAATCTCTGTTTCTCTCTCATATTCTTCATTATCTTCCTTTATTTGTTTGTCTACCTCACAGGGATTATTACAACCGGTTTCTAAATGTTCCTCTGCATGTGTCTCCTCTGGGTTGTTGGAATTTAGCCCCTCAATGTTAACGTTTAATCTATTTTTGATGTTTTCTCAGATGCTTTCGAGTTCTATGTCAGGTAATCATATTTTTTTTCTGATGATGTCACGCCTGACATTCGCTAGTTCGTTGGCATAGAAGTTTAGTTTGTTTGGAGGTGTTTTCCTCGACATAGATTGTGGGTGGTTTTGGCCGTTATTGTCGTTGTTGGATTTATCATAGCGATGTAAAATGCTATCATTGCTCAATATTCTCTTCCCTTGAAGAGCATTTATTTATTGTCATTTTGTGTGGTATTTTAATGAATATAGCGGGGGGGGGGGGCTCTGTGAGGAGGACCCCTGTCCTCGGCGTAGTTCTAGTTTACGTTGGGTACAGTTTTTGTTCCAGTTGCAGACTCTTTTCGATCCCAGTCTGATATTTCATTCGGGATCGCGGTCCTTGTTGTCCCGCGTGACAACCGAGATGCCGTTTACTAATATTCTTCGTTATGTCAGCATTATAGTTAGTGAGTATTTACCCATACGTGGGGTCTGGTTCGTGGGCGCCAGAGGATATCCATACCACGGTAGACCATCATGTTCAGAGGGCGAGGCCTCCTCTTGTTATTTTGTTTTTTTACTATTGCTATTATTAACAACAACGGTAAAATCTTCATTTATAAGCTTTTGAGTCTCCAGGAGACACGACGTGCTTCATCACACTTCAATTTTCAACGGAATTTTTTCTTTTTCTCGATAATAGGAAACTATATTCAAATCTCCCTAATCCTGTTATTGCACGAATATATTTTACACATGAACACAATTAATAATCTGTGTGTCTGTCTCTGTGTGTCTGTCTCTGTGTGTCTGTCTCTGTGTGTCTGTCTCTGTGTATGTTATTCCTGCACATGCACATTTCCCGACAGATTTCTATGAAACTGTACACAGATGTTACAAATTTACCAATTTTCAATCTCCAGCCTCCTCCCCCTCCGGGTTTGGCAGAAAAATCGATAAAACTGAAGGTGGGTACGACTTTTTGCTAAAAATAAGTTACACGTTAACAAATTTTTTACTGGATGAGCTGATGTTCTTTGCACTTAATGCAAAACAGCAGCTCATCTTACGAGGTTTTTATAGAGTGCTTCATAGTTCTCCTGTAACATTGGCTTCAAACAAAAAATTGCAAAAAAACAAAAAAAAATCAGGTTTTTCGTACTACTTAAAATAAAAACTAGAATAATTTCTTCATTTTTTATCCAATTTTCTTCAAATATTTCGCAAAAAAATTACCATCATTCAAGAAATAATATAGCGTCGCTTTAGTCCTTCTAACTTCTCCGCGAAACCATGAAAAACTGTTAAAAACCGTTTTTCTGCTATAACTCCCTGGTTTTTCATCCGATGATTTCCAAATTTGCCATAAAACAATTTACATAGTGCATATAAATTGTTTTGTGCGAATGTTTGGTTTAGATTATATCAGTTGAGTGGACGAAATCAAACACTTGCAAATAACATACCGCAAGAAAGATGTGTGTGAGGGAGTAGCTTAGTATACCAACGGATAATGCATGCAAGCGGGGACACAGGCAGACATTTCTAAATACTGGGTGCGGGTATACAGGGGTGCGGTTATACAACTGCAGCCATGTACACCCGGGCAACGCCAGGTATCTCGGCTAGTTACTAATAATATTTAAAGAAAAGTTTTTATAAGTGTTTGTATTGTATGGCTTATAAAATAAACATTGTATATAAATTATTATTATTATTATTATTATTATTATTATTATTATTATTACTACTACTACTACTACCAGTTTTCCTGGTTGGTTGGTTGGTTGATAAAATCATACCTTTTACTTGAGACTTGAGGTAATGGGCATTTTTTAGAAAGTTATTGAGAGAGTTTTTTTTTTTTTTTTTTTTTTATAAATATGTGACAGTTACTTATGAGCACAAACATCTGTATCACAAATTGAAGTTTTCTGAGATTTTGAAAATATATGTAATCATATTTTTTATCATTCCTGGTGCTACAACTATGGTTGGAATAGTGATCAAATTTGAATACAACATTCTTGCAATTTATATTTCCAAGCCCTCATATTTTGATTATTTCCTTTGGTTTCTGATGAATACTCATTTCTTTCCGGGTCCTGAGCAGAGACTTAAGGTCAGAAACAGCATCATGACATTTTCCACTGAGCAGTTTTGAAAAGAGATAAAGTCCTTCGAAAGGTGTTGGCTGTACTTGTGAGTACAATGTTTTGCATTTCTTTAAGGCAGAGATTCTTTCAATGAGTCTGTTGGGATCTTTTTCAATCAATCCGAGAGCTTCAACTACAACTGGAAATGTTCTCATGCGTCACATTTTGGAGACTTCGATTTCAAGGTCCTGAAGATATTCAATAATACATTGCAGTCTGCAGGGACTGCCATATCAATAAGGAAACACATTTTGTCTTTGTGGTCTCTAATCACGATGTCAGTGTGATTAACTGTGATTGTTCTGTCTGCGTGCATTGTAAAGTCATATACAATTCTTACAGGCCCTGTCTCCGTAACCGGGTCTGGGTGGTATACGAATTTCTGGCGGTTTCCTTTTCCTAAGTGTTGCAGATTATCCAGTGCAGATATTAGCCCACTCTCTTGTGCCATGTTTCATATTCAGTGGCTGCCAATACTACGCAACCTGATATAAAATAGTCAATTGCTTCTGGATATTTATCACAGAATCTGCATTTTGGACTAACAAAATTTTTCAGTATGTGTGCTTGTTAATTTCCAGTTAGCAAGCATTGGTCCTGTGCAGCAAGAATAAAATCTTCAATTTCTGCTTTTAACCTTGCACTACGTAGTCACTGATGGGTACGGGGTTTGTCTACTTCCGCTTGTTTGGTACAGGAAGAGTATTGACCGTGAAGCGGTTTATCTTGCCATCGTTTATGTATCAGAGCAGTTGCATTTGGTTTCTTTTTTTAAGTGTTTTGCAGTTTCAGTGTATTATGCTTTACTTGCATTTTTTCACCCACTTGAAACTTCATTTTGAACTTGTTCGCGTCCTTTATTACTGATTAAAGTCGCTTACTACTTTCGTGTTATTTGACACAAATCATCATCCAGTTTTCTGTAGTTTTTGGTATCGTTGAAGGCCAATTATAGTAGTTTTGTAAGACAGTTCTAGTTGAACTAATCCTCTGCCTTCTTTAGATCTGGGCACATACAGACGATCAACATCAGCCTTGGGATGATGCATGGAGTGGCAGATGAGAAGATTTCTTGTTTTGGCGTTCATTTGCTTAATGTAAGCTATGGTCCAGTTAAGAATGTTGAAACTGCATTGCATCACAGGGACAGCCATGGTGTTTATGGTTGATATTCTGTTTTTTGAATTCAACTCGGTATTCAGTACCAGACGCACACACCTGTACTACGCATTTCTTACCTTCTCCTTCATTTGGGTATGCTGTATTCCATCTCCTTGACGAATTCCTAGGTACCTATAGGCTTCTTCTGCCAGTTCCCTAATCTTTGTTCCAAAATCTAAATCTATTAAGTTTCTTTCTGTAGTTCTCCCTTTCTTGAATATTACTTTTGCACATTTACCTAATCCGAAATCCATACCTATGTCGTTACGGAAACATTTTACAGTAGAAACAGACCCTTCAACTCATTATCATTGCATTATCATTGCATTATCATTGCATCCATTCTGCATTGGGTTGCTCCAAATATTCTCCTAAAATTTCTGCACTTTGTCAATAGATGGTGGCTTTTTGACATGTATATCTGCTTTTCCAATTTCTCTGTAAAATTTCTTAAGGTCCGTTTGGAATATTTTATTTTGGCGATAGAACCTACAGTTATTTATTATTATTATTATTATTATTATTATTATTATTATTATTACATCTGGCCCATTAGCTTGAATAGTGTGATGGAGTCCATAATGGTGATTTGTATTCATACCGAAGATATAAGGAAAGTTATAATGTTGGCATATATTCCAATAGAAGCATTTCCTACACTATCATGTCTCTAAATATATTTGGGGCTAGCGTAGAATGCTCAGGTATCAGAGGGTCAGTATCGTTTGTACAAAAGCAATATGCTGGCTGTAGCCCATTCATTAAAATAGATGTCTAGTGGATCTTGTTGGCGGATCCCTATGTTTCAACCTAGAGTTCATCAAGAGTTAGATTTTTGATCAAATCAAGGTATTCGGGTCACAGTGGATATAAGAAATGTAAGATTATTTCATTAAATGTGGCCTCTACATTTAATATTTCACTTTCTATTTCACCTTGTTTAAATAATTGCAGATCTTGTTTGAAATTGTAACTTTAATAATTGAAACTATTTTCTTTTACATTCATGTTGGTGAACATTGTTTAATTCAAGATGACTTTTAAGACTTATGGTTGTAGTTTTGTTTGTGAGTTCTGTTTGGGTCAATACTATAACTTCATCTACCTTAGGGAGATAAAGTCGATCGGCATCATATTTGTGGAGATTCATGTTATACACGATAAGGATTTTTCTGTGCCTTTTCGCTATTTTTGATATCTCTTCTAAATTCCAGTTTATCATATCGAGTGGTTATTAGATTCAATTTTATTTTTTGCATTTAATTTAGTTTAATTTATCTTAAAATATTTTTCTAATTTTTACTTTCATTTTTGCATGTTGGATTTTTTTAATATATATTTCTTAATCTAATTCACAAATTACAGTCTCTTCGGCAACTTAGATCCCTTTTTGTTCTAATTTGCCATTTTGAAGTTTGCCGTCTCACATTTTTCTAGATCAAATTTCACAGCAATATCATCTTCGAATCTAATTTATTATCACTTTTCAAAACCATTCCTAGGTGAATTGAACAGATTGTCTAGTAAAAAGAAAGAAAAGACGGAAGTTAACTCTAGGTCAACTACACAAAGACCACACATACTTCCACCAATCAAATACTTGCTGAAGTATGAAGATCAACATTTAAATTATTTACATTGTTCGGACTGTTGGTTTCATCTTTATTGTCATATTCACGACTTTTCGGCCGTTGTACACTTCAGCCTTCTTCAGGTGAGTGAAATTTCGAACTGAACCCTTTATTTCGTCCATCGGAGTAGATTGTTTTAGTCCAACGTGCCATGCCTCTTCTGGATGTCTCAGTTATCTCTCTTTAACAAAACTCTCCAAGTTTTTGTTCACCACTGCAGTAGCCAGGTATTGAACACGCAACACTGTGCCATGAGTCCTTGAGGACATCAATGTATGAATTTTAGGGATTTATAAACTTAATGTCTCAGTGATAATTTTTTTTGCCAGAGCTCATATTGCAATTTTGTTGTTATTGACGCTTTTCTCTGGCACTCCGTATTGCTGGTTCCCATATTGTATTCATTTCTATGCTTGGCCGGCTTAGGAGATTTTTGTGGCCTAGCATATGTGCTGATTCCTTAAGTTTTCGCTTCATATGTGGTCAACCACACCTGATTTTTCTATTTCCCCTCGTATTACAGCTTTACGACGTTCTTGCAGTCTCACCTTTTATATATCAAGAAAAATAGACTTCCTGTGAGTTTTTTTTTTAATGTGTGCGTGTGTATCAGTATTTTCAATAATAATTCCTCGGGTTTCTTCAGTTATAATTCTAGAATTTTCGTTTATTTTTTAATCAATTCACCCCAAGGTAGGTGATAATGCTATTAAGGCGTAGGGGACTACTTAGACTGAAAGAGAATGAGAATACTTTAAATAGAACTTGAAACCCAAACCTAAAATGGAAACAAATGATAAACAAAAAGACCTGGGAAGTGTGTGAACCGGACGATTGACAAACCAATCTTTTCCTCTGTATTTTTGTAATATGGCTTTATATTTGGTGGGTTTGTGATTCATTTGTTTAATTTTTGTTATCTGACGTAAAAATCAATGTCTATAGCATTTCTGTAATTCAAAGCTTTGTTTATGACTAAGTGCGCTTAGTATTCAGGGTGAAAATCCAAGAGCAAAGAGTTGATGCTCTCAACTTTAGAAATTGTGGTGATTTTTGTAATGAGTAATTTAAAATGTTGGCATATCTACAAGTGAAGCTATTATGGCTATTTTGAAATTCATTTGGTGCTAGAATATATCAGCTAGACATTAAGTGATTAATAGTATCGTTATCACATGTACAGAAACGACACATTGGATCTCCTCCATTCCTCAAATATGTGAATGTTAAGATCTTGTTAGCAGGCATTGATCGTGAGTGGCTAGAATAAAATTGAATCTGGATTAAGCCCAGAGCACTGAAACCGTTGATCTGATGGTTCAGGTTCCGTCCATATCGCTAATTTATTTTCCATTTGGTTTTTAGGTAGGTTAAACTCTTAATAAAAACTATCATTAACACGTTTAGAGATATCGTCATTAGATTTCTTTATTGTTACTAAGATACCTTCTAGTTCAGCATCATTTTTGGCAAAGAGTTTCAAATCATTCTTGTAGAAAAAGTGACGAAAAATTTTATAAAATATGTGCTATCCACAAACTGTGTTATTTGGTTAGTTTGTGAGATGTTATTACAATAAAGATTAATAGGGATAAAAGAGTTTTCTGAAAATATTCCATGTGAAGTTATAACATTTGCTTTTATTATTAAAAGTTGCTTGAGGATCAAGGTAGTATTCCATTTTTTCATATTGACTTTTGAAATTAATGAGGGGAAATTTTTCCATTTATTCTAATTCATGATCCAATCATGCTAGACACTTATTAAAAGCTTTTTAATAACCTAGTTATGTATTGTTTAGTTTTCGTTTTCCAACATTATCTTGTTGATAAACAACAATTTCTTTGTATCCTTTTTGTTCGTTAGTGAAATGGCACATTGTTTCAGTTAAAGTAGAGGTGAGTGTTTTGTCTGTTGTAGATTAACATGGGATTGGTTGGAAATTTTATTATTATTATTATTATTATTATTAATGTTATTATTATTATTATTATTATTATTATCATCATCAAAATTTTACTATTTCGTAAAGTGTGAAAATCAATGCTTTATTGAACCAAATTAAAATAGCGTAACATTTTAGCTCTTTAAATCAGAATTTCTATACAAAATTAAAATAAAAAAAACCCATCATGAATGACAAATAATACCACATCTAACTTACTTTTTATATTCCTGTGATGACGCATTTATTAATATCGTTTACTTAAAACACTTAATGTCAGTGGCAGTATTGGAATCTTTCTATTTACTTGTAATCAGGTATTTGATGAAGAAAATTTCGAAGTACTGGAAAACAAACTATAATCAATAGCTTAAAATCAATATGAATGTTATTCAAAATGCAGAGTCATATGATGGAAAATATATTTATATTGCTTTTTGCCTGTAATATTTTTGGTGATATTCTTTACGACAGAGAGGAAATACACTGCCATTTTCTAATTATAATAAAAATCTATTCTTAGAAACAATCAGTTTAGTTACATTTGTAATCTGATGTATAGTGACAGAATTAATATAGATATTTCAATATGTTTTCAAAAAATTGTATGTGAATAAGAATGTTTAAAGAAACCAGCATTAGAATCTTTTGCTGTTAACAGGATAACGAAAAAAAAAACAACATAAAAACATGGACAATGATAGGAGCGGAGACGTAGGCACTCATCTAGGAAACTCTGTCATTTTGTAAGTGATTGATCAATCAAATAGTTATCAGAGGTCAAAGCGAATAACCAAACGACTAGCCATAAGCATTCCTTTCGGAAAGGCAAAATTTGGACATAATGCATGACATTAGAATGCTATTAGTCTATGATCTTTAACTTTAGTTGAAATTACATGAGTGTACTTACTGGCGTTTTTTTCTCCTCCGGACACTGAAAATAACCGAGATAGACAAGGAAATAAGTCAAGAATTAAGATAGTTGAACAGCCGTTTTATCTAGCCTGGAACTAAATAAAAGTTAGCTAAATTACAGGTATAAATGGGAATGCATGTAGACATTGAGAAAAGCACGTGAGTTGTTAAGATCATATGTAAGGAAGATGAAAGAACGTGAAATAGTGTAGAAAATAAAAGCAACGGACATAGGAGCACATCTAGGTTCATGAGGCAAACGTAATAATTTAATAAACATAATAGAAAAAGTGAGAGATAGAAAAAAAGATAGAAAGAGAAATGAAATTAAAAGACAGGGAGAGAGAAAAAAAAAAGAAAGAGAGAGAGAGAGAGTGTGTGAGAGAGCGACGTATCGTCTATAGGAATAAAATATAGTTGAAAATAAATTTGTAACTTTTGTTAATACCGAACATTTTAAACGCTGAATCTTTGCACGTTGCATGAATAACTTATGTAAACCATTATATTTCGAAACATGAATATATGAATACATGAAACCGGTTAAAAGAACGACTATAATTCATTTTTTTAGCACAATATCTTTTATTTTTCTGTGAAAAATATTTCCTTTTCGCCAATTTCAATCGAACATAAATTATGCATGCCGATAGAACATGGTAAATTAATTTTAATGCTTGGCTTCATTCAAAGACAAGAAATTCTGTAATAATATTAGGAGCGACAAGGTACAAACAAAATCATTTTTGTCATAAGCTATAGATTCTGTTTCAGAACGAAATATTAATAAAATACAATTACAAGGCAAAAATCAATTACACTCATGAAATAAATACATATTTTGTGCGTGCTGATCAAAATCAAACAATAAATCAAGGAATTAATGTGACAATGAAATCCAGAAGGAAAGAAACCCAGAAAGAGGATAAATGCAGGTAGAGGAAACGGAAATTTTCTTCTTTAAATATTTCAAAAGCTTCTCTAAATATTGATAGAAGTTTCATTGTAAAGATCGAATATTTTCATTTGTTTATACTGATGTAATAGGGAAATATGGAATATTTGCATAATGTCGCAGAGCGTTTATGCATTTTAGTTGGTAGAGTATACGTTAGAATATAATGGAAGACGCAAAAGTCATCAATAATTGTCTAATTTTCTATTCCCTTTTTGCTGTTGACAGATTAATCTTAATTCATAAAGACTGTTTCTGCATCTGATGGTAACTGGTTACGTTAATTTGCGTGCTTATCTTTTACAAATAACTAGATATTTATGAAACCCGTGATATGGCAATAATTTGTTAAATGTCAAAACTGCATTCTCATGTTAACATACACGAAAGTGTAGGAAAAGTTCATTCTCATGCTTACATATACGAAGTTGTGTGAAAATGAACAAACATTAGATTTTTTAAATCCTTTCTTGGTTAGGTAAAGAATTTTTCAGTTCACCAACTCAAATTCCTGCATTAAGGCAAAGTGAATCAATAAACACACCTGAACTTTAGTGCTAACTGTATTTCCTTTGAAGTTGCAGTAAGTGGGAAAGGCTTTAGTTTTTAATCGTGACCCACTGATTTTGCTACAATTCCACCAATCTCTTGATTTTACTTTAATTTAATATTTTGCCGGTAAGACTGATGATGGTTAAGAACTGAATTTTCTTATATTTAATCTGATGTTTGTTTCAGTAAGTTTCAGTACTCAGGTTTTATATTTTTACATTGGGTATCATGATAGAAAGCATTGTCGTTGTCTAGGAATTAAAACAAGTGTAACTGAGAGAATAAACACATTTTACGTACGATGAAAGTATTCTTTAACTCAATGGAAAATAATCTAGTGGATTCATGATTTTTTTGGTATAGTAACTGTAATTTCAATACCTAGACAAGCAGTGCGCAATCCTCAATCTCAGAGTAAACAGTGTGCGAAATAATTGAACAGTGCCACAAAAAAACAAGACGTGATAATCGCTAAACATTGATAGTGAAACGGGAATAATTTACTCACTAGATTAAATAAAGTGTTCATTTCAAAATTCTCTGAAGATAACCTGGATCGACAGACATATGAAGAAGGCCAGAGTGCACAACGACGACCAAGCGCTGTTAAATTAACAACAAAAATGAGGATATTAGTCCGAATGTAAATGATGATAACTCCCCATCATAAAACCCAGAAAAAATTGTATTGAAGGATTTTTATAATTTTCATTTTCCCTTCTTATCATAGTTATTTATTTTCGGATTAAACTCTTACAAAATTTCAGTTCTAAAGAAAGTCAATGAGAATGACTTAAATGATTTAAACAATCTTATAATCATATCTTATTTTCCATAATGAAATTTTTTATGTGATTATAATTTTTAATGTTGGAATTCAGGACTGGCAAATTTATAGTTTCTTAAGTGGCAGTATGTTTTAATGTTAGCCAGTTCAGTTCTTGTAAGATTATATTAACAAAAAAGTAACGAGTGTTGCTTTAGTGTCGCTATTGATGTTAGTGTTTGGATAATCTTGCTGGCGTTTGTTTCATTAAACCTGTATTTATTACGTCGACCCACAAAAAATTGCAAGTAATCAACTGACCAATTGTCCTTCCTAACTTTCCTCATGACCACTAGTTTTTCTTTTAATCCGACTGACCAAGTTTCTCCCTACCTGAATTCAGGTAACTTTGTAATGAATAAATGATATCAATGAAAATGGTCCATTAATGATAACACGAAAAGAAAGTTTTCGAAATATTGGTAATGGTCGGTCTGGTAATGGAATAAAAATCTCTTGAAAAAGAAGGGATTTTTATTATATTCTTTTCAAGCAACGCAATGATCTCGGAATAAAAGGATAAAAATGCGAATATCATATACACATGAATATCATATACATACACGCCCACACTTACACGTATGTGTGTGTTTGAATAAATGTGCGTGTACATGCGGAAGGTGTTGCATACATACATACGTATACGCATTGAGCTAGAGAAATTCATATGAGATTAATATTTCTTAATTTGGCATATAAAATGGAGTTAATTGCCACTTGCAGAAATTGGTATAATTATTCAATATTGGCTTAATATTATATAAGCGATTTGTTCGTTAAAATATGTTTTAACTTGTTCCATGTTTTCTTTTTATCAGATTAATCTTTTTCTAATCTATTTTAACTCTGTCTTTTCATCTGTCAATAGCACTTTCTAGGATTAATTTTATGAAATATTTTTTCTTTAAGTTTTCCTTGTTCATTTAAGAGAAAACAATAAAATGGTTTCAGCTATAAACGTTTTGTAATTACTGGCGTTTTGGTGTCAAGTGCAATGGCGTTTTTTCATTGTTAATCACCTCTTAGAAGAGAGGAACGAAAGAAAGAAAAAAAGAAAGAAATAGAGAAATATATATATAGAGAGAATTTTGCAACTAATAGTCAGATGATTCTCCTTGCTTTTCTTTACGGTGATAAAATTGAATTGACTCTAGTTCTGAAGATGTGAATCCATTGTCTTTAATCAATGTACGTCGCTTGTTTCTATTTATTAGATTATTAATACCTGAAATAGTTTCTATTTGAAAATCTTCGATGTGGACGAGAGGATTAAGTCGGCGACAAGACGGTGATCTAACATCGATCTTGCAAAAGGAGGGAAATGAAAGAAGGTAGGCAAGCAGAAATGAAGTGAGAATCGAATGAATGGAACAAACGAAAGAATTAAGGCAGACAAGTTAAAATTAAAAAAAAAGTCCTAATGATAGAAAGAAAAGAAAAGTTTAAGTAGAAAAGAAGCAAGTGTCGAACAGTTTGACACGGAATCATAATGTAAGATGAGTTGAGAAAAAGAGATTAATGAAAAGGATAGACATCAACAAGTTATAATTTTTATTGACATCGCTGAATTAGATGATTTTTTCCTGATGTCGGAAAGTCGATTGTTCATAAAAATAAACACATATACACAAAAAACATCCATATGTCTTAAAATATACATTACTATGCTATACTCATATTTAACGATTTTATTAGCAGTCGGTGTCAAACAAATGCAAAATCATGATTTTTAATGCTCAGGGAATTCAATATGAAATGCCTGACATGTGAAATTCATCGCATGGCTAAATTGAATCGCACCTAGTTTATAAAATGTCTTCATACTCTCTGTACAATATATTAAAACAATGAATTGCTGTGAAGACATAATGAACTTCGGAAATAGATCTGATGATAATTTCATCAGAAGACTATTGAAACCCATTGAAGTTTACAGCTGCGTTCTGTATAGACTGCGTCATTGTCTTGATTAGTTTCTTTTAAGTGCTTACAAATTGTTTCATCCGTTTCTTTTCCCTTTAATAAGAATTTTAGATTCAGTTAGATTCTTTTCTCATTATTTGTTCCAGAAATTTGCTCTGTTTCTTTCTGATTGTAAATATTATTACACCCTGCGGCAGATTATCTAATCCAGTTTACTTCAGATATCCGTTTTACTAAAGGAGTGGAAATAATCCTTCTGATAATATGTCACGAAACATCAATGTTCTCCTTTTGGACCCTTGCAGAGAATACCAGTCATTTGCTGAGGAAAAGACGAAGGATAAGCAACTCTTGAATAACTTTTTGTCCTTGAAACTTAAGAAAATTAGTGTTACTAACGATAATCTGAAAATTTTGCGTGGCACCAGCACCGGTCGACTTCGTCCCTTCGTTTTTGACAAGGGGTTCACCTTACGAAACTTCTACCGCTTTGTGAATGATACACATTTTCCTAGCATCTATTGATCGATTTTTCCGCTGGTGTAAAGCATTTCTCAAGTCGGGATATATACAATAAAAAATTATCTCTGAATACCACAGACAGAGGTCAGCATTTTGAATCTGATTAATTTTGTCAGTTAATGAAATATTTCTGTCTTAAGATAACACTTATCATTGCTTGTCATCCTGAAGCAAACAACATCACACTGTAGTCTGAAGCCAACCCCGTAAGTAATGTTGAACTACTCTAATTGGATGGAATATTTTTCCCTTGTACTGGGATTCGAACGAAATGTTTAGACTCTTGCAAACATGCTTTTTCACTCAACTCAGCAGCTATCTTATAGAGAACCATTCAAGATCCTGAAAAAACATCCCAACGTATTTAATGTGCAAATTAAAAATGTAGACCAGAATATCTCTTTGATCAGGCCCAACTTTTTTTAGAATGTGTCGTGACTTGCCGTAGACATTCCAATAGATTTCACCCCACGTAGAGCAGGATGTGCCAAAACAAAGTGTGGCGCAGACTGGTTGTCAGATTTTCCAAACGTCTATTGTGTTAATAGACTTCCGTTTCAGCTACACATGTATCAAACACTATTTATTTTATATTAATGCTACTTGACCTGGACTTACCAACGATCTTTTTTCTTCATTAGTTTTAATTATTTGATTTGTTCAATGATTACACATTTTGAGTGTTGGTTTTCAAATTCTGCTGCGAATTTGGTCATGACATGTACTCTTCTATATTTTGGTACCATTAACCTTAAGTGACAAGTGTTTTAAAACTTATTTTGCTTTAAAAAATTGTCCGCTTGTTTCAGCAATTATGCACATGTCAAAGAGCAAAAAATACATTATGTGAATATCTGGCTAATGGCACAAAGTGTAAGTTTTTGGCCAGTTGGAACCAATCAATCAAATTGACATCACGCCTACTCCAGCTTTCCATTTTTCTCGCCGTTTATGGCCCAGTTACATTGCTGATGTAAAGTACGACCAAATCAGCTATTAAGTAAGACCATGATTTAGTTCTCCTTTCTATATCTGCTAATATGTATTTGGTTCGCGTATTGAATAAATTATTGTAGAATTCAAGTTCTGTGAATATGTCGATACAGTAATAATTTCACTCAAACATGTGTTATGCCCTAGTGTGTTTTCATGTTGCACTTATGTCAATGTTTATATTGATATAGTATTGTAAATTTATTCCAAGAGTTCTACTCCAATATAGTAGTTTTCTCTTCTCTCTTGGATGTGCTCTCCAATATGTTCGTTTGCCTCTGTAGTATTTTCTTTTTCTATTTTGAGTGTTCTCTTTTGAAATTGTAAACGTCCTTTCAAAGAAATATTCTGTCCTGCGATTCATTTTATCTTTTTATGCCTGTGTACAGTGTCTACGTTTCGTGATTTTCTTCTCTCGGTAGATTTCATTTTCTGCTTGCTTGCATTTATTTCTACTGTTTTTCATTAATAACCTATATTCTGTGTTTTTTCCTTGGTGTTATCCACTGTTTTTCTTTAAATATATCAAGAATTTCACCAGTCATTCACTACTTTTTCCCTAGCTTCTCCTGCCTTGGAATCACTTCTTTTGCTGTTGTTACACGTGTGTGTCCCTTAAGGTATTTCACTTTCAGTTAATGACAGTTTTATATTTGTTTTTAACTTCATTTACATGCGTAGTGTGATGCCAGAATACACATTGTATGCAAATACCATCCGTCATCAAGGAAACCGGGCCCATCAAAGTCAGTCCCAGCCGCAGTTTGGGGACTCATGTAACCTCCTACCGGCGATGAGATGATTTTTTTAATGTTATAAGAACAACCGCCCAATCTTAGGCATTCTCTCACATCGCAAACGGAGAACATAAGATTCGCATACAGGACGAGAGAGTTGGACTCATACTACGGTCAAAATATTAGGGTGGAGATTATCTAGCATTATCATTTTGCCGGCACATCCACTTCATGAAATATTGGTGCTGTTTAAAAAACGGGATAGGACCCAGGCAGTTACCACGGACTTACTTGGTGTATTTCTGACCGCCAACTGACAGCGCAACGTTATTGTTGAATGCAGAAATATCGGAGGTTTGAGAATTTCGATTGTGTCGCATAAATATTACAGCAGTTGATTTTGAATCGTCCACGAACATTAATTAGTTTTAACCAGTGTCCTCTTCTTGGTTATTAGAGCAGCAACATTTCGCTCTTTGTACTCTGTTGTCTCTGTTGGAGTTGGTAGCTTTCTACGAATTTCATTACCGAAGGACAAAGACAAATTGTTCTTATTTGATTATTCATAATAGAGGAAATAACTCCTATCAGTTGATTCATTTACTTAATTTATATATATATATATATATATATATATATATATATATATATATATATATACTGATATAGCTTTTGTTTTTCTGATGGAAGTGATGTATATAACTAATATCACAAGTACAAATTTAACCAAAGCTTTTATCCACTAGTCTTGTAGGGAAATTTGTGAGCCTTAATCGTCACTTCTGAAGTGATGTTCGGATAGCATTACATAAGGATCGCTGTGTCAAACGTGATAGATGCAATAATTATTTAAAGTATAGATTACATCCTCATATGACAAGGTAAGGCTCTTTGTAATTCAATTTGCCTTAATTTTTACGTTATATGACAAGGAGCATCCCTCACTTGACTCACATCTTCTAATGGAGCACGGGAAGTTTCCAGATTTATCAAAAGTCTTGACCCGAAGAAGGTCACCGGTCCGGAATAAATTGCTTTTTAAAAAATCCGCCTTCTGTTCTTGGCAAAACTGTTTAACCGCTGTCTAAAGCATAGATGCTTCTCGAGTCTTCTGTTTTATGAATGCTTGTGAATATCAACCCATTAGCCTCCTTAGAGTCATCATCAAGATCTTTTGTTGGACGCAAGAACAGGAAGTCGAACAACCCGTGAGGGATAACCAGTATAAATTTCGCTCTGCTATATCCATAGATGATATTTTAACTGTCATTACTTACAGAATCAGCGAGGCAGTAGACAATACATTCATCACGAGGGCCATCACCTCAAATATATTAAAGTCCTTTAACATCGGAGGTTGTTATATACACTCCAGCTGTGTAATCTCTGGAAAGGTTTCTCAATTGTCAACATCTTAACAGGTCTCTGAAGGCTGTTGTTAAAGTTCAGTCTTCGGAAGCCCATGAGATCAATGCCGACGTTATTCCTGGTTATCTTCTCGTTTTTACTAAGTTTCTATTCTATATTACTGAACTATCTAAAAACATACTCCGATCTTTAGTGAACGTCTTCGCGGATGATACAAGTTTGGATGACCAGAACCTGACAGTTAATATCTTCTCTGACTTCGCTCTGGTGGATCGGTGTTGGAAGGACTGGGTTGTAAAATTCAATAAGTCCAAAACCAAACTGGTAACGTTTCACCAACACTGAGTAGACTCTGAACTTTTGTCTATCAGGATGGACAGTTGTTTTCTCAAGGTGTTTCCTTTCTCTGAACGTCTAATGGTAGTCAAGGTCACCCAAGATCTCGTGGAACTCATATATCCGATCTATCGCTAAATAAGCTGGAAAATGTTCGGATAATTGTACTGTTCCAGTATGTATTAGACTCCCCCTCCTATACTCTATTTGAAAAGAGCCAGCTCACACCAAAAATGGAGTATTGCTGACATATCTGGGCTGGACCTTCCCATTCCTCACTTAGACAAATGAGTTTAAAAACGTCTACGTAGCCTTGTGAGTGATTAGTTTACAACCCCTTTTCCACAGATAAAATGTCGTCAGCGTCTGGCTTAGCTATCGCGTTTTCCATGTCAAGTGTTCTCTCGAGTTACATTTCTTGACTCCACCAATCCTGGCATTTGCGGCTAGAACCCGCCATGCCACGTACACGATGATGAATCATCCTCGTTCCCTTTGTATTCTAGTAGCAAGAATTACTGCTTTGTGGAATAGATTTCCAGTAGGATTTTTTCCCGATCACTAGCTTGACCTCTTCAAGTCTAGGGTTAACCGTTATCTTTCCTACAAAACCACATAAACTGCACTTCTTGCCTTCTGTTACACTCACGCAACACCATACAGTAGTCCTCTACGTTGAGTGGCTCTCGTATTGGGTGAATATTAGTATATATATCAAAAAATAATTATAGATAAAGCCGTCAGAAGAACATAGGTATTCCACTTAAAAATTATAACCAATAAAGATGGTTACTAAGCATTGTATTCAGTTTGCTACGTGGATGGGAAGTCAATGATCTTGAGCTAAATATAACTAATAACTGTTAATGATCTATTTGAAGAAAAGATGTAACATTTTATAGACTTTTAAAAGACTAACAATAGGCAAGAACGGGCGTTCCTAAATTGATGTATTCTGATATGATGCTGTCATAGTACAATGTTAGCTCCTAATTTACGTCATTCGAGAGGAAGAAAAAGTTTTGTCTGAATTAAAAATTAAATTAAACGAACAATTCCATAGTGCTGGTTTTTAAATAAAAAAATATTCATGTTTCGGGAGAAAAGATACTCTGCATTAACTTTACTTCTATTTTTAGCTCTGTTCTGAAGCACTTTCTAACTACCTGAAAATTTGGTATGCAGTCGATCATTATCCAATTGTTATCAGACAGAGTTGTTACATCAGAACTCGTGTCCAAAGGAAGTTGTACTACAATATTGCTAAGATTGACATTTAAAAATTTTCCACGCGAAGGAAAATCGACTTTTTTTCTTAGGATTAAATTTGAATACATTGATTAATGACTTTTTCTGGACATTTTGTAAATTAATTTTTCTTTCTTTGGTTTTACCGTGAGTTTTTGCGACACTTAAATCAGATCATTAAGAGCAAACAAATTTACGAAATACCACTCAGCGCATTACGAACAATCTTGCGATTTCGGGTCAATTTTGACTAGACTTAACTTTTGCTGTCTTATTTGTTAATTTTCAGTTTTAGCAGCGCCATGTTTTAAAGTTATTACTCTCTGATATTTATAAATTACTAACTGCTAAGTGACTTTTTATGAATTATAATAAATTACAGGGATACATAAACGCGTGTAAATATTGCTATAGTTATTACTATTTCTATAAACTCAGTATTTCTTGCTTTTAAGAAAATGTAATTGCACTGGCATGTAAAGTTTTGAGTCAACTGCATAAATTATACACCTTTATTTTATTAATAAATTAAAACTTTTAGCAGTATGCTTTTATCAGTAGTATCTGTGGACATTGTGGATTGCAAAATAAGTTTTGTCTTTTTCGTAGGTAACATGTAATAGAATATACACCTTTTTAAGCAGCTAGATGCTGAAAAAACCGTGAAAACTATTGGGAGGGTGAATCTGAGATAATAGTGATGAAAGTTTCTAAGTAGGAAATATTCCATATTATTAACATGAGTGTTTTGGGAAGTCATTGTAGGTGAACATTAGCGCTTACTTTTTGCACTAAAACATGGATAACGTTTCTGCTGTAATAAAGATAAAAACAGTGATGAGGATGAAGGAGGAAGATGTCTCAATGCGAGATAGTAAGGCATGTAGGAATTTTCAGAAACAGTGTTCAAATCACCCAAAAGTCCTTTGCTACTACTGGAAGTGTTTTAAGTGCAAAGAAAACCGGAAGACGACAAAGGTTAGATAAGAGAGATGAAAGAAAGATTGTGAAAGTCTTGGTAGGCAATCCCAAATTAAAAGCCAAACAAGTGAGAGTGAATGCAGTCTTAACAGTGAGCTTTCAGTTGATACAGAACACAGAGTATTACGAAAATCAACTTGAATATGCGAATAGCATTAAAAAACATTATTAACCGAAAATAATCGGAATAGAAGATTGAAGTGGTCAAAATAACAGCTAACGTGGTATGATGGAATGTTCAAGTAGTAATTTTTAGTCATGAATGCAAAATAGAGTTACATTCTCATACAAGAGAATATGTAAGAAGGCCAATGGGAGAAAGAAACAATTCAAGATGCACCACAAAGACGGTAAAATTTTCTGTTGGACACGTAATGGTGTGGGGTTGCATCAGAAGCGATGGTAGAAGAAAACTGGTAATGTTAAACAGCGAAATCGATATAAGTTTACTACGGTCTAGCCTTTTTACTGAATATGTTCAACTTTTGACAGAAAGTCCTGATTTTAATATAACTGAACCATTGTGGTGGGAACTGAAGAAACAAGTGCTCCAACGAAAGCCACGCAATTTAGGATTACTATCAAATGGGGGAAAAAAATTCCCAATGAGAAAATCTGGACTTTGTGGAAATGGGTCCAGATTTTCTCATTGTGAATTTTTCCCATGAATGGAATTCAATGCCAAGTCGAATTGAGGCAATTACTTGAGCCAAAGACAGCCGCACACATTACTAACTTCATGTATTGACATTTTCTACTTTCTTTAATAATAAAGAATACATTTTGCAAAAAGAATCTTTTTAACTTAAGAAAAGAGCTGAATTTTGAATATTCACTAGTGGCTTAGTATTTTTCCTGGCGCTTTTTTTTTTCATTATGCTAAAGATGCTCTATCATCCACCATACAACATTAACGGAAATGTAGTAACTTGTTTTCTGGCCCTCAAAAATCATAAAATATTGATAGAAAAGCATACTTCTAATCACTCTGTATTTGTCGGTAAAATTAACAAAAGTAATTAATTTACATAGGTAACCCAAAAGTTTTGCACGCCAGTGTATAATTATTGCTGTTGGCGTATTAATGCAATACAAACGATGATTGAAGAAATGTTTAGATGCAAACCGAAAGACTATATATATCTTATCTAGTAAGAGTTAATCCTAATATATATATATATATATATATATATATATTGAGTATCGTCTTGTATGGCCATATTCCTTTAGGATGTTGGCAAGTCATGGCTTTCCACAACTTCCTGTCAATTGTAGCACTTTTTCTTTTCCCCATTACTCCCCTACTCCCTGTTCTACAATTCATTTACACAAACTTGTTAGACATATTAAGCGCTGTTTTCCTCTGTCCCTCTTACCTTTAATATGTCTTGTGAGTGTTAAATTCTCTAAGATCTCTTTCTCAATTGTGTGATCTAGAAATTTCAACTTTCTCTTTCTGATTCTAAATATAAACGTCAGTTTTGTTTCCATTACCTGTAAAACATTCTTGTTACTCACATGTTCAGTTCATGGAATTCTCAGTATCCTTCTGTAGAATCATATTTCTATTGCTTCATGTCTAGTCTTAATCTGTGAGGAGATTTCCCAATTTTCCTATTTCCTAATACTTTGCTTAGCTTTTGGAAGGTATTTTTCGCTATTCTAATTCGGATTTTACTGGCACATTTCCGTCCTCCGTTAAAACATTTTTCAGATATTTAAATTTTCGTAGTTGCTTGATTTTGGAAACTCCAATCCGTACTTCTTACTCTAGGCTGTTCCTTTTGCTGACAACTATACCTTCTGTCTTCTTACAAATAATGTTTAGTTCTTTCTTCTTATTTTCCTTTACTACGTTCTCTAGGAGTTATGACAGTTTCCTTTGTGTGTCTCTTATCAAATAATGTTTTATGTACTTATGTTAAGATTGTGTTCACCAATATAATTTCTGCTAATTTTCTCAAGATCACCACGTTGTAAAGGTTGAATAAGTTTGGTGAGAATCGTTATCCTTGTCTTACGTTCCTTTCTATTTTTATGTATTTATTGAATTCGTCATTGTAATAACTAAGAGATGGGAAATACCAATTTTCCGATCTTGGAACATTCAAAATGGTGACTGGATGGATTTGAAGTCTAGCCATTGAACCAGAGGATCAGAAACCTGTGATAACAAGGCGATTAATTCAGAAATAGGGAAAATAAAATCATTGATTTTAAAGACGCATGTTGGAATTGATAATAAAAATGAGAGAGTGGAATATAGAGAACAATGGGGACAGAGAGAGAAAGATTGAATGAGAAAAAGAAGAAATCATCAGAGATAGACCTCTTTTTGGTTTTCGTCTGTGTATATTGGAATTGTATTTTTCAATTCCAAGATTTTAGATCATTAAGTGAAAAAATAAAGGGAAGTTACTAAATTTATATGCATATAAATAATGGTTTTTTTAAAAAGTATTTTTTTTTGTGTGTTAAACCTTTTTTGCGTAAATATACACATCAAAATTGTGTTGAATATGCGTGTTTAAAAACATTATTCTTAATTATGATTGCACACATCTGTCAGATGGATGTTTAAATACAAATTGAAATTAATTACTTTTGCATCCATTTTTCATACACTACCGAATATATCTTAATTTTCTGTGAGTCTATTCAATATTTCAAGTATTGGTAAAAGTAAAAATTATAGGATATTATCATTATGTAATTCCCCATGCATACAATATTATATGAATGATAGTGCTTTTTTTCATTGCTATTTTAAGATATTGGAGCGCAGAATACTGTCAGTAAATTTTTCACAACTATTTCGTTTAAAAATAGAAAAAAAAAAGATTGAACGTGACTTCTTTTATTTTTCTATATTTTATGAAGTTAAGTTGAGACTAATGCAAAAAGTACACAACAGAAAATATAGAATTGGTGACAGTTTTAAAAGAGACTTAACAACATAATCTTCCATACTTTTCTGATGGAAGTAAAAATAGTAAATTATGGACATTGGAAACTTGTAAGTTTGTAAAAACAAAGTAAATGCAAAAAAAAAAAAAAATAATAACAAAAAACACAACAAAATATTAACTGGCAAAGAGTTAATGTTTTATGTCACTTATTTACTCATATTCGAAGTGCTTAACTAAGGTCACTGCGTACTCGTTACTTGCATACTGTATACTTGGAAAAAATGGTGGTAGACGTATAATGTTGACATTTAAATAACGCTTCTCACTTTCTTCATTATCACAGAATCAATATTTTTATAGTTGGAGTTGATATTAAAAAAATGAGTTTTAGATATTTGAACCTTTGCTTTGGGATCACCATTGTTCAATTTGATATTTTCGCAATGTTGAAAGTAAAACATAGGTTGCATTGATCAAGATTTTCTTCCGGGAATTTTTACTTTTCGGATAAAGATATATTTTCGACCAAAAGCGCTAGCGCGAGTAAAACAAGCCCGCGCGCACGCGCGCACACACACACACACTTATAACTCCTGCATGCACAAACAAAAGTGCATTAACATATATATACTGTATATTTAACGAATTCCCTGTTAATGATTTTTCTTCTTTCTATCTCTGTCTCCATGTTTCTTTTTCACTTTACTCACACATACACACACACTATATATATATATATAAATATTCAAGCTATGCTATATTTATGGGTTAAAGTACTCAATATCAGGGATAGAGCTTATGAAAATATAAAAGTGGACATTAAAGTCAACATCGAGAGGCGAGAGTCTGTTTCATGCTAAATGCAATCCTCAGGCCATGTCCACTGTGTTTGTGAGTGACTATTTATATATACAAGTCATTGATGGATTGTGGGTAGTCTATTGCATTGTGGGTTGTCTATTGTATTGTTCTAACGGTTATTTTGGTGGGTGTTAATGGTTTCAAATTATTCTACAGGAACAATAGTGGATTCGAATGTAGTTTTTGGATATTTATAGTATTGTTAGTTAACTTTTGTTTATTTATTGCTGATTATTTTATTTTTCGTTGTTATTGTTGCGTTTTCTTGTGTTTATCTGTGCCTACGTGGTTAATTTTTTTCATTATTTACTTATTTATTTGTTTGGATTAATTTATTTTACTTGTTTTGTTTATTTATTTTATTTATTTATTTTCATTTATTCCTGTTCGTTTTCAGTTTTTCCATTTTTAAGTGAAGTAGTAAAAATTTATTTTTGTGTCTGCATTTTGAGGTGAGTTCTGATCGCTTATTTAGTAGTTGTTTGGGAAGGTAATTATAGGTATTTTTCTTCCAGGCAGACTTTACAGTTTTTGGATTCATTGTTGTAGGTTGATAGTCTTTTTTTTTTTTAATTTTCAATGATATTTTTTGTATTTGTTTTTAATCTCTCAGATATGTTTAGAAAATATATTGCTGTTCGCGTATTTACTATTTGTAAATGATGTTTTGTGTGCGTAGTTTCTTTGTTTCCAAGATACTTCAGTTATACCTATGTATATTTTTTCTTCATTATCTGCTGATTTTACAGTGGATTCGTATATTAGATTGATCTGCATGCAATTGCCGTTTAAGAGACATTCATTCTTTATTCTGCAGATACACATGGGTCTAATTTGCTCATGTGGTTTGTTGATTGTTTACCTGTTGTGCTTTTTTGTTATTTTGGTTCTCGGTACAACTATAAACTACATTCGAATCCAATATTTTCCCCATTCAATAGACCTCAGAATTGTTCGAAAACGTTAACGCTCACCAAATTAACCGTTAGAATAATACAATAGATTATCTACAATGCAATAGACTACCCACGATATATCCCTGACCTGTATATATATATATATATATATATATATATATGAGAAAAACACAACGCACTTTGCCTGACGATTACGTTTAACATAAAGCAGACTGTCGCCTCTAAGTGTTGACGTCCATGTCCACTTATATATATATATATATATATATATAGTTATTTATTTAAAAATATGATTCCTTCG
>OZ010586.1:61288831-61318831 GCA_963932145.1 Acanthosepion lycidas
TAGTTTATAATGATGATAACAATGATGGTATTAATATATACGATCAATATTAACTTTTTCAGACCAAGAAGAAAAATTAATTGTGTATATCAGGAGTTTTATAATCTCAATAACACCTTCAGGTAAGACAATTCATATAAAGTTCTTTGTTTGAATACAAATAACACACTTTCGTGTATTAAAACATAAGTAAAGATTTTTCATGTATAAATTCTCTTCCATCCTCCTCTATTTTTCCCTCTGCCTTTCTCCGTCTCTCTCTCTCTCTCTGTTTATCTATCTATCTATCTATCTATCTATCATTATATTGTTTAAGATTTACTACATTTATGAGGAAAGTGTGTTCAATTTCGGAAATTTAGCGTTTTTACATATAAACAATGGGTGAATATGACATATAAATTTCTATATATCAGAAAAATGTTAGCCAAATGAATGACAAAGTGGAAAAAGAATTATGTAACGCGTTTGTCCTTTTAGATGACGAAACTAGTTACATAAAATTTTTCCACTTCATCATTCAATTATCTAAGATATAAACATTGTTTGCAGAGAAATCAAAACTGCATGTTGACTGTCAGCATCACACATTAAGCGATCATCAGCACATAAACAGATACAGATCTCTCTCTCTCTCTCTCTCTATATATATATATATATATATATATATATATATATATATATGTATATGTATATATATATATATATATATATATACATATATATATATATACATATACATACATACATACATATATATATATATATATATATATATATATATATATATATATATACAAAGACATACAAGTGCAGGTTTGTAAGATTTACGTATTGAAATTTCTTGATCTAACGTAATGGCTGATGTTATTGCATGGGTCTTTGGTCAGAAATACCAGAGAGTTTGAAATTAAATTAAAATAAATAGCTTGTATTTAAAGTAAATGTTTGTATCACCACACCAATTTAAAAATAATCCTATTGTTAAATTTTTCATTTTCCTGTATGCCTAACACACTATCCCCAACGGCCATCTTTCATTATATCTTCCTCTTTTATCAAGAATTATATGTTTACTGAAGTTTTCTTTTTATCATCATCTCTTGTATTCATTCAATCTTTAATATCATTAATAGAGGATAGATCGATTTTGCAGATAACAAAATTAAGTATTACTTTCAGTGGATGCTCTCAAGCGTACTAAAACTTTCAACGGAGAGATCTACGGACTGACACTCAACAGATGCACTTCGCATTTCAATGAATAACGTTAAAAACTCACTTAATATTTTACCCCCACCCCCACCTTTCTCCGAGTACATTATTGCTAAACCAGATTTTAATGGCAACGAGAACGACAAACCTTATATGATATTGAGAGTATAATAGAACAGACAGAAGTAAAATGAAATTGAATGAATAAATGGAAAATAAGAATTTTATTTTATATGATTGGATGTAGTTTAAGTTTTTTTAAACGATAAATTTCCGAATATTGCATGGATCTATATTATCAAATGTGTGTGTTAAGAGAAATAAACATTTTAATGCACATTTTCATAAACATAATTATGCACATTAGTGCCTGGGAATTTAGGCACTCACATCATATAAACTATATGTAAAAGAGGTTTTCATGAGACAAGTGACAATACACGATCAGATATATATGTACATATTTAAGTAAAATAATAATAATAATAATAATAATAATAATAATAATAATAATAATAATAAAAAGAATTGTGTTGACCCCAAATGCAGATTCTGTGATAAATTACCAGAAACAATTGATCATCTTGTATCAGGTTTCACAGTGTTAGAACCAACTGAATGTAAAACTCTGCATGATAGAGTGGGCCAATATCTGCACTGGAAAATATGGAACTTTTACGGGAAGGAAAGTGAAAGAAACTGGTATGAATATTACCCAGATCCAGATGGAGAGATAGAAACTGTTATAATTTTATGGGACATTACAATACATAAAGACAGAACATTCAAAGCTAATCGCCCAGAGATCGTGTGATCAAATATCACAAAAACAGACTTTACTTTCTTAGTGACATGGCAGTTCCTGCAGATTATACTGTACCTTTGAAGATTTTTAAAATACTATCAAAATACAAGGATTTTGAATTGGAAAATAGGTGACACATAAGGACATCAATAATTCCAGTTGTAGTTGGAGCCCTCGGATTGATTGGAAAATGTTCCGATAGACTCATTTTTGGCAGTCCATTCCTTAAAGAAATGCAAAAAATTGTACTCACATGTTCAGTTCACACATTACAAAGAGAGTTACCGATGTAAAATGAGTGTAATTTAGTTTTTTTTTTTTCATAGGTCTCTCTTGGTCACTTATAAATTAATCTATACTATTGTAGTATAGGAACAGATAGATTGATTGGAACGCAACTTAAGTTTAAATCATTTCCTAAAAACTAAAATTCTTCTTACATATTAACAAAGTTAAAAAAATGTTTATTATATAGTGTATAATCTAGGTACAATGAAGAAATTGCATAGAAGATACAATTTATGAGACATTTAATTTTACTTCATCTTTTGCTTTTGAAATGGTTAATATTGCCGTCAAAAATTGGCATTGAATTATTTAAATTGCAGCATTAACGAGTCACATTATGGAATAAATCACAAACTACAACAGTAACAACAATAATCATTATAATCATAATGAACTGGATTTTTTCGGAAAATAAAAGGAAACATGCGTATATATAATTCATACTAAAAATTCTTTATCAGGTTCTCTTTCACTGTCTCTCTTTCACTGTCTCTCTTTCATTTTCTCTTTCTCTCCCTCTTCCATTTTACACTACAGAAGGGTCATTTGAAATAAATTTTGGAAGGAAATGACGTCGCTACACAATATCCCGAAGGAAAGAATTACGAGGGGATACCGTAAATGTTCTTGGCTTGTGACCCATTTTCCAAGCACGGTCCAAATGAACAAACACTTTTTAAAAAATGTCTTCTTAGTTGTTTAACTAAAAAAGGAAGATGTATGGAAAACGTATATACGATCGCATAAGATCTCATTTTATATGTCCTGGAATATTCTTATGAAGTTCTGGCTAATTTCCTTTCCAACATTGTATCACAAGCGGAACAACAACGATAATCTGTCCTAATCGTCTGTTTTCAACCGAAACTATTAACAATTTTCTGTTTTAAAAATCATTAAATTGTAAATGAATAGAAAAAAGTTAATTTTATATTAAATTATTAGAGATATGCTGTGCTGCCTACACCCAATTGAGTATACACATGACACGAATTGAATAGAATGCGTATATTTCATTTTTCTGAATGTAAAATTTATTGAACATTCAATAAGATTATCAAATACAGCTTGAAAAAAATCGGTAGTAATGTATTGACTATTGAGTACAACCAGAGAATATTGCGTACATATAACATTATTCAACAAATAGTTAATTATATGCACAAATATTCATTTTTTCATGTATCTTTAAATTTGTGCACATGTATTTTGAGTAGGAGAAGACAAAGTTCATTATTGTGGTTTACGATATTTCATCTTTGTTTTAAAAGAAGAAAAAAGCACGCGTGCACAATCATAGGGATACATAATGTGATCTCATGCGTATATTTGATGAATACATGTGTATATATGTTCGTGTTTAGGCTATTATATAATGATGAATACGTTTATGCTTGTGTGCGATGCATAAACAAAATCTATCACTAAAAATTATGATAACAAAAAAAGCTAACTGATTTTTTTGTTGTAATTCTCTTGGCAGAAAACATATGTAATCCATTCTATCACTTTTTTCTACCTCCTCCCCCCCCCAAAAAAAACGGTTGAAAATTATAAAAATATTTTACTAGTCTATCAATATTTTATAAATTTAGGATTTATTATTTATTTGACGATTAGAAATATGAGAAAATTTTAATAATGATTGAAGATTAAGTTTTTACTTGGCTAAATTGTATCTTGGTTTTATTAAATATACAAACAAAAGAATGAAATAATTTAGTTTACTTTTGTTTGAAGGTTGCATACATCTATCAATACAAATATAAGCATAACTGAAAATCAGAACTTGTACATATCTAAACGATAGCATAAGGACATAGTTGCATGTAGACTAAAGTGCATACGTGTATAATTGTAAATATATGCAATGATGGACCATATAAACGATTTTATTGCAAGTATAGGTAAAAAATTATGTTGAATGATAACCTTTGATTTTGTTTTTTATATAGATTGTAATGCGAAATGCTTTTCGTAAATAATATTATGATACAAAAATGAATCGTTTTTATAAATAATAATTATCATAATCAGCATGTAAATAAAAACGCAAATTAAGAATTAAGCATTAGTTAACGATTAAGAAAACAATAAAGTGTATTAGTATCATTATCATCAAACACAGCGACAACAGCAGCAGCAACAACAACAACAACAATAATAATAATAATAATAATAATAATAATAATAATAATAATAATAATAATAATAATAATAATAATAATAATAATATCCCCGGCACGAATTGCTCCAACGAATTTTTATAGCATGAACCAAAAATTTCATCAACACTTTAAAGCAATTCGTTCTCATAATTTCCTCTTAAAACATATAAATGAAGCAAATGTATTTTTTTAACTCTTGATACTATAACTATTGATAATAATAAAAATAAATAAATTTCTGAAAATAAATAATGAGTTTCATGATAAAGTAAATAAACAAGATTTTACAATACAAATAACAGAGAATCAGGATTTGAAGAGTTCTTTTCAACATTTATGTCCTTTGTATACCATGTTCTTAGCGATAAAATTGAAAGCAGCCTAAAGCAGTTTGTAATATTAATTTTTAACAGTAACTTGTTGATTAAATTATAATGAGGTGATACAGAAATGTTCTTGGCCTGAGTAAGAACTGTTTTCAAGAAATTCAGATGTTTGGTCAGATTTTGAGAAATGGGATGAGCCAAGAACATTTCAGCACATTGTATTTTTCAAGGATTTAGTATTGTTATGTCTTTAAAAAAAATAATCTATTTAGAAAATTTTTTAATTTTGTTATATGGTAGTTGTACAAATAGAAATGTTATTCTTGATATAAAATTCAAATCTTTTTCTTTTCGCTTACATTACACTTAATTTATAAAGATTTGGTGAACAAAAGAAGACAGTACCAAAATAATTCAAATGGAAAAATGAAGTCATATTTTAATAACTTTATAATACGATTTTTCTGTAACATCAAACACTGGCAATATTCGCAACAATTCTTAAACGACTTGTTGGTGATGAGAGAAACGAAATAGAATTTAAATCTTTACCGATCAGGCTTTTTGTAAAAACATAAATATATTCTGGGATAACGAAAATATTATTATTGTGTCGATTATAATCGAAATAACTTCCGATGATAACCGCACACATTTCACATGAATCATAATAAATAATGTGCAATGGGGATTTAACATTTTTCCCCACAAAACACTTGTGCTTTCCATAAATCCATAAAATTATTTTTGTAGATGAGTAATCATTGTGTTTCGAAAATACGTTTAAACTACAATACAGAAGACTTCCTCAAAGTTACTGATTATTCCACCGATTTCTTCGGAGATATCTACAGATAAAAGAGAATAAAAAAAATGTCAACTCGTGCAAGACATTTGATTGGCTTGCTGAGGAAGCGGATTTACCGGCTGCCGTAAGAACTAATCTCTAAATAATGCTCATTGCATTTTTTGTAAAGTCGATGGAGGAAGCCTAAATCCCCGTTAAAACGTCAGAGTTATTTTTTTATAACCCAGATTTCTCTTAATCCTGCTCGATAATGTAAAGGTTAGTTTTAAAACAGCAATTGAAAAAACAATTGACAATCTTTTTAAAATTCTCTAATCAAACATCACAAAATGGTGATAATTGTAGCAGTTTCCTAAAACATTGCTTTGGAATTACTTTGTGCAAAAACAAGTTTTATACAAAATAATTAAAATATGAATTTAATCGTATGGATTATTCAAATAATCCAAAAGCAAATATGAAAAATATTAACCATTCTTTTTAAATGCAATGTTTTGGAACATGGAAACAAAAATATTTTAAAATTAAAAACTGCGTCAAATCTACGTTGAATTTTCAGTGGCATAATTTTATTTTATTTGGACTTTTCACTAAATTTTATAGTTGATAAATTTCAGGTTATGACCAACATATTCATCTATATTCTACTTGAATGAGAATAGGTCAACTCCGAGGCCTGCTACGGATGAAACAGTTGGTAATTTACAAAATATCAAAAATGTCTCACTACCACCATACACACAGGGAGTTTGTAACTTTATTTAATTGTCCAGTTTATGCCGTCTCACAAGGACACATATTTCCATAGGGATACAGTGTCAAGAATGTTGGAATGGCATTTTTTTCCTCTTCACCGTCAACCATCATGACATCTCAGACAGAGCGCAAGGAGATTTGGATTCATGCCTTTCCCAAAAGCATTAATGCAAAGTGACCATAATTAGCAAAAATATGAGTTCGGATCACTAATATTCCGACATATGATGCTATCGAAAGAACTATTCTTCAACTTCATACCATCTTCCGATATATGATGCAATCGAAAAACTATTCTTGTAAACTTTACGCCATTTTTCCGACATATGATGCTATCAAAAGAACTATTCTTGTAAACTTTACGCCATTTTTCCGACATATGATGCAATCGAAAGAACTATTCTTGTAAACTTTACGCCATTTTTCCGACATATGATGCAATCGAGAAAACTATTCTCGTAAACTTTACGTCATCATCCAACATCTGAAGCTATCGAGAGAAGTATTCTGTGGTTTTCAATAAGCATGAAACCATTTTAATCATCATTATTTAAGATAATTGGTGTAAAATGATTAAATGAAGATCCTTAAGATTTATAGAGAGAACAATAAAAAAATAGAGCATTATGGCAGGCAATTTCCATGAGTCAGAAAACTGAATTCATCGAATAAAAAAATCCAACGGTTGACATTGTTCAACAAATAAAACGTTATTACAATCACAAAATGAATAAATAAATAAGCACAAAGTTCAAATTGGTAAATTCAAGTCGATATTTCCATATTTTTTATCATTTTGGCAATTAGCAGAATGATAGTATATCAAGTAGTGATAATGATAACAAAAATCATAGACTGCAGGAAAACTCAAAAGATTCCGTAATTCTTGGTCCTAATTCTAAGTATCGATGTAATTGGAAGTTGTGTAGTAAATATTGCTTGGGTGCATGTAGGATCTACAAATGAAAAAAGTAGGGTCTAATCGGCTGGTAACAGTCCATAGAAAGACTAAATTAAACTATTTTAAGCGATAAAACTCAATAAAATTGGTTATTTTAAAAGCCCTCCTACCCACACACATACGTACAAAGTGCCTATTCATTGTTAGCTCGTCTCACAGACAATTCGTTATTGTTGTGAGTTCGACACACTGTGTGGCCAATTGTTGTAATGTTCCATTAAGCTCATATTAATATTCTTGAAAAGTGGACGAAGTGGTCCACCTACGAAACTCTGGTGATGGGATGTTGAAGGTTACTAATCTAAATGAAACATAACTTTTGAGGAACTTTCAATTTAATTTCCCAGTTTTTAAGACAATAACTCAAGATATTGTTTATCCATATTTTTCGTTTAGTTGATTTTTTAAAATGTTAATTCACTTCGTAACAAAACTCTTGAGAATATTGTAACATTTTAGAGGTTCTTACGTATTTGACATTTGAAATAATTCAGTATTAAATACAACACAGTAGAAACATATGCTTTTTTAATTTTCTGTCTTATTTATTTTCATTGGATTCTTATTTTATAATTAAATAATTATAGATAGAATAATGAAATGAAAACAGCTGAAAAGCAATGAATGTAAGAATCAACGTTTTAAACAAAGTCAATAAAAATGACTGACGTTGCAGGAAAGTCAATTTTTCAACTAAATATCAAATATCAATTTTTTTTTAAAGCTGATTCGAAAAGAAAAAAAATAAAGTTGAGGCAAATTATTTTAGAGTTAAATAAATAAGTCTTGATTTTATTAAAAATAAAATGAATGGAATTAGAAAACAAAGTATAATCTCTGTGAGAATATATATATATATATATATATATATATATATATATATATATATATATATATATATATATATATATATATATAATTTTATAATATATATATTGATATATAACAATAGAGAAATTATAAGCAGTTAGGTACAAATGGGTGCATATATTTAAATGTGCATATTTGGAAAATATATATTTGCAATCTGACCACCGCTTTACTGGTCGTAGAGAAAAATGACGTAATGTCCAGCCACCGGTTGAACAGAGGTAGAAAAATGACTTAAGGCCCAGCCACCGGTTGAATGATGGGTAAACACTTGTAACTATTTTTATATCTACCTTGAAACATTACGTACCAATTATTTGCGTATTTTGAATCAGAAGCTCATGCAGTAGGGTTAAAATTATTCAGGAACGCAGGGCACATAGAGTTAAAATTACATACATAATCATAAAAATATACTATTTTATTTTTGGACAGGGGCATTTATTTGCTCATATTTATAACTATATGTATTTGCAAAAATGCGTGTATTTGTGTTTATCTATTCAGATATATTTTTCAAATATAAATATATCGCACAAATTATTTTGTTATAACACTTTAACTCAAAGATACGTACATAATACTTGTTGGCATAACTTCAATTTGTAAACTTATAAACGTACGGACAGGAAGTTATGTATGTGCGTGTGTTTGGTGTGTGAATAAATACAATCATATGCCCATGTACATTAGTGTTTATATATATATATATATATATATATATATATATATATATATATATATATATATATATATATATATATATATATTATGAGAAGTGGATCGGATCGAAAGCATTTAAGCATCCCTTCCTGTATAATTTATATTTTGGTAGCAGTATTTCATTAATACATTTTTCATTAAAAAATGATAAGTAAGGTCTACTCTTCAAGTCATTCTCATGATGCGGAGTTATGTAGACATGTTGTTTCCCCCATATTCATATAGTTTGAAACAATTAAGTATGAGTGGGATTTTATGATTATATCTCTATATGAACAAGGTGGTGCAGAAAAGTTCTAGACACAAGTAAGGATGGATTCTCAAAAAAAATTGGTCAGATTTCTGAAAATAGGTGGGTGCCGAGAACTTTTAGCTTTTCCTATATATATCTGAAAGTAGATAAATACACACACATGGTTACGCCGAAAATTTATAAGTTTGTTTATTTTCAGCATCCCTTCGTATATATGTATGTAAATATGCATGCATTTAATTATGCGCGTGTGTGTGTGTGTGTGAAAGTGTGTGTATTTTCATGTGTTTAATAACAGTTCAATAAGCATTTGGAAGCTTTCTTTATTTAGGAATACCGACAAAATGTTGATCTATAACATTTTCATGAACAATTGTATTAAATTGTAAATTGCTAAGCGCTATTTTTAAGTGAAAATCGTAAGTACTCCTCTCACTCAGGATAAAAAGTCTTAACTCTCTCTCTTTCTTATTCTCTTTCCATATATATATATATATATATATGGAAAGCGAGTAATATATATATATATATATATATATATATATATATATATATATATATATATATATATATATATATATATATATGTTTGTGTGTGGCTTATGTACATATAATTTTATTTATTTTACTTATTGTATATGATGATTTAAGAGTAATACTCTTGCATCATCATCATCATATATAATGAATACAAATTTTCCGTCAACTTTGCTCGCCACCTGAAATTTATTTCAGCTTATTCCGGTTAAATTAATGCGCGGTCGCGTAACTTCATTTTTATTATAATGAACGCATCTAACATGCAATATGCGTGTACGTCTATTTCCAGTCACAAGTGAATTGTGTCAACGATTTTAGATATGCATATACGTGAGTAGATAGATAGATAGATAGATAGATAGATAGATAGATAGATAGATAGATAGAAATGATGAGACTGATAGATAGAACAAATGAGACTAATAGATAGAAACGTTGAATATATATATATATATATATATATATATATATATATAGAGAGAGAGAGAGAGAGAGAGAGGCAGAGCGATAGATAGACAGATAGATAGATATAAAGTATGATGCTAATAGATATATAGATAGAGAGGATGAGACTCATAGATAGATAGAGATAGATAGAAAGGATGAGACTAATATATATATATATATACATATATATATATATATATATATATATATATATATATATATATATATAGATAGATAGATAGATAGATAGATAGATAGATAGATCAAATATTCATCACTATTTATAAATCAATAAATGTATAAATTGATTAACCTAGTTATAGCTAGGTATATACAAGTATAGATCAATAAGTCTGTAACTAGACAAGTAGTTATTAGGTGAACATTTCATCCAATATTTTATTTGTATCATATTTACGTGATTAATGGAGAAATATTAAATTAAGTTCATTGGCACGGGACGAAATTATTTTGAAAACTAAGTATTTTTTTTCAGAATAAATTATTTTTTTTATAAATTTATTGATATCTTTATTTGACAATTTTCCTGGGAACAAACAATAAAACTTTTGATTTGACTTAAATTGATTACTTTGATACTTTGATTTATTATGCAACAATTTATTTTGAGAAAATTAACTTTTTAACAATAACAGACATTTTTACTTCCTACCGAATAATCATACATGTGGCTGTAGCGCAGTGGTTGAATGTTAGATTGTGTAGATTAGTTTTCTTGTATATTTTTCTTATGCATAAAAAGACAGTTCGGGTTTCAAATTAAAAAAAAAAATTCTCAAAAACACAAGTCTAACTGGAAACTCCTCAACATTCATAAATCTCTATTCATTCAGATCAATTCTAGGTATATGTAATAATTATATTATGAATAGATATAAATAAATATCTATTGCTATTGAAATGAGTAGTGTTGTAATTTGTAAAGGAGGTTATAAAAAAAATAAAATTACTGCTGAATGGAGTCACCCTACTATTATGGTCTTGAGGAATGAGTTACATAAATATATGAAACAGAAAACTTTCACTACTTTCCGCAAAAGAATATTTTGAGTTTAGTAAAATCACTTTGGTTGTGTTTATTGTATGTAAAAAAAAAAAAAGGGATCATACGAAGCAATAAAACCAAAGATTTATCGTAATTTCTTATGTTTTTATTAGTAGTAAAAACCAAAAGATTATTATTATTAAATTATATTTTTTAGGAATAAAAAAATTTCAGAATGTTCGAAATTTTGGTTATTTTTTTTTCTTGTGTCAGCGGGTGACCATAAATTGATATGGAAAATTCTAGCGTCTTTTTACGTTGCAGAACATATCGATTTGGAAATTCTTAAAAAAATTAATAATTGTCGGATTTTAATGAAACTTTCAGGACATATTCACAAATTAATCAAATTATTTTAGAGACGTTTCTTTTTTTTAGAAAATCGTGGAAAAAATAGTTTTTTTACATCAGTTAACTCCGATTTAATTTTATGAAATTTAGAGAAATTCACTTTTGTTACGCTTTATGTTCATATTAGTTATAAGTCCTTTAGAGAATTTTAATCATCATTTTTTTGTTACCGAAGATTTGCTCTAAATCGTAAAATAAAAAAATAAAAAATCAATAAAAACACAAAATACATTACTTAATTAGAAAAGATTTTAATTGCTTCTATGAAATATTAAGATATATTATGGACACTATTGTCTTAACAAATAAAAAATAATTTCGATGAATAATGAATTTTTACAAGAATTGTTTTCATTTTTGAAAAGTTTTAATTATAATGTTTTACACAGTTTTAAATTTCTGTATAAATTTGTACTGGTTAGGTGATATCGTTATTAAGTAAAAACTATATTTACTAATCATAAATGAAAAAGCTTACTATAATTCAGCGCCCCACCCAGTATTTTAAAAATTATTTTAAATTTGTTTTGTGTGTGTATAAACGTGTAGATTTAACACACACACACACACACACGCGCGCGCGCGCATATATATGTATATATACACGTTCATACATACACACTCACACACACACACACACAGTCACACACACACACACACACACACACACACACACACACACACACACACACACACATATATATATATATATATATATATATATATATATATATATATATATACATACACGACATTAAAAACACGACATCACAAAATAAGACTATAATAATAACTATAGTAAATCTAAAGCCAAAGTACCTAAAATTCAATAAAACATTAGGTTACTTTTTCTATAAATTACTGCCTAGTTAAAAAATTATATAAAAAAGGCGCTCACGTTTTTTTTTATAGATATATATCACTTTTACAGTTATGTCCCGCATAGGAAAAATTCCCAAACCTGACTCTATCGAGTTGTTAACACCTCATAACAACACCCACCTCCGTATTATGAAATTCTTTTCTGCTATATTATAAACTAAAAGTAACTAATATCTGTTTCAAATCAGATTATTTAAACTTTAACTCAGCTAATCTTCCTCAAATAGAAGTTCAGAAAAGTGTATTTTATTCTTGAAAATTTTTTTAATAAATATTACGTTGTGCTGATAGATTTATAAATATTGCATACAATGGTTAGAATCAGCCAGTTTTAACAATTTAAAAATAATACCAATCAATTTAAACTGATTTTGAAATGCAGCAAAGTGTTTGGTTTATTGGAAATATTAAATGTAATCTATTGGCTTGAAATTAAATGTAAAATAAAAACTTCAAGAAAGATTTTTATTTAAAAAAATAATTTTAAAACTTTGGAATCTCTTTTCTTTGGAGATACTTAGTATATTCTTTCTCAAGTGAAATCAAAGTATTGCATAATTCTTTTAGATAAGTATAATCAAATCTTTCTTTTCTTTCTTGGGGAATATATACAATTACATGCATATGTACGAATGTGAAGTGTGCATGTCATTATTATCACACTCATAATCGCAATCAAATATAATTATTACTATAGAATCTCTTACTTATGTACGAGGTTATTAAATAAAACCTATTTTGCTGGATCAGAAGAAAACCATAGTCTATTATTGATTCTTTTGATTATAAAGTTGTTTATCTGATAAAATACAACAAACGTTTTCGGAAATTTCAAGCTAATATGTTACAGGAAATATTTAGCATATTTCCTTTAACATATTAGCTTTAAATTTTCGAAAAGGAAACTTTTGATGTATTTTATCAGTAAAAACAACTTTATAATCAATCTGTAATATTTTTTGAAAAGCATTATTGATTCGTTTAAATTAATTTTCTTTAGTTTGTCATCTATCTATCTATCTATCTATCTATCTATCTATCTATCTAATTTGGACTTTATAATTACTGCTCGTCAAAAATATGTTTCTGCTAAAGTGACTCCATTAAAAATATTTTCTCAATATAAATGTCAAATCTATCTTAGAAAATTTGAACAGTAAAACTATATTAGTTTTCTTTTGAAAAATCGATAATCACATTATATCAAAATTTCCTGTTGACAAAAATAGCATCATCATCAAAGCCCCAATGACAACAATAAAAATCGCAATCTCCTAAAAAATCCAGAAAATTTTATCTGCTTGAATAGAATTTTATTACTAGACAACTTCGATAACATCGTGTGAATAAATATTATACAACCTCGCATTAATGCTATTAGGAAAACTAAAAATGAAAAAATATCTTCAGGAGGAAATTCACTTAAAGTAAATAAACAAAAAAATAGCTCCAAATTTAGTGCAATTTTATTTATTTCTCAGATTTATATAATCAGATCTCTGTTGATTAAACTCTTTGTTTTCCTGTATCTTCATTTCAACCACTAAATCGATCTTGCAAGAATATTTTTGGAAACAGTTATCGTAAAACAAAACAGTTACCACAAAAGAAAAGTTTCGTAAAAAATCAAAATAAAAGAAGAAAAAACAACCAAAAAACATCCTAAAAATATAAATTACCGACATTACAAGTAAAATGTATTTTTTGTTTGGTCAAACTAGTTTTTATCTATCATTTGTTTTTTTCAATTAATATTATATATGCATTTAAACAGCTCAAAGATAGACACGTTAAGTATAAGTATATACTATGTGTACGTTTGTTGTATTGGATTCCTATTTACGGGCGCAATTGTTAGGTATGTATGCAATTGAAAATTTTTTCTTAGTTACAAAGCAGTATAGGCTGAGCTTTCATAGGTGTATTTGCACATACTTGTTTATATCTGGTATATTTGTGTATTATACAGTTATATTATAAATCGAACAGAAATTAAACATCTTAAATGTGATAGTATTTCTAAATCAATAAACGAATCATATGTACCTAAGAATGATATTTAAGATTAGGTACGTATATGATCGTATGGCGCCATATAATAGTATGTCTCGTTTTTTCTGTATATATATATATATATATATATATATATATATATATATATATATTATACATACATGTACGGACAATTAAGTCTACGTGTGAGTATAAATGCATATAGGTTAAGTGTACCCTCTCACTCTCTCCCTATACTTTTTCTCTCTTTCTACCTCACGTCTTTCTGTATACCTCCCCCTCATTACACCCACGCACACACACACACACACACACACAGCATGTCGACATTAATATCATTTTAAGGTATTTAATGTCTATTCTATAATTGGTTTTATCAAATGTTATCGACTGTTAATGTAAAGATTTGTGTTGTTTTGTCATCTTTCGTGAGGACCTATTACAAACTGTGACAATATTTACAAACTTCCAATATTGTCCTTAACTCCTAAATCCCCAAATTTGTCAATGTTTATTTTATGTAAACGTTTGCTACGTTTCAGGATTGGGCTCTTGAAACACCAGAATAAACCACTAGGAATAAAAAAAGGAAGAAAATGAACCGTCAGGGGTAACTACGTGAATCCAAAATCTGAGACGTTTTCATGAATAAGTTTCAATGTTCGTTTGTGCTAATCACTAAGCTTGTAATCTTTAAAAGACGTAGACAAGTTAAAACATTATTTTCCCAATGCTGAACCTTTTCTTAGTTTTCTGCCAACCTCCTCTATAGGCATATTACCCGCACCCAATTTACTTGTTAATGCTCATCATCTACCACAGCAAGTTAAATGTCGATTCCTTATGCCCACGCCACGACATTCACTTAAAGTAACTACCCAATCCTTTCTAACGGAAGGTGCCACAAACACACATAGATTTCTTCTGTTAAACAACCATTTTTACTGCAACTACCATTGATAATATTCAGTTGGACAGAAAGGGACAAGGAGTGTGGTCGAAATGAAGCGTAAAAAAGAAAAAAAAGAAATGTGGGATACATTGTCACTAAACACTAATCATTGATTTTTAGGCCAGGGACGTCCCTTGGTCGCTTTTTCAGCTTGAAGATTAGTAAACGCCACGTTTACAAATTTGAGCTTCTTACGTGTGATGAACTCCTTTCACTTTTGTGTTTATGTTTGTGTATATCTTCTTTTGTGTGAGCACTTGTGTGTGTATATATGTGTACGTGTGTACGCGTATGGCCACCTTCCCTCACTCCATCTTTATATTTTGCTCTTTTGCACTCTTCTTTTCCCAGCCACTTCCTTGTCCCACCATTTATATCGTTGTCATCAGTGTTGTCTCTCTGATTCTTACATATGCCCCTCTCTCTTTCCATTTTTCGCGTCCTATTATCGCTTCGTCCTCAACCATTGGCCGCATTTAGTCCCCCTCCTCTTTCTCGCTTTCTTAACCTCCTCCCTATTCCTCTCCCATGACTCTCCCAACAATTACCTTGTGCGTGTATGTGTTCTCTGATGTTTGCCTCAACATATCTTTGCATCGATCTCAGCAATCAATGGAGAGCTCTGCTATTGTGGTGCTGGTAACATTATTTCTAGCGCACCTGTTCTTGTTCTCAGCCATTTAAAATCGGCCCTAGGGCATCATTCGCTCGGCTACAACTGTCTTTTCTCCAGTCAACCCAAAGCTGGAAGAGTGAGGTGTGTTTGGCGAGTTAGTAGGGCTAGAAGGACGTACGTAAGGAAGGGAGATCCTCATGGAGACGGAGGATGAGAACAGACAGAAAGACAGAAAGCAGAGCAGCAAACATTAGGGAAAAATTTGAAAGAGAGAAAGAAAGAAAAATACGGAGAGAGAGAGAGAGTAAAGAACACACAATATCTAGAGAGAAAGAGAGAATGTATAAAATAGAATAACGGAAAACGAGTTAAAGGATAAGGTGTGAAAATGCGTGGAAAACATAGCTTGCTGTGAGGTATACGTATTGCTTTGTTGTTCTAGAAAAGACGATAAGGCTTAAATAGTTGTCGGCTTTAGATGATTTGTAAAGATAATCTCTTTTCATCAAAAGATAGAGACTGATAGAAGAATGAAAGAGAAGAAAAGAGAGAATGTAATAGAAGTGAAGAAAGAAATACAGTAAGTTGATGCAAAAAAGCTTCACACCCACCCCTAGAAAAACATATTGAAAGAAGAAATCAGAAGTTGAGGTGAAGTAGGAAGGTTACTTGTAATCCATTCTTTGAGGGAGGGACACGTGCAGATAGTGAAAAAGTAAGAAGAAAAAGAAGTGGGAGGAGAAAGCTAAAAAGAATAGTGAAAGTGAAAGTAAAATTCTTATGAAAGGCAAAAGGAAATAGAAAACAAAAAAAAAGAAGAATGCGGTTTCAACGCTGAAAGAATTGACAGAGACAGTCAAGGGAGAAAGTATCTGTGTGTGTGTGTGTGTGTGTGTGTGTGTGTGTGTGTGTGTGTGTGTGTGTGTGTGCGCGCGCGCGTGCGTGCGTGAGAGAGAGAGAGAAAGAAAGAGAGAGGGAGAGAGAGAAAGATAGGGAGTGAGAAAGAGCGGTGGATCCGATGGAGGTGAAGTACGAGGCTGTTAACAGTTACCATATGACCGAATCGACACGCGGTGGAGATTTTTAGTTTAGGCGCAGCCATCAAGCTGATAGCACGTGCTCAATGTAGAAAGGAAACAAACACACCATCAACAAACAACAACATAAACAAAAATACTGATGCAACGTTGGTGACAGTTTAGTAAAAACAACAGTGATCACAAGAGCAGCAATAATAAGAGGGTTAAAAAGCTAATTTACGACCCTACGCCTCTTGTCGATGCACACGAAGATTATCTGTTTGTTCAGATTGGCATTTTGTACTTGACTAATTGACTTTAGAAAAAGAAACCAAGACTTGGAAGGAAATAATCTTTCAGTTTTACCTTTTTGCAAAAAAAAAAAAAAAAAGAAAAAAAAAGAATAAAACACATAAGGAGCAGGATAAGAGAAACATTTATCGAAAATAGTCCAGAATTTGACCAATTCTTTTTTACTTTTCTAGTCATTTCTCTCTCTCTCTCTCTCTCTCTCTCTCTTTCCTATTTCATTTTTTTTTTACTTCCTTTTCTTTCTTTACTGAGGCTGTTTTCACTGACCGTCATCCGGAAGTCCCTTAAAGATACGGCACGTGTATGCAAGGAATTATGGCAACGAACAGGTCCACTATAGTGAAAAGTGAGTTATAATGACTTTCTTCTTCATCTATGTCCTTGTCATACTTTTCTGACTTCGCTTATTTTCCACTTTTTACTTTCAAGCATCATATTTCTCTTATTTGCATGCTTTCACATCTTGCGTATCTTGTGGATATACATTAAACAATAGCTTATTGCCGAATTCATTCTCATAATGCATGTATTATGTTTCGTGAGCGAAGTTGTTCCAATCAAGAATCAACATGATTCTCTTATCTGCTTTTCATAAAGAGCTTTTTTCACACCTAACACTAAACAGAAGAATGAAAGTGAAAGTGAAAAATGGATACTTTAATGAGAAATTTGGGAGTAATTTTCATGTTATAAAATAATTTATGAAGTGTGTTGTTCAATGCATAAATATAAAAATGCATAAATATAAAAAATACATGGATTTTCTGTATTTTACTTGAGTATACACAAATTTATTCATTTGAAATAATTTAATATAATAAAAAGTACAGAATTAGACACATATACGCATGCATTAATACACATGATAAACTTATTTAGAATATGTCTATGAATACTCTACACACACACATACACACACATATATATGCGTGTGTGTGCGAGTGTGTGTGCGTATAGAAGTAAAGTTTCTGTTTCTATAAATAAACTGTGCTTCTATAAGTAAAATGTTACAATTATTTTAATATTTGTGCTTTTAAATGACTAATTATTCAGACTTATGTCAATGGATTTTTGATATATATCTATTTTTTCATAATTAATATGAATGACAATTCAGTACAATCTTAGATATTTCAATGGTATGGATTTCGCAAATCTAAAATGTTTTCTTTACCATAGGTAAAATATTTTTTTAATTCTCTCGTTCTACAGTCAAACAAAATAAGTTGATTAACATTCCACTCATCAGTAGTAAAGTACAACTGTATAAACCATTTTAATTATTACTACATTTTCTTCATATAAATATATTTTCGATTGTGTTATCTATAAAAAAGAAAATTATAGTTGACATCTAAATAAAACAAATATAAAAACAGAATTTTACTGGGATATTTTTTGTGAATAAATGAAACTGTCACTCGTTGCTATTAGGTTGGTGTAAAAATAATGACGTAATAATGTCGTTTTTTGACGTTAAAAAATACGTAAAAAAACGACATTATTACGTCATTATTTTTCCACCAACCTAATAAAACTAATATTTTAATTTAAAAAAATGGTAATTATTCATAATAATTATGAATATCAGTTGTAATAAGTGATCAAATGCTTTTAATGTTATATTTTACCTAACATTGATAATCAAGCCTTCATACTTAATTTCTTCTCCAACCTTGGCTTATCTTTAAAATTGATAAATTCATCTTCTGCTTCAGAATTAATTATAAAATAAAATTACCTGATATAAATATGAATAAGAAGACGTTAATAAAACCTGATGTAAATGGAAGCGTCTACAAGATAGCAGATAATACAAGTTTCTTGGTAAAATAAAATACATAAAACATGTAGAAAAAAGTAATTAGGAATCTATCTATCTATCTATCTATCTATCTATCTATGTGTGTGCCCCTATGTAATTATGTAAGTAGGCACAATTAAGATGTGCATTTCTAGCGCATATATATATATATATATATATATATATATATATTAATAGCTGTATAATTTCTTTTTAACTGTTGATATCTCATTTTTAGCAAAAACGGAATAAAATTCTAATTTAACATGACATTATTTTGTAGTATTATTTTCTACTATATGCATATATATATATATATATATATATATATATATATATATATATATATATATATATATATATGCGTACATAACAAAACAAAAAGGGAATTTAGTGTTGTTAATAATGGAAAGCTTCTTTGCTTGAAGTAGAGCGACACTTTAAATGCGCAAATGACAATCTCGTAAAGGAAAAAGAATCATGATCTATTTATGACAAGCTAAATTCTAAACCCTTTATGTTTAGAATTTAAGAACTGAAAGTCTGTACCATATATTTTGATCTCGACATACAAAATCGTTACCAATTCTATGTAAGGTAACATTTGCATAAACATTAACGATATCTTAATTATAGAATTCAATCATTGCTGTATCCGAAATAAATATTATTTATTAATATATATATATATATATATATATATATGTGTGTGTGTGTGTGTGTGTGTGTGTGTGTGTGTGTGTGTGTATGGCAATCCTTTCTTACAAATTATGCAATATCTAGAATATATGAATAATCGCACGATAAAATTTTTGAATTGAAAGGCTATTAGAATCAATTGATATCAAGATAGATTTACATAAATGTGCACCTGACTAACTTGATGCAGAAACTTAATCTCCGTAAATCGTAGTGACTTAACAAAATAGTATGTATTTTTCCACTTTAATTACCAAAGAGTTAAAAAAAAACCAATTCATATGTAATTTATATGAATATTTCAGTAGACCTTTGAACATATCACTCGTTATTTGAATCACCCTTATCTTGCCACCTGTAGATGATTAAAGAATTAGCAGACAAAAAGAAAATGTTTAGGATGATGAGGAAATTTCAGATTTGTTCCAAATAAACTAACTAATGCTTTATAAATGAAAAAATGGATTAGGAAAGTCAAGTTTACAGTCAATTACAGCTTTTTAATTACATCTGTTGTTTTTTTTGCGCACGCGTGCACTACTTTTTGAGTTCTCCGTGATGACTATCTTTTCTTAAAGAAATCACAAAGAAAATAACCCGTCAAACACGTGTCATAGTCATATTTTCTTGTCTACTACTGAAATTGTTGATTTAAGATGTATTATTTATCTTGAAAATGACTCCAGTAAAATTTCATGATTTTAAACTTTCTTTTTAAATTAAATCGGAATTCTGTTTCTCCTTTGATTTAACTATTTTATTTAGAATTCTGAATAATACTGAGTTTCTTCATATATTTTGCAATATTTGTGAAAAATATATTTTTTTTTAAATATGAATGTTTTAATTTAGTTTTGTGAGATTAATTTAAATTATATATTTAAATTCAAAATTTAAGACGGATTTGAATTTTGAGTATATTTGTATTTATATCAGAAAACAGCATGTTGCAAATTGTCAAAATAAATAAAGAAGTGAATAAGACTATAATTAAAAAAATACATTTTACAATAGCCGAGAGATAAACTGCGCCTTTTTTAGCACGTGTCATTCTTAAGTAAATGTTTTAGATGAAAATTTTCATATTCATTCAGACGTCTTCTAGAATGTTCTGATATTTAAATGACAAATGGATTCAGAATTTATAATTATCATGTGTATTTTTAAAGATAAAATTTAAATGTAATTCAACTTTATGTTGGTATTTATGTAACTGCGAACATCAAAATAAATTTATCTTCATGCGTGAGTGTGAATACACGCATAATACATACACACGCTCTCTCTCTCTCTCTCTGTCTCACACACATATATATATATAGTTTAAAGGTATGCTATAGGATACAAGTTGTCAATATCTGGAATGGAGCATGTGTAAATAAGTGTGGACACTGATGTCAGCACTGAATGACAATTTGTTTGATGCTTGAATGCAATATTGAACTAAAGATTGCGTTCAAGAATGAAAAAAACTGTTGCCACTCAGTGCCCATACTTTATATATATATATATATATATATATATATATATATATGGTGGTACTATATAATTTTCGGACAACTTAATTTCTCTAAATCCGACCAAATTACCAAACAGATTTATTAGCGCTTTTTAGTTACAGATAACTTTTCAGCACTCCTTCGTAAACACCCTTCCTTCCCTTTTGTATGTGTGTTTTAAACAGTTCAACTAAAATTTGCATGATTTAATAACACTGACATCAATAATTTGTAATTATTAATATATCTTTACATCGTTCAGACTGTTGTCCTAATCTCAGAAATATAGACAGATAAATTTAATTTATTTTATTTTATTTATAATTGATTTAAAACCTTTCTGTTCAACAAATGCTTATTTTATGATTTAAAGATTATGTTTTTAGAAAAATGTGAATTCAATTTGACCATTTGAATCCCACAATTATATATCAGTTGTTTTTTAATAAGCATTTATTTTTATTTTATTTATTTTTATTAGCTCAGTAAATTACGATAGAGGATATTGGCAATTCTGGTTTGGAATATAACAATCGAATTTTGCAAGTACACTGTATCGAAATGGGAAAATTGTGAAAGCCCACTTGTATAATAATATTTCTTATTTGAGGTCATTTAATGAACTTTCGAATTGTCAATTTAAATTGATGAATTTATTAAGAGAAATCATCTTAAAGCAATTAATGAATGAATTTACAAATGTCAATGTCATCAGATGAGAAATGAAAATTAATGATGTTTGGATTGATTATTAAAAATATGTAGAGATGTTTGAAACTAACATTTCCTTTCTGTAGTAAAGTACTTGGTATAGAATAAACTGTTTATTTATTTCTAATATTTTAAGTTTATTATTTACTCGACTTATAGTTTTTACTTCTTAGGAGATTTAGTCTTAAATAATCCTAACTTTTAAAATGCGTGTCATAATTCTTTAAAACTCAAAGAAATTAGTGTTATATTTGCTTTTTTAAAACCCAGAATTTAAAACAAATTATTTTTTTATTAATCTAAAAGTAATATATATATATTATAACGAATCAGAAAGGATAGTGACGTGATTTTACTGTAGCTTTGCTTCCCGAAAAGAAAGTTATGAAATACGCTTATTACTAGAGAGTTGTCAATTACAGTGTAAAATCTTTTTTTTCCTTCAGTTAAATGCTATTTAATCTTCTCGCAAATACTTTCATTTTCTTTTTTTATTCTGTCATACAACGAATTTTATTGTAGGCTTAGGATTTTTTATCTGATGAGCACCTAATTAAATAAAGCAAGCACGCTATGAAGAAAACATTGCATTGAAAATAAATCTATCGGCAAATGCATGGTATAAGAATGAATAGGAAGCGATTACTCCAATAAAATATTTTGCTATGATAAACCATATTTTCCCATAAAGGTTTATTTAAAATAAAAATTATCTTCAGCTTGCATTTTTGCATATTTCAACATTTGTTCTAACTGTTGAATGCTGATAAACACTTTTTTAGCAGCAGATTTTCCTGACTGTCAACGATTTCTTGCTTTAGTTTACTTTAACTCTTAATATTTGTCAGTCTTTGTTTAAAGAATTTTTTAATTTATATACTAAATCTAAATTAAAGAATTTACAATATTTTTAAAAATTCTGTTTTACAGAATGAATCTCTACGGGGTGTTTACGGAATAAAAACTTTAAAACTCCAGTTGGGAAAAATGTATTTCACTATCGTACATAACGAAAATTGTATTTCATGTGTTATTCCTTTAAATTTAATTCAATAAAAATACATATATCTGAATCAGTCATTTCAACTAGTAAACAGTTTTACCACATATAAGATAAAAATTGATATTTAGATGAATTTTATTTATTTTACGTCTCTGATTTTTTCTAAGTGCGTTCACTCCGACACAAATAGAAAAATTAGAAATATTTGAGTGTTTATGTACAGATTTTCATCGTCTATTTATCATTCTTTCTTTTTGTCTTTAAGTATATATGCAAAACATCACAACTATACAACAAACAAAATAATACCATATGAAACTAATTTCAAATGAAAAACCAAAGTATTGTTCATATAATGATTTTATCATTTTTTTACCAATTCAATAGTGTTTTTGTATTTATATTAAAATAAACGTACTTAAAAAAAAAAAAAAAATAGTATATTCCTTTTGGTACGATATTTATGCAACACACACAGCGTCATAAAATGAATATTAATTTCAAGTGAAAGTGTGAAAACATTTGATGAATGTTAAATTTTTGGTCTCTACATGAAAAGAAAGAAATCAATGTTAAAAATCTTGTATTTAACACAAAAAAGTAAAAGTAAAGAAAAACGATTTTTTGTGACACCTTCAAATGAGTTATTACTTTCTTAAGAGGGGTGGAGTGGGGCTGAAAGTTCCTCCACCCGATCCACTTCCCAAAATCTGGCCAAATGACCCAACATCTGATTTTCTTTGATCGGTCCAAAACCTTTCAGCACCACTTGTTTTTCGTTTGATGTTCCGTTTTACTCTGGAACAATTTCTAAAAACGTTAAAAAATGATCTTTTAAAAGACTTGATATCCTTATCTTTTCCTCGTGTCTAATTTAGACCAATTTTTATTTTGCTAGAAAATCATATTATTTTTTATTTTTAAATAAATTCTTTTTATTTTAGTACAGATCAATAAATCCTGATTTTAGTCTTTAGTTTCGACAGAAGAAAAAAGTCGCGTTGAAAAGGTCAAACTTTGTTTCGGTGTTACCTGTTGGTCTTTGGAAAACAAGTTCTTGTTGAGAAAACAAGACGAACTTGAGACAGTTTTGTTTTAATAAAAAAAAGAGTAAGCAGATACATTACCAGAATAAAACTACAAGAAACGCGTTCAAGTAATTAAGTGCACATTAACATTGATAAATTATGTGCATATAATGATTACTTGTGTGTGTGTGCATATATATTCATATATATAAGTGTGTGTATGTGTGTATATATATATAATATATATAATTATATATATATATATATATATATATATATATATATATATATATATATATATATATGTACGTATATATATGTATATATATATATACGAAGAAAAATATACGGAAAAAACAAACAAAAATCCTTATATGCAATTATGCTGTTTTAATGTTAATATAATGTCAACGTCGGACGTTTCGGTCTAATAAACCATCTTCAGGACATATTCATAAAATATAATTAACATTATCAATTCAACATGACAAAGACGATGGACATAAGAACAAGACTTATCCAAACTTATCTTATGTCCATCGTCTTTGTCATGTTGAATTGATAATGTTACTTATATTTTATGAATATGTCCTGAAGATGGTTTATTAGACCGAAACGTCCGAGGGTGACATTATATTAACATTAAAACAGCATAATTGCATATAAGGATTTTTGTTTGTTTTTTCCGTATATTTTTCTTCATACTGTCGGATATATATATATATATATATATATATATATATATATATATATATATATATATATATATATATATAGTTACGCACATACATTAATAATAATACATATGTAGGTTCAGATAACATTTGATAGTCTCTAATGCTTCAGTTTTCTTTTACTAAATTACAAATTGCTTTTAAATATTTTGACAAGTGCTAAAGCAGAATTTCATTACCGTCAAAATATCTTTTCTTATTCGAATGAATTTATTTTTTTATGACAACGAAACGTTTATTTGAAGTTGTAAAACTGATTAAAACGGAAACTTATTTCTATGTCTTTTCATTCTTTCCATTGTTGGCTTTCATTTTTCTTTTCTTTTTACTTTCACTTTTTGTATCTTTTCATTTTTAAAAATTCTTTATGAATTTTATATCCTCCCGTCAGTTGATATTTCTCTTTTCTTTCAAATTCGGAGTTCCCAACGCCTTTTAGATTACATATTTTTATTACTTTTAGATAAACATTCTCTTACATAGATTATTATCATTTTCATTTTGAATACTAATCTAATTACGATTTTCCCAGATTTACAAATTATTTACTACATAATTATTATTTAATTATTTTGTTTTATCGCAGAAAGTGAATTTAATTCTTGGAGAGAAATTCTTTTTAAGAATATTTTACTAAATTTAGAGAGGGTATATTTGGTTTGCTTTTAGATAAATGAACACTTTTATGATACACGGCAACAGAAAGAGTATAACTAAAATATGTCTCTCTCTGACGGTTTCTGTATAAAGAGAAATTAAAGAAGAGAGAGAGAGAGAGAGAGAGAGAGAGAGAGAGGGAGAGAGAGAGAGAGAGAGAAAGAAATTAGTGCCTAAGTACTGTAAGTCTGGAGGATGACATGCCTGAAATAAAAAAAAAATCCACACGTTTTTGTGTATCTAACTGAAAAACAATTGTAGCTGTATATCTCTGCTTAGTTTACCTAATCAACAATAAATGTCTTTTGAATTTCACAGCCCATTATTCTCTAAATTTATTAGTTATTCAGGTTGCAACGTTTCCCGCTATACATTTCGAAGAAGAATGAAATCAGTAGAAATGTGACAAAAACAACAACGATAAGTCAGACTAATTCATGAAAATACTTGGTTCAGATATCAGTGTGTCGATTTGAACCAAGCGTGTTACATATTCTTTAACGGCGCGTTAGTGAAGAGGTGGGACTCATTTTGGAGGGCGGGGTTAGGTATCTGAGCGGGGGTGGGTGTGTCTGCGTTACATGTTTTGATTGCCGTCAAAGTTGTTCCTCGTTTAACTTTAACAAAAACGATCTTTGTGAAATGGCAACAGATTTAAAGCTTCTTGCTATTGCTAAGTTGAAAATACTTTGTTGTCGGCGCAGGGTAATCTTGCTTGATGATGATGATGATGATGATGATGATGATGATGATGATGATATTGTGTGTGTGTGTGTGTGTGTGTGTGTTTGCGTATGCGTGTGTGTGTCGAGGTCCACCTGTCGTTGAGTGATGTCTAGCGAAATAGAGTCGCTGCATCACTGGATACACGACAAGTATTAGGATTGCTTCAAAGTCAAACTATATTTATCATTTTTGTATCAATCAACAGAACTGGACAGATTCAAAAACAAGTGACAGGGCGTTAGTTGTATATATTGCTCATGAGATTTCATAACTTTAGTTTACTAGCGTAATGCAGGGAAATAGAATTAGGGAGATTGTGTTGCGCACATCTGTATGAGAAAGACCTGCTTTCAACTACCTTGAAAATCAATAATCGAAATCTTGGTTTACGAACAACGATAGCTCCTTATATATATATATATATATATATATATATATATATATATATATATATATATATATATATATATATATATATATATATATATATATATGTATGTATGTATCTTCAAAGAAACGCGATACCTAAAATTTAAAATGATTTTTAAAAAATGAAAAGTTTTTCTTGAAGCTTTTATTTTAGTTCTAATTAAAAGCTAATAGATTAAATTTAATATTTGCAATGAACAAAATACTTTGCTGGATTTCAAAACTAATTTCAATTGACTGAATGGATTTTCTTTTAAATCGCTAAAACTCGCTGATTTTAGCGCCATTTTTAGCCATTTGTTAGCAAAATGTAATTCTTTTTATTAAAAAATCTTTCAAAAAGAAAATATACTTTTCTGAAAATTTATTTGAGGAATATAAGCTTTTTTAAAGTTTAATTAAAATTAATTGGAAACAAATATTAATTTTAGTTTAATATATCAAAGAAATGCATTTTAAACATGTAGGCAGGTATTTGTTTAAGGTGTTGACTGGTTGACAACTGGAAATTTATTTTTTCAATGGGGGATAGATCTGTAAAATTTACTTGAGGAATATAACGTGAGCGCCGTTTTTAAATTAACTACCCAGTAACCTTAAATTAAGGAAAATTATTCGAAGTATTCTAATGTTTTATTGAATTTTAGGTACTTCGGTTTTAAATTTACTATATTTATCGCGCTTATAATACCGTCCTTGGACGTTTGTATTTACGAAAATTGACACGTTTATAAGCACACAAAAAATCAAAAGTCTTTTTAAAACATGCGGTTGGGCGCTGAATTGTAGTAAGCTTTTTCCTTTATGATTAATAATTATAGTTTTACTTAATAACAATATGACTTAAACGGTACAAATTAATACAGAAATTTAAAAGATTTAAAACTTTATAAATTATTCCAATTACAATTTTAAAATGAAAACAATTCTTGTAAAAGTTTATTATTGATCGAAAAAATGCTTTTTCTTAAGATAATAGTGCTCATAATATATCTTATTCATAAAAGCAATTAAAAGTTTTTCTAATTATATAATGTTTTAGTATTATTTCATTTTTTTATTTTACGATCAGAGCAGAATTTCGATAATTGTTTTTTTTTTTTTTTAATGATTATTTAAATCTGTAAGGAGTTCCTCGCGTATAACTACAATAATATAACGGTATGAAAAAAAATTACAAGATTTCCTAAAAGACAAAGATTTCTAAAATAATTTAATTCATTTGTGAATAAGCTCTGAATATCTCATTAAAATCTAGCAATTGTTTGATTTTTGCTAGAATTTCCAAATCAATGTGAATTTTAACGTAAAAAAGACGCTAAAACTTCTTATAAAAATCTTTAAAAATTTCCAAGGTTTTAAAAAGGATAAAAAAAAATACTATAATAAATAAAAAATCCTTTGGTCTTTCCTCTTCATAATAACAAAAATATTTTGACGAAAAAACTCTGTTTTTATTAAGTATGGGGCATTTATTCTTCATGTATGGTCATTTTTATCGACTCCGTGGAGGTACTTGTAACGATTGCCCATTATTTATATATATATATATATATATATATATATATATATATATATATATATATATATATATATATATGCTGAAATATTTTCAGTCTGACGCACTTCCCAATATCTGGCCAGACATAAAAATCTTTTAGGAAAATCTATTCTTGGTTGGGCTGAGAACTTTTTACCACGCGCGCACACACACACACAACCCATTTTTCAGACCATTGCAAGACCCAATGTCTGTCAAAAATTGCTAGTAATGGGCTCTTATCCTGTCTTGGCACAAAATTTTTTTTTCTTCTTTTTGATTGGCTACCACCACAAAGACTAAAGAGACCAATGTCCTTTGCAATTTAACCGATAGTTTGTGGGTATGTGAAGAAATGGATACATGGCATTCGCAAGGGCTGCAATGTGAAATTAACTTTCCAATTCCATTGTGCGACACCACACACATACACGATCGCTCCCCACCTCTCTCTCTCACACACACACACATATATGCTCTATATCATATTTTATTATGCAAATCAATGTTTTTACAATAAAATTAATATTAATCAATGCTAGTAAAAGTTTTCGGTTTGATGAATATATAAAGCGAACTTCAGATTATAATATTAGAAATATTTACCGTAATTTATTTGGTGTGAGATTTTATGATGTTACTCTATTCATTTTATTAGAAATAAACATATACAATAATATAGTTATTGATATTTTTTAAATTTTGGGCAATAATGGAGATGTCACCTCAAAAAAGTTATTGTAAAATTATTGAGTGATAAAAGCATATTGTTGCGAATAGAAAAGTTGAATAAAGGTCAACAGAGATAAAAGAATCTGAAATCATTAGCAAAATTTTAAAAAATAACTGGTTTTATGAACAGATTTTTGTACAATATTAAAAGACAATAAGCAAGAAACGTTGTAAATGTAAACAGAGAAACAATTTAGAATATTAAAACATTTTCATGAATGCACCCAAGCTAACACCTTTAAGTAAATATCGCAAAAAGAAATGTCTAAGTTAGGCGACGGAGTACATGAAAACTAATTTCTCAATGGTAATTTTAGGGATGAATATAGAGCTACATTAGATGAACCTGATGAACTACGCTTGAGCATGAACGCTTTGTGTTAGCCAATACGATTTAGAATTAAACTGTGCGAAAGCGGAGTAATGTTTTCGGCTAGCAATAAAATTATTGGCTTCTTCAATGATAATAATGATGTCAAAATAAAAGTTGAGAATTATTGTAATTTTCTTTACAAGTTTATTTTGAGAGATGCAAATCACAGTAAAGAATCTTCATTAATGCAATGATCCTTTCACATTCTGCAAGCTGATTATTGATCCCTTCGCGAAAAAAAAAGTGTTTCAAAACACCAAATTAATACAATGGCTGCAATTCCTCAAGCTATTAATCTAGCATAAAACTTGTGGTTTATCATTATAAAAGAGGATTATTAGAATGGAAAACGATGTTCAAGTAAAGAATAAAATTGTTCAAAGTTGAAACAGTAGAAAAGTTAAAATCACCTGTTGAAAGATTGACGAATTTTATAGAATCTGAAGGAGCCCATATTAGTTGAATACATTTTCTTAGAAATTAATTTATTCGGATATATAGAATATTTTGTTAATCAAGTATGATTCATGAACTATGTTTTACTAATAAAATCTGGCACCACAAAAAGTTAGGAGTATTTTTACAATAAGGTAAAACTTACAGAATATATTGTTCATATAAATATAAGTATACCCTGAACGTTTTACCAGCCTTGCTTGTTTAATACCTATTTTAAAGTGCAAAAGTCAAATCG
>OZ010586.1:61323831-61473831 GCA_963932145.1 Acanthosepion lycidas
ACCAAGTTAACTGCAGAAGTCCTTTTATCTCTATATTAAATTATTAAGGCATTGTTAGTAAAAATTATTATTATTATTAAATGACTAATACATAAGAAAAGGATTTGTCAATCACTTTATCACAAAATTATGATGCATTAATTTATATAAAAGTTGATATAACAATTACACAGTATGAAAAAATTGTCTCCCTTGATAAGAATATTTTTTTGTTTAATGAAACTTCAACTTCCTTAAGAAGGTGTTTAAAGGACACAAAATGCTTTTGCAGCATTTAATTACATTTATATTTTCATAGAAAATGTCAGTTGAATGAGTTAAAATATTTACTTGATAGATTCTAAATAAAATATCGAACCCATCGATCGATATTACAGTCCTCAAGTCCAAGGAGACTAGCCGCATTGAATCTTCTGTAACATTAAGTATGAAATACGAGTCAATTGGTGCAAAGGAATTAATGTCAGATGTTCAAAATGAGTTTGTCTGTAATATAAAGTAAGAAGTGTCAGAAAATAATTCTTGTATGAACAAAATCAGCTGTTGTTAAGTCGAACATAAAATTTAATTTTTTATTCTAAATTTCAATAATTTTTGGTGACTATCAAATAAAAATCTTAATGTAACGATTTAAAATATTTTATAAGATATTTTAACCATTTAATTTTGAAATGTTTTTAGAAGACTAATTTCTAGAGGCTATACAATGCACTTAACTCTACGTTCCTAATTATATATGTAAATATAAAACGATTTCTGAAGCTAATTGAATACTGATTAATGTGTTGGAAACGATAAATTTGATATTTAATTTTAGTTCCATTTCTTCCTCAGCAATGGATTAAATTAAATAGCAACAAAACTGGAACTCTCTAACGTTGGATAACAGCGAAACGAGGAGAACAATACTGAATTCGAAAAAGTGCAGATGCCGGCATCTTCCCCAAGAAGTTATGTCAATTTACAGATTTTAAATAAAAGCAAGATACAAGGACCGATGACTGCATATATACTGAAGGTAGCTGGCGTAGAAAAAAAAACAAAAAAAACCCTTATTAAAACGGACTTTTCCCCAATTTTTTACGCAACATCTTTTTCCATTTTTTGATTATTACAAAGAGTCATTAATATTTATTATATTAAATCCATATTATATGCATTAGGCGATTTCTTGTATTTAACACAGGTGTTACTGACGATGTAAAAGTTTCTGTTGCTCTTGTAAAAATGAAGAAAGTCAGATTAGGTTTGCATCGTCCTAATCTGAAATGCACGCCTTCTTATATATATATATATATATATATATATATATATAAAGAAACAATTATAAGATCCTTATATTTGAGTTGTTGTCAGATGGAATATAAGGATCTTATTGTTCAAGGAATTGATAATAAGTTAATGACTCATTAAGTTTTGTTAGCGAAGTGATTTCGGCATTAATCACATTAACATTGCTATTTATTTCTTTGTTTCTTTATTATATAATATATAATCAGCTCACTAATATATATATATATATATATATATATATATATATATATGAGGGGGGAGGGTTTCAGATTCAGACGATATATATATATATATATATATATATATATATAGTGGAGGGAAAAGAAACACCATGAAATTTTTTAATTAACATAGTTATAAATTATGAAAAACTTAAAATCCATACAATATTTCTACGCCATTACATAATGCTGCAATATGCAAAAAAAAAAAAAAACAAAAATCAGTTAGAAAACTTTGTTATAAATGAAATTGTGTCATTTATAAAATTTTGAGGCGAAAAAAGTATTCGTACAAAATATGTCTTTAATAACAGAAGGCTTAATTTACCTTTATTTACATAATTCTTTGTAAGATTTTGCTAGATTCTTCCAATTATCTTATTACCGGAACAATCTAGAACATTCTGTATTCCTTTCTTATATAAGGCCATCTCTGCACACAAATCATACACAATAATTATCAACATCGGGAAAGCATGAAACTATCAAATTCGCCAAAAGAATTGATCATTAATCATGGGAAGGAAGACAAAAGCTATAAGAAAATAGCAGAAGAATTCAGCACAAAATTCAAGAAAATCCAATGACTACTCGAAGAGAAATACAGGAAGAATTAAAAGCATCAGGTATTATCTTTACGAATCGAACAATAAGCAATGAACTTTGTAGAAGTCAACAAAGATTGCGTTTTCCAAGAAAAAAAAAAACTCCACTACTATTGAAGAAACATGGATGCCCGGTTAAAACTTGTTCGTGAGTATAAGAATAAACCTGAAGCAGTTTGGGAAAATGTTTTATGGACAAATGAAGCAAAAATTGAACTATCTGGGCGTAATTCAAAGACTCATGTTTGCAGAAAAGCCTTTGCTTCGAAGAACACAATAGCAACGGTGAAATCATAGTTTGGTGATGTTTTTTTTCTGCTAATGTTACGGGTAATTTAGAGATAAGAGATGGTAGAATGAATTCAAAAATATACCAAGACGTTTTGGACTCTAATTTGTTTGGATCAGTAGTAAAGTTTGAACTTCCAAATGAATGGGTTTTGTAACAAGATAATGGTCCTAAACATACGGCTAAATCTACGAAAAAATGGCTTATTGAAAACAATGTCAATACAATCGAATGGCCATCTTAGACTTGAATCCAATAGAAAATTTGTGGTGTTTGTTAAAAGTTCAAGTTAATGAAAGAGCCCCCCAAAACATCTTGAACCTAAAGAGAATATGCAAAGAAGAATGGTGTAAAATACCAATGGAAACAAATCGTTGATTAAAAGCTACAGAAAGAGACCAATTGCTGTTGAATTGTGTAAGGGATATTCTACAAAGTATTAAATAGGTATTAAAATGTACGAATACTTTTTTCGCCTTCAATTTATTAAATTTCATTAATATAGCAAATTTTTCTAATTTTTTTTTTTGCATATTTCAGCATTATGCCATGGTATACAAATATATGGATTATAAAATTATTTTATAAAATATATGTTAAATAAAAGAATTCATGTATTTGTATGTGTGTGTGTGGGCTTGTGTGTATGTGTGTGTAGGGGGGAGGGTGTTTGTGTGTATGTGTGTGTGTAATTCAGATACCAATTCTACAGATATTTTCATGGCTATTGCTCTGATGAACTTTATCCGCCACCCCTGGTGCCCGGAGCATGTGAATTTAAGCGTGCTACTAGGTCCCACCCTTTTACTCCAACAGTTTCTTTTCTCATACATCCCGCCTGTGGAAATCACTTCCGTTTCCTTGCTTCCTCGATAACTACAATTTTCAAAAATTTAAATACCACATCAATCGCTATCTTCTTGAACCCCGTTCAGTTTTTATCCTTTCCTTGGTCCCTACCATGCCCATTCTTTTCTCTCATCTCTCTATAACCCCCTGCTGCATATTAGTGGCTTTCCCGCATTGCTTCCGGTGAAATGATAAAAAAAAAAAACCCCAAAAAACAAAAACAAAAAAAAAACAAAAAAAAGATGCGTCTGTAAAGGCAATACAAATAAAAGATAAAAGGAAAACATTTCTGTACTAAAGCGTTTCGTTCATTGATAAAGTTTCTCATGGTACGAAACGCGTTGTTTGTTCTATCTATCTATCTATCTATCTATCTATATATATATATATATATATATATATATATATATATATATATATATATATATATATATATATATATATGTATATATACATATGTATGTATATATATATATATGTATGTATGTATGTATGTATGTATGTATGTAAAGATCTAAGAGATGAGTTGTGGCTCTCTTTCATTTCTAGGGTTCGACCGAAACGTATCAAAATGTTTTTGTAATCAAATTATTTTCGCCGATAAATAAAATAAAATAAAATAAAGATCCATAGTATACGAATTATATAATATACGTATACATATACACATCGTATTAAATTAACTGAAACATTTTTCTCTCTGCAAATAAAATTTCTCTTAAATGTTCGCAATTTCATAAATGTAAAGCAAACCTTTAACTATCAGAAGCATTTACTTTTCTACTTTCCTTAAGATTGAATGATTGAACAATGAATTAAAAGAAATCTTAATTGTTAAACAAAACCGTGTTTTTTTTATTTGTGTCGAATTTTAACGATTATCATTATTTGTGCTCATGTACGAGACTAACATAATAAATAAGTAATATCACCCTTTATAAAAATTTAATTTTATTGTCCAAGTTTTACTTGATTAAAAGTTCAGCTTTATTGCTTGCATCTTTCCTTATTTTCACTATTTGACTTGTTATGATGTAAGCAAATATTTCCCATGTTTTAAAGAAAAATTCCGAGAAAATTTTTTTAAGAAAAAGCATTTTATTATGAGTGAATAAATGGATTAGAAAATGTTCCTGACCATTTCTTGTTTTGGGATTACACCCCAGGTAGCTATTAATTTCGGGAAATTATAATAATATCTAGAGTGAGAATAAAATGTTTTTATTATTGGCATTCAAGAAATGCATGGTACTCATAACTGTTCTTTTGTCATATTCGTTTTGATAGGTATTTATTCATTGTGAAATCTATAGATTTATGTTATATGCTGGTTGTTTCCTCACTCTAGCCAAAACGCTATAAATAAAAAAAGAAGGCAAACTCATTTTCACATGAGACTTTATTCTGATATGATATAAAGAACGCCTTCGTCTTTGTAGTGGATCTGCTGTTTTGTTACACGTCATAGAGGTGGCCATGATGATATGGCAAATAATGAATAGTATAATTATTTAGAAGTGGCTAGAAAAGAAGAGTGAAGAACGTGGAGGTGTATTCGAGTTAAATAAGTGGCATACGGGCGATGGTCTGTGTCCGCTCACATGGCTGCTCTTATTTCAACGTCGATTTGGGGGGAGAAAAAAAAAAAAAAAACTCAGTACAGATTCACTAACAATTTCAATTGCTGATTAACTGATTCATATTGTGTTGAACCTCCTTCTTGGACAGCAAAACCTGCATCGCCATATTAATGCCTTCTGGGAATACTCGGTGGGTTAAGAGCATGACAAAACAAAACTGAAACGTTCATCTTTTTTTTCCTAGTTTACAAATCCAGATTCACGTGGCATCAACAGATAACCAAAGATTATTTCATGGCAATTTGATTTTTCGTAATTTGTAATGTAAACACACATTGAAATTCTATATAGGTCGAATTCTGTACATCAGACAAAAGTTTATATAACTGAAATCACTTGTTTTTTAAGAAAAAAAACTGGTGTATTTTTATTAATTTTGCCTATATTAGGAGCAATGTATTTGGCATTAGCCTACATGATTCATTTAGAGCTTACCTGATTAATGATATTTAGTATAAAGGATAATAATTCTCGATTGAATAAATTTAACTGTTCTACCTTTTTAAAAATAATTATTATGGTGTTGTGTCTCAATAACAATCTCTGTTGAAATGTCAACCTTATTTGACACCTGCATTTACTGGCGATTTGACTGGGTACATTCAACCGAATCTCATTGATTTCAACCTAATTTTGTTTTTGTGCCTTGATGTTCCGTTTGTTCTTTTGTCTGTAGAGGAAGTGAAGTAGACTATTTAAGAAGGCTTGAAAATAAAGAATGAGTGATTTTTGCTTGACTGACAATTGCAATCGCCAACTCTGAAAACAGTCAATCGACAGAACCGAAAATGGAGTCAAGTAGGCGTGTAGATTTTGCAGAATCTGTCGAAAAGATGCCAGTGACGTCAACGGAGATCGACGAGTCACAGCTCAGTGAGGCGTTTAAAAAATGTCTGGAAAGTTTTCTCTGCTTCAAAGCTGGATAATTTTCGTTTACGCATACACACATAAACATCCTTTCTCCCATAATTCACTTCGAATATACACATGCACACACATATCTATCTGTTCTGATTCAAAATCAACCATGCATGTAGATACTTAGAAGCTTATTCTTGCACATTTACGTAACCATTCAAATGAACACTAGCAAATAAACACATAGATATATAAATAAATTAGGTTGTTACATATATGAATATAGACAGACACAGTTTTATTCTCGACCAGGCAAGTATATGCATGGTCACCTAGATGCTTCAGTCGCCTTTTCACTGTTACGATTCAACGCTCGGATAAGTTCAACAATGAATATTGACCAGCAAATATTGGAACAATATATATATATATATATATATATATATATATATATATATATACTTCTGTGTATGTATATTCATGTTTATGTGTGTGTGTGTGTGTGTGAACGATGACCATCAATGAAACACCAGACAAAACAAATCATGAGAAAATATCAGAAGAAAAGTGTGTGCGATTTTAGAAACGAAAATGTATCCTCCTATTACGTTTATTAGTTATCCATGTAAAAATTTAATCATAGGAAAAAAGTAATGGAGCTTCAAATGATTTCAATTTCCGAAGGAAATTATAGGCACTTTTGCTCTTTTCGAATTTGGTTCGGTTTAGATTTATATTTTAACATAAGAATTCATTTGCATAGTTTATTTCAGAAATTAAGATTGAAAAATAAATGATCTTGTTAGCGCTGTTTTAGTGTTGGAATATAGGGATTGGATATTACTGGGCGGAATAGTTTTCCTAACCACTCATCTTAGTAATGAGTGAATTTCAGATCAATGAACTGTTTTTCAAGAATTATAAGAATGAAGAATTAATAAGAAACTCAAGATGAAAAGTTGATGTTGGTGACATGTGCAGCTTTTTGATGAATCGAGTATGCTCATGTAACGGAAGAGAATCTAAAGTTTAGAGACAAAATACATTCACTTCGTCATCAAATGTATAAGATTTACAAATAGTTACATTAAATTGAAACTATTTCATGAAGTGATTATAAATTCATAAAACCGATTATTAAACCCAGAAATACTCATTGTTAAATTATATGATTAGCAAACTTGATGAACAATTGTATTAAAACCGTTAGTAAGGACCATCGACTTGTAATCTATTAATCCCTCTCGTACATTTTAATATGCGTCCCGTATTCATATTAACATTCTGTTTTGACATAATGATCCATTACTCATTTCATATTCATTTGTCACATTTGTCTGGTGAGTCGAATAACGCCAGATCATCAAGATGTTTGACATTACCATTTTCCATCCGCTTCGTACTTTGATAATTAAACATTTGACAATGATTGTCGGAATATTTCAAATCTGAGCAGCAATAAAGAAATAAAGTAATTGTAATAATTATCGTTGATTCTTATTTTGAAACATTTTCGAAGTAAACACAAAGAAGACTGGATTAAAAGATAAATAGCTTCTGACTATTTTTCTTGAAAATTGTAATTTTGAATTCTCACTATATCGAAAAGTTTTTCTTTTGTTTTTTTGAGTTATTTTTGTTCACGAAAATCAATAATAAAATTGATTGTTTGAGAGACTCAACATTGATTGTCTCAGTTATCTTATTCATCAATATATATGACATGTATCCATGAATTGTTGATACCCTTTCTAAATGCCATACGTGAAATTAAAACACATTTTCAATAACTTCCTTCCTTCCTAAAGTATTAAGAATAAGATGAGCTAAATTGGATACCTTAAGGGGTTTATTTCGCCATTTTTGAAAAGAAAATTATTACATATGTTTTTTCAAGATTTGCTATTTTAAATATATACCTGGACTCTATGCGAATATATTGGAGACAAGGAAATCTGTTTCCATTATATTGAAAAAGATACATTAATAAAAGTAGTAATTAAAAACGAATACGTTCAACTTGAGCACGGAAGAAATTCTAACAGTAACATATTTTCCCATTACAAAAAAGTAGAATCTTTACATATTTATCAACTTTTTATCTATTTTGTCATTCTGTACCTTTTTTGGTAAATAATTGTCATATTTGTTAAACAAAATGTTTTATCTTAGTTTTGTCTGGGTCAGAAATTATAATCAAATTAAAATGAACTTAATAATCCAAGATGATTTCTATTGTATTAAATAACTGTATACTAATTATAAAAGAAATTATTAATTATAAAAATCTAATACTGGTTTGATTAAAGTAAAATCCAGCTTGTACTTCTGTGACCAAATACTCAATGTTAAACAAAATTTTTGTATAGTCAAGTTCATTTTTGCAATTGGTATTTTTATGAAACTGTAAATGTTATTTAAAATGATTATTAATGTTCTCTGGGCAATTGAGTGAAACAAAGAAAGTGAGAAAGTTCAGTTATTAAATTTATTACATTCGACATATGTACATTAAAAAGATTTGCCTGTTAGTATAGCCATTCACTTCAATGTTAAGTTATTAAATTTTATGAAAAAAAACAAAAACAAACAAACAAAAAAAAAAACAAAAACAGAGTGAAATTTTACCTTCAATTTATATTGAATAGATTAATGTTGTGGCATTCAGTTGTAACTAAAGATGATCCTTCATGAGTCATTTTAGAAAATTGAAATATTTGCAGTGTCAAAGATTTAAAAATATCATACATAATTTCCAAAGTATTAATTGAAAAACAAAATCAGAATATGTTGTTAGGTTTAGATTAATTTGAATTATTTTCTTCGATTCTACTAAAACTTATTGTTATTTCTTCATAAAAACTAGGAACTACGGATATTAATATGTGCATCTTGGAAGGTTTTGCTAAGACGAAAATGAGATGATCAACGAGTTTCTTAATGTTTACAGTTAAGTGCAGTGGATATTTTGAAAGTTTTGATAATTAATCGTTCAATTTTCACTCGGTCATGTATTTTCATCCAACACTCGATTTTATCATGTCTGAGTCGTCATATCAACAGAAATCAATTTTCTATTCTCTCCGCGATATATCACGCGAGATTGTGGTTCGTAAGTAAACGATGATTTTCTTCTCTGAAAGACGAACAAAATTATCAATTACATGGATATCAACTTGTAGATTATTTTTGTATGGGGATTATTCATTACAAAATTCTATCACAAGATTATATATTGAAAGCAATGGAACTTGATAATAATATGCAATAGCAGATTACTTCCAAACAGGATACATATATATATATATATATATATATATATATATATATATATATATATATATATATATATATTGGAGATTTGAAGCTCAATTTCATTTGTCAGTCACTTTAAGCTTCATTGCTACAATCTAATTTAGGCAGATTTCTGACTCAAATCTCGATCACAAATTCTTTCTTTCTTACAATCAAACAGAAGCCAAAAACGTGATACTCCTTAGTTATTTCTTTCATTAAAAGGGATGATAGTTAATTACTATTATCCCCCTATTAATTAGTCTATAATTACTATTATCCCCCTATTAATTAGTCTATAATCAATACTGCAGTTTATAGAAAGCGTAATTAAAGAAAAAAAAACGTTATTTTGATTTGTGAGTTAGATTGCACAAACTAATATCTGGCTATTTTGTGTCATTCATAATTCACTTAACCGTGGATAAAATACTCTTCTATATCTACGTAATAGGAAGTAATCACTGTAAACATGTTACACCTATTGTCAACCTGGCAGGGTCAGCATACATATACAGAAAATTTACTGATCCAGGAGATTATTTTAAACAATGAATGAAAGCATCATACTTTAAAATAAAGAAAATTGTTCAGAAATTTGAATTCAATTACAAAGAAGAGAAAAAGGCTGAAAATATAACCAGGTACATATTTAGATACGACGATCATTGTACTGGTAAAAACGCGGCATTTATAAACAAGTAAACAGTACATTTGTTATGGATTGATGAAATAAAATTGATTTATTTTAGAATAAAAAAATAAGCTTTGTAAATAAATAAATAATTATAAAGGTAACTTGAATAAAACCAAGTTTTTCAAGCAAACATTTTATTCATCATTAATTTTATTTGGGTTAATTGCACATTGACTGACTTAAATTTCAGTGGATGGATGAGAATATTATACCATGAAATCTTATTTTAATACAAATAAATAATCAATTTCACCAAACCCTTTACATACACTGAAACTAATCAATGCATTTAAAATATAAATTATAATTGCATGTTGATTTTATGAAAACACACTTATATTATCATCCAAACAAGAATTGCTTTGGTAGGAATTACCGTATTTTTTAATTATAAGTAGACGGCATGAAATATTATTTTAATGATGAATCATTTTAAGAATGTTTTTTCATAACCTGATTTAATGAGTTGCTTAATAAAATTTTAATCGAATATTTTAAAAGAAAAACTGAGTCCTTTTTAGTAAGTCATCCTATAATGATTGTTTTAAATAACGATTTTAAAAAGATGCCAGCAAAACAGGGCAGCTGTAGATATATTTTTCATAAAGTGACAACTTGGTCTTTTCTGTCAAGTACATTTAAAAGTATAAAAACGTCTCCATATTCATTCGTGTAAGCATTAGAAATAAATTGATAAATAAATTCATGTTCTTTCATTAATATGCTTTATGTTGTTTACTTAACGATATGATCGCGGTCTGAAATTCATGGAAAAATGCATCGCATATGTTCTATTTTTATATTTAAATGATATATATATATATATATATATATATATATATATATATATATATATATATATATATATATAATAGTTTTGTATTAGAAAATCACAAAGTACCTGTAAAAATGATTGTATTTTTTACATACAGATCGACACTTTTGTCAATGATTAGAGGATCTGTAGTTTCTGTCTAGGATCAAAGTGTCGCTTCCCGGCCCTTGTCTAAATATCAGAGTTTGAAAGAGGAAAAAAGTTGAGAAAATTAGCTTTAAATTGATATTTTAAAAAGTAAGCTGAAACAAACCCACGGACTCACAAAGAAGTAGAAAAGAAGATTTTTTTGTAATATAAGAGTAAATAGTGTGAATATTTCGAGGAGGAAGAGAAAGGTTAAAGTTAGTGATGGAATAAGAGAGAGAGAGAGAGAGAGAGAGAGAGAGAGAGAGAGAGAGTTAGAGAGTAGAGTTGTGGGAGATTTCTTTCTTTCAGTTCATTTTTGTTATGTCCATTATGGTTGGCACCAAAATATTGTTGTTTGCAGGTAGGAATCAATTTTAGCATTCCCCACTTCTCTGCGTAATTTTCAATTGATTACACTGTATTGGGAGTGGGGGGGTATTTTCCGTATGTATATTTGTATTTCTGTACTTTTATCTACATACTGCTAAAGTTGATACACTACAAAACTCTATCAATATTCATGTCAATGTGAATATCGATAAAGGTGAAAATATCTATTTCTACGTCTAAAAATATAAATACTAGAAACGATTCTAATCCACAGATATTATTATTGCTTGTGTTGATAGCGACTATATCGAGTTTCTTTCTTTAGGCCTCAAGCCTTTGTCATTGAACCAGATTGACGGACATGGTCCAGTGACAGTTTTCGTATATAGCAACAACAATTACGAAAGTAAATAAAATAATATAAACTAATCTTTGTATTTACGCTGTTTATCTGAACAACAATGAAAGATATTCATATAACGCCAAGTGAGGTTTAAGTTTTGTTAATAAATATTTATGCATGAACTTTTAATGTTTTTATTCTATTTTCAAGTGCATGTACATATATGTAGATATATATAGAGACAAATAAATAATATTCCGTACGTGTGTATGATTACGTGCCTACATCTGTATGTTTTTCATTAAGTTTTGCTTCTGCTAGTTGTATATGAAGAACATTTGTAACATTTTCAAGTAGGATGCAATGGCATCGTAAGAATATTAATTTAACTTCATATAATCACTATGTTTTTGCAGCAAATTATTTGTTTTTATTAGAAATCCAATTTATAGTTTCGCTTGTGCTGTAGATACCTATACTGTTATGGCAGATACGGAACTGGGGGTAAGGAAGTTGTGCCTACACATGTTTTGAACTAACTATGGTTTCTTTTGAGAGGGAAATGTTTCGATCGCCATTTTGATGCTTTAAGGGCCATGCCTTCGAATGATCTCAGTCACAGCCTGATGTGGTCAGAGGCATCAACTGTATAACATTTGCCAACTTTAAATGGATTTTCTATGCATTCATATGAAATAAAATCAAGGATTAGATTTGAAAACATTGATTTTAAGATTTGAGGTTTAAAAAATGTCTGTTTATTACAAGTAACAGTTTATTTGATAATCTCATATATGTATATGTAAAGACATATGTATAGATAATAACTGGATTTAATTCTGGTAATCACACAATTCATAATCTTTGTATTTTAAGTTAAATGCATATCCAGCATAATAGTAAATATGCTTTTACACTGTAATTTGAAAATTGGCTATTTTCACTTTATTCAGTTGTAAAGTCAGTAAAATAATTAACAGAACATATTTGTGGTCTCTGATAAGTTTATTTAAGATTTATTAAGATTTCTGTAATAATATATATTTCAAAAATTATATCAATAATGACCATTTTATCAGTTAGTGTTTATATTCATAGTTTTGATCGATTAAATAATAGTTTCATGTTTTCATATGGTCACATAAAATATCGTGTTGGCTTGATTTCAGTTATTAATCCCAAATACTTCTCTGAACTTATAATGACTGTGCTTTATTCATTTCTTATACATTTATAAAAGTTTATGTCCGATTTTCAAGCTTATAAGCATATAGCTTTATATGACTTTACATCAAAAAATGCCATAACTATTATTTATTTCGAGATAAACGCTTAAAATGACAGACTGTAAACACAGACCGTTTTGTAACTCCTGAAAAGTAAACTTTTTCAGAAACCATGAATATTTCAAGGAAATACAATATATTTACTTCAAATATTATTGTTTATTTTTTATCGCTGGATAATGTAGCATATCGTTTATTTATCCAGTCCTTTATTTTGAATACATACAAATTTCCTGCCGATCAAATATTAAAATAAAAATTTGTTTACTGATTGGGCCATAATTTTTCACTCCTTTAATATAACTTATTTTAAATGTCAGTGAATAAATCATTTTAATATACTGAAAATAAACAGCCAAAAAATGCAAGAAAATTAATTTCTTTTGTGAATCCTTCGTTATCAAATGAACTTAATATATGTAAAATTTGGATATATTCAACAATGACGAGACATGTACACACATAAACACAAACATTTTATACTGTCATATAAAATATTAATCGATGCAAAACTGCTTGTTATTTTGCACACGAATTGAAACAGTACTTCGATGAATACCATAATGACTTGTATGATCCGATGTTAAAACTCCTGCTATGACCGGATAATCTGTTTTTATGATTTCGGTTCTGTATAAAAACACGAGTAAAAATCGGGCGCTGAAAATCATAAAAACGGCTATAATTGATATAATTATTTTTCTTTTAGTTAATTTTAGACAGTCAGGTGAAACGGTGAAACCATGAAACGATTTAAAGAAATGGGTTGTAATCTTTCTAAATCGTCTCTCAATACAACATTCATTTTCCCCTGTTCACTGAACTCGTTCAGGCTAAGTACTGGCATAAATTCATGCAAGCCGTGTTACTTTCTCCATTTGCTATATAGGCTATAAACACATGTTTGCCAATACTTGTTATTGTGTGATAGAGTCTCGAGAAGTGGTTTTGCTATTCTCCGAAGGAGAACAATTCCTATAAAAACATTGTGGACAAATAGGAAATAATATCCATGCAAAATCGATTGTGTTTCATCACCAGATTTTCTTGATCACAATCACGTGGCAATGTTACAGTAGAATTTTAAACCTTTTACGTAAAAGACAGTTAATCAGTTTGGCTAATGGCGCTAGTAAAAAGTCATACACTTAACAATTAAATGGAAAATTTCAATTTTTTGTTATCACCACCAAAAGTGATCTGTGCACAAATTTAGTCATGTCATTACTATGCAAAATCGCTTTTTACGGTGATTTTATCGTCATTTTGACCATGCGGAATGTCTTTAAAAAAGCTTTTCTTCTTAGATTGTATTTTTAACAAATTCAAGTAGTAGAGAGTTCAGGTAAAACTAGATATCTACCATTAAGTACATTTTTCTTTGAGTAAAGAAACTTAAAACTCTCTTATTCGGTAGACGAACTTTGACAATGATATTTTCTTTCGTAACTACTGTATAAGAATGTTTCCCTACTTCTCGGCAAAATAGAAATTTAATTTTTCAGTTAAACGAACGATTTTCATTATCATTTAGAGGAATTGTCAAATATGTACTGTTTTATGCTGATTTGTTTAAATATAAACTCGATTTTACGAAAATATTCTCTTTTAATCTTGTAAAATTCTTGACTGAACAATTTATGCGATTGAAAAGTTTACGACTTTTAAAAAATAAACTGAAATCATTGAAAGAAAGGTCCGAGATATTTTATCATAATCTTATAGTAACAATGAAATACACAGACACAGACAGACACACAGACACAGACACACACACACGCACACACTCACACACATATATATATATATATATATATATATATATATATATATATATATATATATATATATATATATATATATATATATACAGAAATATATGTTTTCAATGAATATTAAAGAATAATGTTTTTGAAATTAATAAGATATATTCTTCCAATTTAATTGGTGGATAATGCATTTAGCTTTTGCAAATGCATTTAATTTCTTGTTGAATAAACTGGAAACTTAAAAAAGAGTCGCCTATGATTGGCTCGATCATAAACTTATTTTTATAAAGAAAATATATAAAAGTAAAAATCACAAATCTTTTTTTGACTTTGCATATATTTAATTTGTATTTGTAATATTTGACACTTGATTGCTATTCTTGTTTTTTAATATTGTGTTTTGAAGTAGGGAAGCCAGAAGAATGAGGTGCCAACAGACCTTTTCAAAGGCCATACTTCAGGATTACAAATGGAAAAACCTTCTTTGTAATAATAGAAATCATATTTTGCATTTCCAGGTTGACAATGACAATATTGCATTTTACTCACATATAACCTACTTCTGTTTTTTTTACGTTTTGTTTATGAAATCAAAAGATTTGACATGATTGACTCCGTCAAAATAAACATAGGAGAGTTTGAAAGAATCTGAGACAAAAATAAGTTGCAACAACGTTGTATTATAAAAAGCCGAGCCCCCTTCGCCCTATTATCAATTTTGTCCTGCGATACATGTGAATAAGGTGGAATCCCGCTGATATACATTGACACTTTGTCCGCTCACTGATGTTCCCTGCATCGCTAACTTCCCTTTGTCGATTGTGGCTCTTATCCGTTGTAACAACCCAGATGCTTCTTCAAACGCTTGATAGATTTTCTCTTGACGCTGTCCATTCCTGTCTGTCCCAAGATGTTCTCCTGTCCAGTCCTCCCACTGGTCAGTCGATGATCAATGATGAAGAGAGAAAAAAAATTTCAACTGACGCGAAAAAAACAAAATATAACCCAAACAAGCAAAAAAAAACAAAAACAAAAGAAAAAGAAAAATCAACACTGTGACAGTCCGATAATAATGTGACAAAGCTAACAAGCTGACCTGACATATTGCCGCTGGATTCTTAAGCAATATATGTATACAAGCTATGTTGTTTTGGATCGATATATATTATTTACTATATTTTCTTTTTGAAAAGAAAGACACAATATACAATTCAATCAGCAAGAAAAGCATACATTCAGAGGCAAGCTGCTATTTGAGTATATAATCTGTTGATTTTTTTTACTTGTAGAATATATCTTAATTTTATTCGTCCACTCCACTTAAATGCTATCTTTAATATCTACATGAAAGTTTTGAGTTAGAGAAACATTTGATTTTTACTTGTATTTGCTATATCATATTTGCATACATCATGTTATAAATTGTCTCCAGATATTTCATGTTTACAAATTGATACATTTTATCAAATTCTGTAATAATGAAGTAAAATAATATTATCTTGCAAGTAAAAAATATTCAGAAATATGAAGTCTACTATAAGTTCTTTATAGAAAAGATAAAATATAATTTAAAAGAGATTCGACAAAATTATGCAAATCGTTTGCAAAAAGTATTAAATTCTTTTTTTCGCTACATCAGTTATCCGATTGAATGTTAGCAAGTATATATAAATAAGAGTTTTGCATTCGATAAAAACAAAATCTCTTCTTGTAAAAGTCGGTTGAAATCCATTTATATAAAAGAAAATGGAAATTGTTTTTTACATTGCCTCTGATGTTGGCAGACAGTGTCCCAATTAAAGTAGAGAATAAGGTTCGAATTTTTCTTCATAGTAAGTATACTGTTTTAGCTAAGCTGGTGTAATATAAGACAGTTTTGAAAAACATACCTTTGTAGAAAACCCATTTGCGATATCGCCATGACTGTCATTGTTAGTCATAGACACAATAGGCTAAATTGTATATTTGACAGCCCCTTCGCACTCACTTTGTAAACTGAAATTATACAACCCTATGTATAACATGCTCCTGCTGGCATCAAATTAGCATCTACATTCTATCATGAAGAATAGCTCAACATACCAAATCCTCAAAACTTGGAGCATGAAACTCAGTTTTTCCAATTTAGGTAAGGCAATTTTAGTTTTGTTAAAGTCGTTGCGGTTTAAAGCGAAATTGAAACTAGACAATCACATCTCATTTACCGTGCAATGAATTCCTTGTTTCGAAGTCTGTAGCACAGATTGAATATACATAATAATAATAATAATAATAATAATAATAATAATAATAATAATTGGGCATTCCGCGAAGAATAATGGAAAAACGTGTTTGTGAATGAGGGTCGATAACAGAAGGTAAATAATACAATAAAAATTATGAAGATTTGTTGATTTAATCTATTTTTAGCTTATATATTTATTTTATTTAATTCTCCATTATTAATAAAAATTAATACTAGTTATATTTTCTTGATACAAAAAGAAATCTGATAAAGTTTGATAAAATTATGAGCGGTCAATGTATTAAGATCCCAAAATTTAATTAATATAATAATTGTTTAAATATTGTTTAACTAATATTAAATAAATATTGTTCTCGTTCAAATATCTTAAGCAGATATCATTCCAATAATATTGGACCTCAATATATAATAGAATAATAAACTAACATCGATATTAGCCATTGTTGTTGATGACAGCAATAAGACTCTAACAGCATCAGTGGTATTTGTAGCTTCACGATTGTGGAGTGAACAAATTAAAGCATTTACACCATTTGGAATGAAAGTTCAAAGATTTCGAGTTACAATTCAACCATGAAGAGAAATGTTTATGCTTTGCTGGTCTGAGTAATGTAAATTACATTTTTCTTCTTTTAAAAATACATGATTATTGTAGAATTTTATACCATCTTGTATTTAATTTAGCAAAACAGTTTATATTTTAATTTCATTTTTAAATAATTAAGAAAATCTGACATACTATTGTTCCTTCTCATGATTGGTCAGAAATCTATTAAAACGTTTATGAAATATATTATTCGATGTAATTATGTTTTTATATTAGCGCAGAATTTATAATGACTTCACACTGTAATACCTTTTAAGGAAATAAAAGTTCACACTAATTTTTATAATTTCTAATGAGCATTAGCTAGTTCCAATATTTTTGAAGAATACAAAATACTACTTTAATTGAAGAATTAGAAATTTGATTAAAAGAATATACATGTTTCGTGTTTTAAATGAAATTACTTTTATTTAGTAATTTGAGAATAATAACATACAAACTGTGACAAACTTTAGAAAGTGAGTTAGATTTTTTAAACAACTTTGCAAAATTAGTAATTATTAATTGAACTGAAGTGGCGTTAACTGCAGTCCCCCATTTTCAAATTATAACATTAATTGACAATTCTTCTTTCCTTTTGAAGAAATTAATGTATCTTTCTTTACTCTTTAATAATTTTTCTCTTAGAGTGCATATTAGGATTTGTGCCTCTATTTGGAACTAGCAAGGCTGATCACGCGGAATTGTTTTAAAAACATGTAAATAAAAACAAAGTCGGAATGGATCAAAGGGAAATTTAACTGGTTGATGAAAAATGATTAGATTATTAAATGAAATCATTAATTCACATCCTGATTAGGCACAACATTTGAGTTACCGTCGCGGCTGTAGTTTGTGTGCTATTCACATTTTTATGTTTATACAATAGTGAAGTATGTAGAGCCAGCGATGCCTATACAAAGATCAGCAATAAAACTAAATTTAACATGAGTTCATATGTTGATCGTATGTTTTATATAAACGTAGAATGCTCCCCCAAAAGTAAATATCTCTTCATGCACTTCAACATTACAAAAACGTAAAGTATTTACATGAGTAGTAAGTGTTAGGCATTGCCACAGTAGCGCTGGAGTCGCCTTTATGTTTGTGTTGAATTTCTTCGTTTCTTTATTAATTCTCTGAAAGTTATAAACATAATTTATTCCATTTAATTTTGAAACAACAAATACAAAATAAGAAAAAAATGTTCTGCCTATCTTTCGATTTTCTTTTTGGAAACATTAGAAGTAATGTAAATTATCTAATTTATTTGTAAGTAACATTGTTTGACAAGAAAATTCCAATAAGAATAAAGATTATTTTACAGAATTAAGATAGAAAATTAGAAAATGAATTGTAAAATTTGAAGAAAATTAAAAACAAAACATAAATATTAAACGAAAAGGAGAACAAAATGAAAATATAAAAATCACAGGATATGTAAAAGCAATTAAAATAATGGGAATTAATCTTTAATTGGCTTTCACTAAAGATTGGAAATGTTCTGTAAATATATTGAAAGGATATTGATGCTTAGTGTATTGATTGTGAGCATTTCAATTATTTCGAACCAATTAGTAACTTTAATTGAACAAATTTATTCAATCAATGTAAAAATCTGACATTGACATATTCTAACTGTATCATTTTGCCTGTATGCATACAGATATACGAATTTACATAACATTATACGTACATATTTTCTGAACATACATGGCTAAATCTGTTCATGCCAGTACATGCAATATATATATATATATATATATATATATATATATATATATATATATATATATATATATATATATATATATATACTGCGTTTGAAAGTTATCAGACATTTTCAATTTTTCATAATTTTGGGAAAAATTAATGAATGCATTCAGAGAAATATTTGGTCTATGAAAGTTCAGGTTATTTCACATGATATTATTATGTATAACATATAGTGGACAATGTGTCACTTTTACGATGTGGCAACAGCTTAAAGAATTTTTACCTGATTTTCTAACTTTCACATTATTAGCCAACTGACTGAAACAGCAAGAAACATGAAGTTGTAATTAAAAATTACGATTCCTGAACGAGCGCAAAGTTAATAAAAAAATTAAAAATTTTAATTAAAAAAATGCTGAAAATAATGTAATTTTAATGACCACAGAGTTATAAAGAATATTATTGTGAAATATATTCACCATGTTTTGAAACTAGTTTTAGAAAGGATTCATCCATTAATGTGGTCAATTGTATTTCTTCATATCAAACACACTGCACAGCATCATGGATAATATTCCAAAATTCATTTTTACCAGTAAACTGCCGTTCACCAATTTAAATGTTACTCTTTAAAATGCTCCACAAATATTCAGTTGGACTAAGATCGAATATGCTATTTATGTTTTGAAACCTATTCTATTAAGATCATTAGTAGTTTTCTTCACTGAATCTGCATAAAATATTACCTGCGTATGTACGAGCTGTCTGTATCATCTGCAGCATCCACTCGGCATTGGCCTTCGCTTTACCACTTATAATCCCACCCGCCAAAAATCACATCACCTAAGATGTATTGGGGTCATTGTTTCCACCAGTAACTACCAATCATCTGCACTATTTGTCTGGCTTACATAGGATAGAAATGCATTTTTCTGGGCAAAGAACGGTTAAATAACTGATCTTCATGCATATCGTAATATTTTCTTTATGAATACCTTCTAAATGAGGCCTAGTAATCAATCTAATATGTCTTGTCACTTGATTTAGGACCTGAAAGTTTTGACAATTCCTCGTTGAAACAAAGTTTAAAAGTTTCATTACTTGACAAATCCTTAACTTAGTCATATCAGAACTGCATTGCAATCGTTAAGTTTCTTCAACGAACATCTGATCAGTTATACAATTTTTTTTTACCTTTGACAAGCTTAACTTATTAAATATTTCTCTTTATTCATTGGACTTACGACCAAATTTAAAGTTCAAACTTCGCAAAGTAGGTATAATTTAATTGAAGGCATTTCATGCAAATGGTTAACGTTTGTTTACATCGGGACAGAAGGAAACTGTGTGTGCTGATAGAAGTTGTTGTCATTCAGTGGATAAACATTTAGATTCCAATGAACAACCCTCACACAAATCAGCTTGCTTAATTTTTATGACGAAGCGTTAAGTATTTGAAAATCTACCTTCCGGAATAGTGTTGGCCATTTGAAACTGTTATTCAATTTGTCATATTCTTATGAACACAGTACAAGGAGATATACAGACCTAATCAAGTTATGATTCTAAAAAAGGTAGGCAAAATTTATGTGCCACTTCATTAAGATACTCATGTTAAATGATCAAACACAGAATACATGACATTTGGAGCCTTCAAATTGTCCTTTTACTGCAGTTGATTTAAGTTTCGAAATGGGAAGAGTAACTTTGGAGAAGAGGATGAATATTATCGAAATGTCATAAAGAATGTCAACGTGCAATTGCTAAGAAGCATGGAGTATCGGGACATACTGTTCAAATCATCCAGAAAAATCATGTTGATGTGAACATTTTGGATATAAAATGACTGGTCGAACTTCAAATTGAAACAAACGATTTCAAAGAGAGCTAGTGAGATTATCAGTATTTAACCTAAAATGAATAGCTTCTCAATTAATGGATGAAAGCAGCATTATTACTGAGGGTTTAATTCATATAGTAAGCAGGGTACTATTTAATAGTCATATAAATTAACATATTACAGTAAAAACATCATCAATAATCAAAAAAGAAAAATCAGATAAGATGAAGATATTAGGCAGAATAACAACTGTCATAAATGGTCAAAATGATATATAGTGACGAAAGCAAAATAGAGCTGAATTCCAATTTAAGAGATTATGTCTGAACAAAAAACAACCAAAACAAAGACAGTAAAATTAGATGATGTGGGTTTAATAGTTTAGGTGATATAAAAAGAAATTTGATAAAAATCAATTGAACACTGAACAAGGAAAAATATATTTTATCGTAGTACTGTAGTCATCTTTCACTCACTTGTTTTCCTGAAACTGCTTTTATTGTAATTATTAAGTTTCCCACTATTTGTCGATTTCAATTTCGATAATGGGATATACAGACAGTTAGACGGATTTCAATGGGTAGCCCTTTAGGTCATGAGATGGCTAATATATTTATGGTGTTTATGAGCGAATGCTAATTGCAAGTGCCAGACGACCCAACTGCTATGTACATTATGTGGGTTGATACATCTTGTGTGTTCAATAGTGAATTGGAAACTTCATGAAGTTTTAAATCGTTTGCACCTAGCTCTCTTGTGAAAAAGAGCTATGGTCTTTTAACATTTTTGGATGTGTCTCTACAAAATTGTAAGTTTCTATATCGAAAATACACGTTTACTCGCTGGAACTCGTCTTGTCCTTGACGGCATAAAATTAATCTTATAAAGACCTTAGTCCATGGTGCCTTAATAATCTGTTCTACGAATAAGTTAAAACAGGAGTAAGAATTTATTAAGAAATTATTTGCCGACAATGGTTATCCTCTGGATGTGGTGCAAACTAGGATTAATACTGAGATTACATTGTCCCGAAAAATATTTTTGTCCTGAAAGTTTTTCGGTATATCTTAGATTGCCGTGGATTGGTGAGCTTAGTATGAGAACTGCTGAGCAAGTCTCTACCAGTTCCAGGCAATGTCGTTTTTCAGTTAATTGATGCACCATATTGTATTCTCGGCCAATGGTGAAATCAATTTATGAATATGACCTACCTATTTTTCGAACAATTTAAGTGTCAGTGTGAAGCTGACTATATAGGCAGGGCCACTAAACCCCTAGAGAAGGGAATTGCATTGCCCAACATGTACCATCGTGTATTAGAAAAGATTCACTGGAAAATTTGCATAAGCATTCCGCTACATTCGAATTTTCAATCTCAGAACATTTTAAAAATTGGGTGGGGAGATGTGCATCATAGTCCTGTGATCATATTTCATCTATCACTTAAAAGCCCCCCCCCCCTCCCCGAGACAATTTATATTAAATAAAGACCACTCTCCTTTTGTTTTGGTTGTTAGTGTGATAGTTATACACGTGCCAATACATTATTTATATGTGCGCATTCTCTTTCCTCATATTTTCCATATTTTTATTCGGTGTGCACCATCTTTTAATTTCCTCAGTCGGGGTCTGACAAATGAGGGGCGATAACTGATTAGCTATAGCATTTTCTCTTTTCATTTTTCCTTATTGCTAACTATTTAAACCCGATAATGTCAAAATTGACACAACTAAACTGAACTGGCGTTTTCGTAAATTATTATAAAATTCGTGTACGTTAATCACTTGGATATTTTACAGTGACGTATTTCAAATTTCGATACTGGAATCGCTCGACTAGTGCTGCAAATGTGTATATCGGTAACTATAAAAATCAGTTTTCAATTACTATGCTTAAACTGAAGAATGTTTTACCGTATTAACCAAATATTATGAATGCACTAATCGAATTTTGCTTGATAAAACTTTTAGCAACAAACGAATTAATCGAATGAGCATAAATGTATTTTTCAAAGATTCGATTCGAAGTAGATACTTATTTTAATCTAATTACGCGTAATTTCAAGAATGTCAAAATTTTGACTTTTTGTAAGTGACATAATAATATCTATTTATAATGATATAATGGTGATCTTTTGAGATGCAGGCGTTTGTGCATAATTGCACACATACGCACAAACACACATAATAACGCACACATTAAATATTAACTCTGGACACACTGGCAATAAATCACTCATCAGAAAACATCAATCAACGAATTAAGTTTGCTGTTTAAAAAGAAAAATGAAAAAAATAATTTGTAATTCACAAATAAGTGCGCTTAACTTTATTTTCACAAGCCGCTTCTTTTCGTTGTGTGAAGAAATTTTAACATAAATAAAATATAACGTATTGCAAAACCTTTTCACAACATTAACAAAATGGGCAATGTAGAGAATGCAACAAATCAAGTATGTCATATTATTTCATTCTCTAAAAGAGAAAAAATAAAATATTGTAGGTAAATATTTTGAATCATCAAAATTAACAATTTCTATGCTTCATTTTATAGATAAATAAAAAAAATCTTCAGTATGATCTTGATATAATTTCAAATTGTTTCCAATTCTAATACTTGAGTACACACATAGATCTATGTGTACGTACTTGAGTAGATACGTATATATATATATATATATATATATATATATATATATATATATATATATATATTATAAATTAATAGACTTAAAATATGGTTTTTCGCTACACAGTTCCAACCATGTTTCAAAAATGGAAGCTAAAAGCCCCGAATTTAATTTTGTAATTAAATTAAAGACATTAGTTCCATTTCTAATGCTTGAGGATGAAATGGAACTAGTATCTTTAATTTAATTACAAAATTAAATTCGGGGCTTTTAGCTTCCATTTTTGAAACATGGTTGGAACTGTATAGCGAAAAACCATATTTTAAGTCTATTAATTTATAATATTAATGCTCTCTAAATTTACATTGAGCACTATTTTGTAAAAATAAAAATATCTATAAGAACACCGGATTATATATCTTACTGTTCTTTCTTTTTATTAATATATATATATATATATATATATATATATATATATATATATATATATATATATATATATGTGCAATGAGCAACTGCTGTAGAATAATGTTAGTGCACATCTAGTGTAATGTGTTGAGTTATCATTGGGTGCGCATGTATTAATACATTTCTTTATAATACATGATGTATAGGAGATCTATTGTTTATATATTTGAATGTATCGATTACGAAAAGGAAAGAAATTTGTTAACAATACAAACTCGCTTTCTAAATATCAGTTCTGAATGATAAATATATTCCTCAACACATATTTTATCTTAGAGCATGTGTAATTGGATGAATTTTGTGCTTCAGGTAGAAGGTTATAGTGGAAAATTGTATATATTTATGCATAATTATAATTTATTACGCACACACACACATGTTAATCAAGAACGGTATTTTGAAATGGCCTTTTATAAATAAATGATACAGTATCACAATGCATCTCAGATTTTGTTGACGATCGACTGTTAATAGTCACTTTGTTTAGAGAGTATTTTCCATCTTCCTTATATTAACAATGCTAAACATTCATATACAGATCTAACATCTGTGAAATTTTTGCTATTTCATCAAACATCTGACCCAATTTCAAATATACTCCACAATAATAATTCTTTAACAAATTATTTCAAAAGAAGCACATAATTTGCGAAAAATTGCGAATACAATCTCGTGTCAAAAATTCTATCTTTACAAAATAAACTGTTTTCATAATTACTCTCCTCTGTATTTATCCACTTTAAACATATAAGTTCTTAAGAAACTTGAACATAATTTAAACGATCCTGTTGTTCGATTTTTGAATTTACGCAAAAGTTTAAAAGTGGTGGGTAAACTGTTTACAATTTGTTCACTCGCACGCACGTACGCGCGGCGCGCGCGCGCACACACACACACACACACTCACACACACACACACACATATATATATATATATATATTGCATTCCCAAAAGAAATCCACTGTTAATAAAAGAAAGTAAAAGCCCAAAACATTTTACAGATAAAAATGACACAAAATGAGAAAGAAATAAAACAATTTGATAAATAAGCAAAAATAAAAAATGAAGAAATGTTAATAAAATAAAATAATATTTTTTTCAGTAACTTCCAACTACTTTGGTTTTGCCAACAACAATATTTGCCAACTCGTTACATTGTGTACAAAGCATTGATTTGAGCTCGGCTCAAATATTCCTTTCCTTTCTAGAAAAGACGAACGCCTCTCAGCCGCACTTTTTCAACCGACAAACGTTTGTCTTTTACCTTCCGCCCTATGATCACAAGTTTGATGTTCTTTTTTCAAAACTGTTTTAATAATTTATACCAATTTGTCTCTGCTGGCAAATTTCGCTGTTTTTTCTCCTCTTTTCTTCCTTTCTATTTGTCTCTCACATTCTCTGTCTCCCATTCCTTTTTTCCTCTCTGTCATTTTCATCCGTTTTGCTGACATATTACCCAGTTGCTCGAGGCGATCCACTGAGCAATCGAGCGGCTTTACAACCGGGCTATACATAGGACCAGCGCTTTACAGAAAGTAACGTTTCTTTTTCTTCCTTTCCCTTCCACTTTTTCTTTTTCAGAAGACTTTGATTCTCTCAGTAATAAGTGCTTTGATAGTGAGACCACGATTGCCGAGTTGTTTGCACTGTCACAGTGAAGAAAATTCCATGTGAGTTCACCAATGAAGAATAAAAAGAGGAAGAAAAATAATGGAGGAAAAAGTTGTCTGGCAAATTAGCAAAATGATTGGCAGAGCCTGAAATAGAGACCATATTGAAGCATCCCGCTCTGTGAAGCTATTGTATTAAATGGGAACCTCGCCATCTTGTGTCGAGAGCTGATGTTCGCTGTTATGGCAAAGTTGCAGTCATTAGTTACAGTCGACACAATAACAGAATGAACATCAGCAGCAAGCGTTTGGCGTTTTTTATTCTTTTTTTATGTCATCCATTTTTTGTACTTATTTAAAAATAATATTTGAAAAAATAATCCCACTCAATCTATCTCTGTCATCATTTCTTCTTCTTCTTCTTTTTCTTCTTCTTCTTCTTCTTCTTCTTCTTCTTCTTCTTCTTCTTCTTCTTCTTCTCCTCCTCCTCCTCATTCTTCTTCTTCTTCTTCTTCTTCTTCTTCTTCTTCTTCTTCTTCTTCTTCTTCTTCTTCTCATTCTTCTTCTTCTTCTTTAGAAATGTATAGATAAATGTGCATACATATATACATTTGAACACTTTCAATTTCTTCCCGTAAATTTTTTCTTTCTTTAATAAAATCAGATTTAGGCTTTGTCTTTCTCTTGTCTTACACTTAATTTATTTTTGTGTATTTTGAAACAAAAGAAAACAATCGTTTTCAAGTCGGATAAAAATGTTGTTACAATATTTACATCCTGTTTGAATCAAGTCGATTGGCAAAAATCAATCTTCAGGAAAAGGAAAACAGCCGGTTGTTGTTCGCTTGACAAAAAGTTATCCACAATTCATTGCACTCGGTTCTAATTTGATTGAAGTAAATAAAAAATATATATGAAACTACAAGAATTGCTGTTTCTTGGTTAAAGATAAAGAAAAGTCTTTAAGAAGTGTCAGTGAAAGAGAACAGAAATTCGGATAAAAATAAACACGAATGGAAAGCTGAAAAGGCTGAGAGGAAACTAGAAATCAATAAATGAAAATATTAGAAACAAAAAAATGAAATTGTACAGCAGGAGCAGCTCAAACAACATCAGTTTGAATCTGAAAAATAATTGCTATGTGATGTGAGTCAAATGCTGGAGCACTGTTGAGTATTCCAATCCTTTTAGAATAAAAAAAAACAAACTTTCAGAACTTTTACTAGTATTCACGGCAAGACTTATTTAAAATGTTTAACTATTTTGACTAAAAAACATGATGCTTGGTCATTTAGTCAGATTTTTGGGAAGTATCTCAGAACTTTCCAGCTTTAAAAAAAAACTACATTGAGCATTGTTCTATCTATTTGTAAATTAGTCTAAGTTATTTTTTATGTTGAACAGTTAAATTATTTCCATAAGCTTTTCTGTTTGCCAAATTATGTTTTTCGTTCTATTTTTTGCGTTCTATTTATTTTTATTTTCCCATGTTTTTCTCCTTTTTTTTCATCCTTTCAATTTTCATTCATTCAAAACAATAGAGCGATGACATGTTCAGTTGACAAAATAAAAACTTTGTAATAGAAAGAAATCAAATGCAAAAAAAAGAGATAAAAATTGATAAAATGCATTAACCACAAGTGTACATTAAAGGACAAAGAAAATTGCAAAAAGCTTTTCTTTCGGGAATCTCTTTAATTTGCGTTATTTATCTGGTTTTCTAGATACATATATGCAATAAAATTGTCAAATAACATTTACTGATGAAATTTCTTGAGTGCTTGTTTAAGAATATCGTACAATAAAAATAACCTCTTGAAAATCAAGGACGGTTCTTTGCATGCTAGATGGATAAGGTCATGAGTAAATTTCATCTATCAATTAGAAGCATGTCTACATCAAAGTGCCTAAAAAGAAAAATACTCAATAACTTTTATTGTTGTTTTAGATAGCAAGTGACAAAGAACAAACATTATCAGTATGCAAATCGATTTTCGGTTGTCTAATGCTAAAAAATGACGACGTAATCTGTGACAAAAAACCCCAAAAGCAATTTATACCATATCAACAAGTAAAAAAAGTTGAAGATAGTATTGAAAATAGTTTTAATATGAATTTCTAATTTACTTAACAGTAAAAATAAATTCGGAAATGAAATCGAAAAGTTGTAATCGTCATAAGATTTTGGGGTAACAATTTTATTTTTATGTTTATTTGACTTGAATAATGTAAAAGTTAAAAAATATGAGTTCAATTTGTTTTTATTTGCTATTCTATGTTCATATATAAAAAATATAACTCAACATTTTTGGTAGTAGTTTTATTACTTGCCAACATTGAAAATACTTAAAAGAAAGTGTTTCTCAATCTAAAGTTGTAACCAAAGTTTATCGTAGTTCTTCATAATTTTTAATTCCAAAAATATACATTTTTAAGAGAAAGTTAAAAAAGAATAAAAAAACAGAATAAAAAAATCTTGCAGCTAGAATAAAAATACAATTGTCTTTATTCGCGATCATTGTCGTATTTCTTCATTAAGCAATAAAAGGTTTCTATAAAAATAAGTTTAAGATAGAACTGTATTCACATAAATTTTTCAGTTTTTACTTTTTATTAAGAATTATTTAAGTAGATTTTTTTCTTAAAAACATTGAGTAAGATTTCTTAAAAAACATTAACCATCAAAATGTTTTTATAGATCTAAAGTGTTAGATTCGTTCAGTTACATTGTCGCAGTAAAAGCAAATAAATAATTTGTCTCAAATCTACAAAACCAAAAATTTTGATTATAAATTAAACATAGTGAGGGAAAAATATTAACTTATGGCGTACAAATATAAAGTGGAATGTTTTACTGTTTACAGCACCAGTTAGATATGAGTAACTCACAAGTATCAAAGATTTGACAAGATGTAGAGAAATTCTTTATGAAGATGTTACAATGCTCTGGTTCGAAATTAAAACTTTCCATCTAAATCAAATTTGAAATAAAACATTCTCCGTAAATGACAAATAATCAGGATTATGTTACATCATTTTGTATTACGCTCGCATATGTATTGATTTATTATTCAGGCCGTGCATTTTCAGCATATATATATATATATATATATATATATATATATATATATATATATATATATATATATATATATATATATATATATATATATATATATACGCCATAATCAACGAATAAATATAATTTGAAAATAAATTTTGCAACATATTTAAGATGAAAATATCAAAAGTCATTTGAAGTGGAAAGCCATAGCTTTCGGCCAAGAAGAGCCAGAAGCATTATTCTAAATGATCAAGGCATTACATGAAAGTGTTGGTAAATATCGATTTGCCTGCGACCTGTTTGATAAGTTTTTTAACGAAAAAATAAATCATAAAAATAGAAGCAAAAAACAAAAACAAAAAAAAACAAACAAACAAAAAGAAACATTAGCCCACTATTGTAACAGATAAAACTATCGTAATTATTGGTAATTTTAGCAATTTCCAATTTGATTTTAATGAAAGTCCCTTTGATAATCATTCTTGCGAAATGCGAATTACTAAGACTCCTACAGTTAAGCGATAGTGAAAATATTTTTGCAACAATATATGACGCTTATTTCCATAACAAAACTTTGTATTTAAAATTATGAATTTTAAAGGAGTATGCATAGATTTAACAGCTTAGAAATGCATTTTATTTATATATAACATCCATATATTATTGGTTTTAAATGAAATATTATCAACCTATTTCCAGTATTTTTCTGGAATTGGACCACAATTCTTTTTGTTGATGCAACTCAAAAGAGACAATGAAATGTTCAGATCCAAAAGTGACGCTGTTGAAATGCATTATCACAAACTGATGTTGACTTAAAATCACGAACAATTACTTTTCTTTTCTTTGATGCATTAAAATTACTAATACGCCTAAAATGTGAATAAATGTCGAATATATTCATTAATAATGTTTGGTGTCAAACAAGCGATACAGTTAAATTTTCAGGATATATTTATATTCATATGAAACATTTTTCTTAATTTTCGCATAAAACTTAAGTGTAAAATAAATGCTTATTAATAAATCTATAAGATATAGACCAAGGAACCGTATTTGATTAAAACAGTATCTAATACTACTGGTTATTTTTTCTTGTTTTACAGATTAATATAAAATCTTTGACATTCTATAATGATCATCGGACTTTCGTCTAATGATTTTGTAAATTTTTCTATTATATTGTCTTTAACAGTAATCGTATTAATTTGTCTTTGGTTGTCTATTCTCTCATCTTATTTCAATGATGGATCACAAGTTTTCTATTGGATTATAATGTGGAGAAGCCAAGAGCAAGTACATTAATTTGATATCTTTAAAACCTGTTTTCGCAAAATGGGTAATGGTAAATAGAATGGTAATATTATACACCTTGTTGCAGAATGGAAATGATTATTCCCTTGCAGAGTGTAAAGAAGTAGTGTCTTACATGATTTACATGGTATATGCTTCTTGGTTGTAACCTGCATCATTAAAAAAACAAATAATGTCTTATCCAAAAACTTTTTAAATATGTTTTCGACCTGCAATATTAACACCAAACGTTATTTCATCTCTCCCCTTTTGTCTTCTAAGCCATATTTGATGACAAATTCCATAACAGACTCGATTTTAATTCAGTCATTTGATCAATTTAGTGTATCACGACGTTTCTCGGTGAAAATTACTGTTAAGAAATCATATTTACGAATTTCTTTTTGTAAATTTTCTTAAATGTTATAGTTTGGCTGATTTCACGTCTTTAGCCATTATTCTTAATATTCTGAATCTTTTCTCTGTTTACAGTTGCAACACCAGCTTCTTTAAATATCTTCTTGCTGGTCATTCCACATTTCTTCTTTTTTATTTTTTAAATTTTTTTTAAAACCCTTTTTGCGACATTTTTAAAATCAGTTATTTTTTCGTGTTCTTCTATTGCCATTATTTTCAAATTCCTTTTTTTAAATTGTTCTCTGATCTCTGTTCAACGTTTTCATATTTTCCAATTTACCCAGTCACTTTACACTATATTGTTTCACTTGTCAGGTTACATCTTTTTTAAAAACCAGTGCAGTCTTTATATATATTAAATTAAGAAATAAATATCAATACATATGCTACTATATATTTTTAGTAACAATATGGTGAGTAGCTGTGGAATTGCATATTAAAATCACATTATGCAATATGTTATTGTAAATATTTTTCATATCATAAAGTGAAATTTAAATACTAAGTATTTTATCAACATTTTTTCAAAACCAATTTTATTGTGAAAACACTGACATAATGAAATCTTATACACAATTAGATTAGAGAAAGTAATGAAGCTATTGTTCTGCACTCGAGGGTGAAAATGCCAGGTTCCTAAATGAGATTAATATTACAATAATGATCCATAAAATGTCAAAATGAAACGAAGAAAGAGCTCTCTTCTGCATTACTTTACCCTTTTTAGTTTAGGTAATATTGAAATATTATCTGTAATGCAATATATTTGCTTTTATGAAAACTCTACATCATTCATTCTTCCGAATTTTCTTCGATTTTTAATGTTTGTTATTAGGAGTAAAAATTCGTTATTAGGAGTCAAATTCCTGAATTGATATCTTGCAAGTTTGGATTTTGGTTTTACCTTCATTATAACTCGAACGGATATTAATTAGCGAGGAAAGCAGCACTGTCGATCACCATATCTTACTTTTCTAATCTACAAATCTTTGTCAATGATTGAAAGTTTTGTGTTTATAGCTGATTCTGAAAACAAATTTCTGTCCAATTTTATCTTTTGAAAATTTGAACAGATTTTATGGGAAATAAAAACCCATGACTTAGAGGAAGTAATTTAGATTATTTGCACATCATCTGTATAATATCAATTATATGTATAATGAACATTTCCACTGAAACAATTATTATTATACAGAAGATCATTTTTTCTTGTCAAGACAAACTATACTTAGTACCATTTGATCAATTCATCTTCGAGAATTTATTGAATATAAGCATTAGAATATTCCCGTTTCATTCATGTTTTCCTGAAAGTGTTTTAATCTTTTGACAAGTTTGCAGTTATCGAAACCATAAAACAACTTGTAAACAATCCCTTTTCTAACACACGGAGATTATGCAGGCCAGCGATAATCTCAGGCATCCCTCATTATTTCTATCCTAAACCTGTGGGAGTTGACATCTGTTTGCTTTGATATATAGGTTTGGGATTCTACTTCCTACTATATTTCTCATTTTGTAACCATATTCACTGTTGTCAAGGTAATATTCAGCTGGGGTTAGATCAATGCAATGTACTGGGAAAAGAGGCGGCGAAAGGTAATTAAGCATATTGAGCCGGAGATGAATGTAAAGAGCCAACAGAACGTAAAGTAAAGATATTGCATGAAACATCATCGATTTAAAGAGCAACGGATTCAGAAAAACTGAGGTTGGTGGTCAAAACTTCCCCAAAATTTAATTTGCATTTTCAAATTTCTAAATATGACAGATTCACTGACTTGGATTATCTGTTAAATTAAACATAATTCTTTATAAAACATGTGTAATAACTTTAGTGCATATATATATATATATATATATATATATATATATATATATATATATATATATATATATATATATATTGGTAGGGCAAACCTTGGTTATAACTTTAGACTGAGAAACACTGATAATACAGGGATATTTATTTTTGTCTTTCAGAGTTCCAAATGTTTTGATTTCTCGTAGAGTAGTTATTAAACGTAAATATAAATGTGTCCATGTAGAGAGTAATGACTCTTAAAAAGTTTAATTTGCAAACAATCTGTTTTAGAAATCAAACAATCTCTTTTCTCAATTTAAAATAATTCATCGGCATTTAGAATGGCATTAAACAAGGTCTAATCGATTCTATTTAACTCTGCTTAATGCTCCACGGAAAGCTGGACAATGGTGTCAAAGAAGCCATTACTGTGTTAGCTATGAACACTTGATGTTGTCTCAGAAAATTGACTGTGTCTTGTCCGATGAATAATCATCAGAGTGGCTAAGGCTCATTACAAACTCTAAAAGCTGATGAGAAATGCTTGCCACGACACAGAACGCACAGTATTAAATCTTTAAAAGAAAAAGAGAAAGACAAATTAATAAATCGCTGTCGCCATTACGGTGGCCATTGAAGAAAGTCCAGCTGATGGCGATACATGCGCAATTCGGTCGCAAGAAAGCGAAGTCAATTGAGATCGTTCCCACTTGGATTCATGCACATCAATTTTTCATAATACTTCTTGCTTCAGTCAAAACGTGCCATACGTTCGACACAAAAATTTTCTCATACCATCAAAGACAATCTAACGATATATGAATGTAGCACTCCGGGTGGTGTGCCGATTATATTTTCCCTGCTTGTTGGCCGGTGCCCGATCGATTTGTGCCATCACATTAAACTCGACTGGGATGCATTATTCGAGGAAGTAGACAAACACAGCACTTTGGATGGGGGAATGGGTGTCCCAAAAATTGTGTGTAAGAAAGAGACTTGAACAAATACCCGAAATTTATTCATTTGTCCCAACCTCCATGGGTCAGGATTCCTAACTAACTGAATATATCTCATGATATAAAAAGTATGTATTCGAGTCAATTTGTGTTAAAAAGCAGAAATGTGTGAGTTTTCATGTTATTTCATATTATTTTAGAAAAATATGAAAAAATAAAAAGAATTTAGAGTAATTACAATTTTTTTATTCAAACGTTATTTGTTTATTTCGTCTACCGGCCTGCGCATTCGGGAAAATATAATAATGGAAATGTACCGACCGGCAGGAGTGGTACCGACGTCCAACTTCGTAGGAGGAACCATCGTCTGATCTAGCATGCTTTAGACGACTCCTTAGAAATTGGTTTGTTAACGTTTCCGATACGAAACCTAGCAGAAAACTTCGAGAAAATTTTGCAGATAGAAGGTTTCTTGGCTGTGAAGAGCTCCGTAGCCAAATCATCTAAATTACGCCGGATCAGACAGTGTTTCCTCCTGTGAAGTGGACACTACGTTATTGGAGGGCACATTTCCTTTTTTTTTTTTTTTTTAAGGATGTTCTACTCAAATACATATATTCACTATATTCACTAAAAATAACGACTGAAATAATTATAATAAGTCGGATTAAAAATAAAAATACATTAACTATATATATATATATATATATATATATATATCAGATCATATTTAGAGTAATATATATTATATATATATATATATATATATATCAGATCATATTTAGAGTAATATATATATATATATATATATAGAGAGAGAGAGAGAGAGAGAGACAGAGACAGAGACAGAGAGAGACAGAGACAGACACAGACAGAGAGACAGACACAGAGAAAGAGAGAGAGAGGGGGTGGCCGGTGCAAGTGTTTCGTGTTCCCACCAAATCTATGATATAGCACTCCAATCTATGATACGACCCCCACTCTACTACATCTTACATCTCAATTTTAATAAGGTAGTATGGATATAAAATATAAATTTTATTCTAATCTAATTATGTACAATAATGGATCATATGCAATATAGGTGAACAATGCAACTAGCAAAATTGAAAATAAATACAATGTATCTAAAAACAAATTAGGTTCATATCATAATAGCTCATTTCATATTAAGTAAATCAACGATGTTTTGCGGCAATTTTTAACATCAACTTGAGATATTTCTTGTTAAAAAGTTGAATAATTTTAACACATTCAACATTATGGACATAAAATAATGAATTTTATATAGTGTTTTTTGAGACGTGAGCAAAACAAATTCACGGATTTGAACGAAAATAAAAAGGCGCCAAAATCTGCGAAAAGTTTTCATCCTTTAATAGTCAGTTGTGCTTAGTTTAATTTCTAACGTATATAAAGGTAGGTAGAAAAAACAAATGTTATTAAGATAAGGAAGGTCACAAAGCACTGGTCACAGCCCCCAAACATGCGGAGGTCTAAGGATTTGGTGGGTAATACACACCGGTCATATATATATATATATATATATATTATTTTGAAGAAAAATTTTTCGAGTATAATCAAGTTTGGATTTAGAAAACTGATGAATGAAAATATAACACCAAAAACGTTGTCCTTTTGGAATAAACCGAATCAAATTAAGTACACTAATCTATGGGTGTGCAGATATATCGAATTAGGTAGAAAGCAAAATGAATCTACATTTATTTGTATCTACGCTTAAACAAGAAAGTGTTAAAAGGTAAATTCTAACATGCACACATACGTACGCAAAAGGACAAAACATTTTACCAAGCACACGCATCACCTATAATCAGGACTTCGGGGAATACAGTGTCTTTGTTCAGACATCGAATTCAGGTAAGGATTTACCTTGTAAATCACGTGTATAAAGAATGTATACATGCAATAATTGATTCAAATAATGCTCATTAAAAGCACACACACACCTACTCACTTAGTACATGACCAGAAATATAGGCATAAGTTCCTCATAATATTTCAACCAAATTCGTCGTTTAAAAATATTCATAAATCAGATTCTTTTTTAGTTCATCGTACTGCATTAGAAATTAGTAAATGTCAATTAAAGCAGGAAAATATTATATTAAAAATATATTGATAATGATATGGTTTTTAATAAGCTGACTTTGCTTGATAACTTAACAGAATATTTGAAAATTCCTGGGGATGACCTGTTAGTGGATCATTCGGAGAACGCATCTGTTGAAATCAGCAGCTAATCAATAATCTGTCACAACTTATCAATGGTAATTGACCAATAATCAAGATATATTTTATACAACAATAATAATTTTATAGTGTGTATGTACAAGAATATGGAAACTAACAATATTACGAATTAAACATGAATGCCAATCCCTTACAAATAAAAAAAGATCTATTCTTTAATATAAAACATAAAATTACTTTATATGTTTATTAGCTGGGCAACCTATTTAGAAATGAGAATTTCTCTTATTATGGTAACAAAGATGCCATTCTAGACGAATGGACGGTCTTCCTATTAGAAGATTAGGTTTAATAAAACATTGCTTTGTGTTTCCTTTGTTTCGTGTTAACTTTCTTTTATTATGTTTTGCATTGAATTATAAATTTAAAAAAAATTGAAAGTGTACATATATATATATATATATATATATATATATATATATATATATATATATATATATATATATATATATATATATATAATTTATTATTTCTTTGTTAAAAAACGTCATAACAATTTAAAATACGATATAATAATAAATTATAACTATGTTTTTCCTTCTTTTTCTTTTTTCACTTTCACTCAAGTGATTCAAAATAATTTTAGTCGAACGATACCTTTGGTGCTCAGTTCGCCAACACGACTGATTTCACCATCTTGAACTAAGAAACAATCTATTTTTCACAACCTGTTTTAAATAAAACTACATTTTTCAATGGTCAATAAAATATTTGTTTAGTATTGAACATAAACAAGAAATTGTAGAGTAATATATAATTATAATAGCTTTTAAGTAGGATGCAAAGTTATGAGGCTATTTCCGTCATTTTTGGACGGTACGGTTAAAATATTCATTTACTAGTGTAATATCGAAAAAAAAAAACAAAAAAACAAACTATTCATTTACTAGTGTAATACCCAGAAAGAAACTATTTATTATTTACTAGTGTAATATCTAGAAAAAACTATTCATTTACTAATAATACCTAGAAAAAATATTTATACATAATTAATACTAAAACTATTTATAAATACTATTCATTTACTAGTTACCAATAAAAACGACATAATTACATAGGCCTGGTTAAATTATACAAGTATTCACATTTATAAAAGGCAACGCGTAAGCACATATATCTGTTGCAACATTTTTCAAATAACGTAGAAATAAAGAGAGAGAGAGAGAGAGAGAGAGAGAGAGAGAGAGAGAGAGAGAGAGAGACAGAGAGACAGAGACAGACAGGCAGGCAGAAGAAAATAGCATCAAACTATGAAATTATGTCAGATAAGTTAATTTTGTTCTAGAAGAAGAAATGCAAATTGTTTATTAAATGACAATTGTAATCAATACATAGTATGTCATATTACATTTTTTAGTCGCAATTGTAATTTAAAATTATTTATCTGATATTTTACAAAATAATTTTCAAGCGTTGATATTTTGTGCAGCAAAGTAGAAACCGTAAAATAATTATTGAATTTAATATTAATTAGAACAAAGTCCTAATTGCTTTTGGAATCGAAAGGAGTTGTTATTCTTAAATATAATAATGTAAATTAATAATGTGAAGATTTTATATATTTTAGTTGAGGAAAGAGTCACGTAAATTACAAAGCTGGTCTTCAATTGTGAAACTAAGGCTTGCATTACTAATCCGCCTGGATTCAAAGAAATGGCTAACAATGTTTTTTATAAAAAGACAAATTCCAACCTCTTGTTTGTATTTTCTATCTGAGTGGCTTAATATTCTGCAAGAAAATAATTACAGAATATTTTGAGTCAATTAACTAGAGAGATCTTACTAACATATATATATGTGTGTGTGTATATTATATCTACACACCCACATGAATATTAAAAAAAATTAACTAAGTTTCTCTTGATCTTTTCATAGTTAATTTGAATTTTTTGTTACTGTATTTATTTTTTCACTCTTTCAGGTGACCGTTTACTCGATATCCCTTGCCGTGTGTGTGGTGACCGAAGTTCTGGAAAACACTATGGTATATACAGCTGTGATGGTGAGGCTCCTTTACCATTTTATATTTCATCACCAAATATCAATCTATTTGTTCAAGTATTTCAACTTAATCGACGTCAATTAAAAATAATAGAGCGGGTGTGTTATGTTAGACCGATACACGCGCGAACACGCGCACACTCACACGCACACTCACGCGCACACTCACGCGCGCGCATATATATCTGTGTGTGTGTGTTTGTGGAGTGATAGAGATACAACGAGATAGAGAATCTATAAATGTATCAAATGAACAGCTACCATCCTTTAAAATGAAATAAACTATTGCCAATGAAATCCTAAACAAATCATTGAAACAACCATCACATTCAATCGTAGCAAGTGGGTGTATAAAGAACAAATGCAAGCAATAACATGAGAAAAAAGTGCACATGTGTACAGCGCGTGTGCGCTCACACACACACACACACAGAGAGAAAAACAGGCACAGATACACATGACACAACATAAGTACAGAGGACGTAGTATGATAATTCCCGAGGAACTCAGCTTAATGCAACCTATTTGATTTCGTTTGATCATCAAAAGAACAGACGCTACCATTCGTGGAAATTCTGCAAATACAATATGTTTTTTTTTGTATTTAGTAAGATAAGTAATAAAACTTTTTTCTAAATATTGTCAAATTATCAAGACATGCATTTAACGAACCGTTAGATCGTATGACCGGACGGATATAATAATTACGATAAAATCATTTTAAGTAAATTTAGATTTAAAATGGACACACATTTTTTTTATATCAAAAATCAAATATCAGGATTATCACATATATAAATCCGAAAACAATAGAAGTTAATAATATTTGCAATAGTAATAATTCTCAAGATTCGTTAGTCTAGCGCAATACATAAGGGAAGAAGACTGTGATGTGACAATTCAACAGAACCTCAAATATTGACTACTGACACCAGTAGAAAATATGCAATTACTGGATTCCTCTAGTGCATCCTCTCATATATATATATATATATATATATATATATATATATATATATATATATATATATATATATATATATATATATATATATATATATATAAGAACGAATGTCAAATGCTTACATAAAAATATAATATACCAAATCGCTCTAAAATCAACAGATAACAAAGAAAAAATATATAGAAGTAACAGAAGGAACAAAACATGCTTTACAAATAGTAAATACGCGAACAGCACAATTTTTTCTAAACATAAATGGGGAATTAAAAATGGGTTCTCAGGCTGATTAAGAAGCTCTTTGCAAAAATCTTCTCATATTTGAACATCTGGTTAAATTTTGTGAAGTGAATCGGGCCGAGAAATTTCAACACCATCATATATATATATATATTAAAGACATTTTTATGTTTAACGTTATAGAAACAAGTATTTAAGTAAATGCTCTGTTTATAATAAACAGTATTAAATAACATTTACCGGCCTGAATGTCCGAGAAATTTTCATAGAAAACATTCGTTCTTTGACAGGATTCGAACCTGCATCCTATACGGAACCGTCATTTACGCTGACGTGCCTTACCGTTAGGCTACAAAGAAGCGTTCGGCAGACAAGATCGAATTTACTGCTTATAAACTCAATCTTCCATGAATCTCGAATATTCATAACTGCTCATGGCGTATCAAATGTAAACAAATGACGTCATATATTACGAAATGGACAAAGTCCGACAATTTATTTATTAAAGACATTTTTATGTTTAACGTTATAGATACAAGTATAAGCAGTAAATTCGACCTTGTCTACCGAACGCTTCTTTGTAGCATAACGGTAAGGCACGTCAGCGTAAATGACGGTTCCGTATAGGATGCAGGTTCGAATCCTGTCAAAGAACGAATATTTTCTATGAAAATTTCTCGGACATTCAGGCCGGTAAATGTTATTTAATACTGTTTATTATAAACAGAGCATTTACTTAAATACTTGTATCTATAACGTTAAACATAAAAATATCTTTAATAAATAAATTGTCGGACTTTGTCCATTTCGTAATATATATATATATATATATATATATATATATATATATATATATATAAGATAAGAGAGAGGGTGAGAGAGAGAGAGAGAATCTTATAAAATATCCCAAAATTTCAGTTACTCGCCTTGAGACTTAGAAAACATAAGCAATACTTGATTCGACCATCACGAGAAATTTTCAGGAAATGACAAGCAAATGGATAAAAGGAAAACTACACGGAGGCGCTCTGAAAATGAATATATATATATATATATATGCACGCATATATAGAAATATAAGGCAGGGGTAACATTAGCACGCAGGGAGTGAAAAGACCGCGGTATAGTGGGGGATTGAAGAAAGGATCATAATTGAAGAGTGTTCAAGTCAACAGATTGACGGTTGACGTTGCATTTAAATTTTTAAAGATTGTAGATATCAAGTGAGTAAGTAACAGGGAGGGAGTTTCACAGTTGTGAAGTACGAGTAAAGAAACTGTTGGAGTAGAAATGGCGGTTACACTTAACTTTATCAACAGTAAGAGGGTGGAACCTAGGTGCCAGTCTAATAGCACGCTTAATATGAAATGTATATTTATATATATATATATATATATATATATATATGTATATATATATAAATTATACTCTCTCTCTCTTTCACACACACACACACATATATACTATATAAAACTATATCAAATAAAGTGTATGTGTGTACAAATTCATTTTTGAATGCTGCTAAACTTGAGGAAGATAAGAAAGACTTGCATAAATCTTTTAGTCGCCACAACGAAAAGATAATTACATCAAACAAAAACGACCAAAGCTTTCCATTTCCTGTTACCCACATTTTTATCTGCTATCATTATTTTGCCGGAAATAAATGCCTCTGACAACATTTTTCATATTAAAATCATATCTCTTTTAAGTTTTATTGATATAATGTCAAATCATCATCATCATCATCATCATCATCATCATCATCATCATCATCAGTCACTCTTGTCATCTTCAATATAATTCTTGTCATTGATATCGTTACCGTTTTATTGTGATTTATGGAATCGTTGAATGCATAAAAATTAAGCAAATAAAATGTATTAGTTGTGAATTTTGGAAATCCATTTGTTTCGTTTACAATTTTATCAGAGAATAATATTTATATATAATAAGTGGGAACGAACTTTTTACTGTAAAATCATGTCAAAGGTTTTATATCTCTTAATGCTTAAATTCACGGCAAGAAATGATGTTAACAACCGACATTTTTTTTTTTTGCTAATTAGCTTAGCATAAGTCATTTTAATAAATATATAATTCTTTCGAATTTAGGTTTTTGTTAACTTGAATGTATCAGGAAAAGTCTTGGTCAAATACCACAGAAACTAATAAACAGTCGGTTGAAGTAGAGAAATATTTGAAGTAAAATGAGTTCTTTATAATCGGCAGAGAACACAGCAAGCAATGAAAATATATAATCTTTGTCCTCCAAAGTTACTAGGAAAATAGTTTTACTCACACAGAAAAAATACATACATTCTACAGCAAAAATATCTTCCTTATTGAATATAACCGAAGCCATTAAAATCGTTTTTAAGAAATTATTACTTTCTTGCAATATCTATATATCTCATAATATATTTAATCATAAGAAACCTTTTTCGGCCAACATAACATACAATTGTCCAAGATATAAATAAATATTGAAGAGAATAAAGTTCTTCAATTGTTGCTAATACAGATATGGAAAATGCATTTAAAATTACGCTATTTCAATATTGTCTATAATAATTATTTTATTTTTTAAAAAAGAAAAGAAAGTTAAGTTGATTTATCTTTCAAATATAAGAAAAAAACATCTAAAGGAAAAATTATTATTTATATTTGGTAGGTAGAAATTAGTCATCTCAGTGTTTCACAAAACTCATATATTTCTAAGTACACTTCGATCAGACCTTAAAAAAGTCGTGCCGATTTCATACTCTCCCCTTTTTGCTTCCTAATAAGTTATCTTTTCTAATGTTTTACATGCCAAAAAGTATTGTTCATGATCAAAATGGTAAAAAGTATTGTTCATGATCGAAATAGAAAAATGTATTGTTCATAGTAGAAATTCTAGTTAGTATTTGTAGACAACTGATATTAATCCCTGCATTAAAATAGATATCATTCACATTATTAAAGATTTAATTTTCTAAAACAGATGAATAAAATAAAATAATTTATGTTTTTATCAATACATTTTTATTAAGTTTCTGTTAAAATCTTGTTTTCAATTGTTTTGAGAATACGCGTAGTAAGCGAAACGCTAACAAAAGATATTCAGTCATTTTCACGTTTCCATCTTACATATTTCTGTTAAGAAAATGATAGAAAAGAAAAATATAAGTTTGAAAAGATAGAAATTGTAGAATTTGTAAGCACCAACTTCAGTCATCAAAAATTATATCTAATAAAAAATGTGAAACAGAAAATGCGCCGTTATTGTAAATCAAATAAATGTTTTATAAGAGTATGAGATCAAATTTAACATAGAAGCATGACATCAATTTACTTGAATTTGAAATTTATTATTATTATTATTATTATTATTATTATTATTATTATTATTATTAATAATAATAATAATAATAATAATAATAATAATAATAATAATAATAGGCATCGATAATTAGTAAACTTATTATCCCTGCACAATCACACGAAGAGTGAAGGAATTGTCGGAATTGGAAAAGAAGCGAAATGTTGACAAATCTGAAGGTGCTATGAATATCATCAACATTGGGAATTAGACATTCAACTGTGAATTGCATAATCATACAGCTCCTTTAATGGGCGACAGGAAACAAAAGCAGCATTTTCAGTTTGATTTGTTCCTGAAAGGTATCTTTATATGAGGAAGCGGAAATTTGAAAAAAGTCCATTTACAAAGAAGCGAATGTGGCAGTGTGTCGAAATCAATCCGAGAACGGCAGTAGAGTATCTTTCATTAGAAAAAGTATAATTATGTTAGAACAGTAAGACGAAAGGCAATTATTTAAAGGTAGTTTACTTAAAAGGTGACTGTCAAAAAAAAACAAAAAAAACAAAAAAAGTGAGTGAACGTTTGATTTGAAATTTTTACATATTTTATCTTTTCAGATGAATCATTTTTTCTATGTATTTTTAAAGGTTGCGTTTTGTTTTCACTTGTAGTATAGACATAAATTGAAGCACTGTTCACTCAAAGCGTCTGGTTTGAATGGGGAATTTCATTTCAGAAAAAATATTAGGTTTGTGGAAATGTTTCCAGAATTAAAAAAATTAGCATTAGTTAAAATAACATTAAATATAAGAGGAAGCGCTGAAAAGTTCTCGGCCCGATCAAGAAGTCTTTAGAACAATTCTGTTGTTTGATCAGAGTTTTAGAAGTGGCTCGGACCGTAAATGCTTCAGTCTCTATCCACTTGTATTTACCTGCCTTCCTGTAATATTTCAGAAGTTCTCGAATTCTACCTGTATATAACTACTCTTGCTTCGATACAAAAAAGTTGAACATCCATGACATCATTAAATTTTTTACCAAGTCAAAAATGTTAAAGTGATCAAAGCAAATTAAGATTGCACTAAATATGGTGAATATTGCGAGTGAGGAAAAATTTCCCGTTCCAACGACATTACTTTTTTTTTTTAGTGGAAAATGATGTTGATAAATATTGGAATGCAATAATATGACGTTACAACTTCTCTGTCTTCTAAACGGTTATTTCTTCAACATAGAAACTTCGAAATTGACAACTGTAATATCCTATAGTAAAATTTTTATTAGGGTTCAGTGATTCACTATGAATTCTTCATTAAATATAGAGCAGTAAATTTTCTCACCAAAGTGTTAGGTTTTGCTGTTGATACTGCAAGCTTTGCTGGGTCCAACCATGTTTTTAACGCTTCGAATTATTTCAGTGATCCGACTTTTCAGGAAAAGTTTTCTATGTCTTGCAAAAAGTGAAACGAAGGTTGAGATGATATTCAGTGGTTTGCTCTGAGAATTCATGTGGAACCCACTTTCCCGCTATTTAAATTTTCACCATACTTTGCAAATATCTTCAAACCACTGAGTGATCGACACCAAGTTTTTCAGTGAATTTTAACTTTCATTACATGAGGTTACAAGTCACCACTTTTAAATTCTTGTTGTCTGCAAGACAAGTTCACCATTCCTATATTTTGCAAACCATTCACGATATATGTTACTTCTAACTGAACCATCTTCACGGGCGTCATGACTCATCTTTTTATTCTGTCTTAATCAACTTGAAAAGGAAGCACATGCGGTGTTGCATATTTATCTTGATCACCGCCATTTAATTATTTTCAGGATAAATGAACGCTGAATACAGAACAGTTTATAGTTTTTAAAAACGAAAAAGGGGCATAAGAAAAGGATGTGTTTTCTCACCGGATTTATTCAACCTATCCAGCGAGGCTATCCTAAGGGAACTAGAAACCACACCAAGATTTATTGGGTTGTCAGGTAAACTTGATCGTTTTTCCATTTATGTTAACTCTATTATTCAACAACTTAAAAAAATCAGTCAATAATATAAAATGTTAAAAAATTTTTTTAGAGAAAGGATAAAGCTACAAAAACAAAACAAAAACAAATAAACAAACGTAAAAAAAAACAATAGGGTAAAAATATTTTGTGTGTTTATTCAGATAACTTTAGCAAAAAAGAACAAAGAAAAAACGAACGAATTTATGTGACAACACAATATTATCGGCGGGCGTAATCTTAACAGTATAAAATACGCAGATGCCAATGTGTTTATGGCAGACACAGAAATAAAACTACTACTTCACTATCCTAGACAGGATTAGTGAAGTAAAGCGATAAGAAGGGACTAACCATTCAACGTAAGAATCAGAAAGTATGATTGTCAGCAAAAGAAAAACCACAAGAAGCGAACTATGAATTGGATAAGTCAACATTAAGCAAGTACAAAAGTTTAAATAGTTTGGACATGTTTTTAACAGAGGATGAAAAATGTGTAACCGAAATCTGAATGCGCATTGAATTAACGGAAATTGCATTCGAAGAGCTAAAAAGTACAAAGAAAAAGGAAAATTTTGTTTTTTTTAAAAAAAAGAAAAAAGAATGGTGTATTTTTATTTAATGTCAAACCTCTTACGTGACAGCGAATGCTGGACAATCTCAACACAGATGAAGAGAAAACGGATTTAACAAAAATGTGGGTCTATATAATGATACTAAGAATTTCATGGACAGAGAGCATCAGCAACGAAAATATCTTAAAGAAAATTGAAAGAAATAGGAGACTTGTACTCATAATGCGACAGCTGAAATTTCTTTGACATATAATGAGGATGGAGGCTTGGATAATTTGATATTCACAGGGCATATCAAGAGCAAAAGAGACGAGAAAAGGCAGTAGGCAACGTATATGACAAGCTTTTGGGAATGGATAGTGAAACGTGGTTGGATGAGGCTTGGCGAAGGGACAAATGTTGCTAAGGGCTTCAAAGTATAGGAGGTTGTGGAGAGCCATGATTGCCGACGTTCTGAAAGGACGCAGCATATCGAAGAAAAATTCCAAAATTTATTAAATATCTTTCATTGTTAAGTTACGTGAATTTTGATGAAAATAGCTAAACCATTTAGGGTTGTAAAATAAGTAAAATATCCAGAATCATCATCATCATCATCATCATCATCATCATCATCATTTTGTTAAACTATTTCTATTTTGATGTCAGAAGGAGTAAAAAGTTTTAAAGTTGCAAGTCTACTAAATTTTAATTTGTACAATAAAGTACTCTTGATTTGATTGATTCATTTTCTACGGATTATCAATCTTTTGCAGGTTATTTAAAGCCAGAAGATATATTTAGATTGTAGAAATTTTTTGAGATAATGCTTTAGTGATAAAAGTCTTACAAATTGACCCATTACTGGGAGAGAAGAAGAGGATTCATACATTTCCCCAAAGTCTATTTGCGTGTTAGTGAATAATAATGAACTCAACTGAAACTTGGAAGTCGGCTCCCCGTTTAACAATTCCATTACACCACCAGCACATGCAAACTTACAGCACTGGGTACTGATTAGGCTCGACGTTGCTTAACTTCGGTGATCGTACAGGAACCGATGTTTCAACGTGATGTGGCCGTATGCCAATCTTGATTTGTTTAGGTCGTTGAAAAAGGCTCTTGTTTGAAATCTATTTTGTTTTATCATATGAACATTTTTTATTTTCACTGAAATAATATTTGTGTTATTATAAAGTCAATTTGAAATACAGATATACTGATAAAAATATTCTCAGATGTTTGAGTAAATTAAGTGAAATATTTTTTTTTTAAAGGAAAATACTAATTTTCATTTCATCTCAACTGAATTCAAATTAAACGCTTTGGATAATACTCAATCTATGTTTGAATATTTTTATTTTAAATATAAAGAAAAAACGAAAAAATCGAAACCGAAAATTCAAATTCAATGGTGAGATCTTTTTTATTTTTGTATGAGTCAGTTATTCTTCATGAGACAGTGAGCAGGTCAGTTTTCTGGGCGGCAACAGCTATAATAAACCTTTCGATCAATAGTTATCACTGTCAGCTCTTACCACAATAATCGGAGTTTTCATTGGCATCACTGCGTCTAGTCGGTGGTCATCGTTACTGCCACTATTGGTTTTAGCGTGTTTTGTGGTCAAAAGGCAACACACCGACGCCGTGGGGTGCACACTCCGGAGGGAGTGGCAGGCGCAAAAGATAATGTCTAGCTACACATTATTCTTAGTAGGGTAGCGTTTTTGTGACAACAGATGGGCGTCGTCTGTCTACAGTCTATCGATCATCTGCTTACAAACCTTATCCCCTTCATGTAAATAGCGTGCATAGAATAAAGATTTGGAATGATACTCAACTTTTAGACGTGGTCAATGTCGAGCTTCAATGTTGTATGTCTAAGGAGTTTGAACGAATATTAGTTGACCTAAAGGCTTTGAGGAACACAAAAATAAATCTCCAGCAATGGTGTGATAATTTCTTATTTCTGTGAACACGTATGAGAGGCAAAAACAATATATTTTTGAAGCAACACACTTCCAATTTATTTAACAAATAGTTTCCGAATTTTCAAACAAATGATTTTTAGATCTATCATCAATGCATCAGATAGATTCTAATAACTTCCAGACATCCATTATAAAGCGAAACATAATTTGAACGTCATAAGACTGATAACCCATAAATATTTGGGCTCAGTGCAAAAAAAAAAAAAGAAGAAAAAGAAAAAAAGAAACAAGTCAAAGAATAAGAATAATTATTAATGGTAAATAGTGAATTAGCACTGATACAATATTCTTATTATTTTCTTATCTTAAATAAAAATTCTTGTTAGCTAAGAAAAAATAAATGAAAGATGAAGATTTTCATTTTATGATGCAAGCTTCGTAAAAATCCCGACTGCATGAATTTATTCACTGGAAAAATAGTTTTAATCTTGAACAAAAAAGTAGTAAATTAATCAAGACAGAAAATCTTTTACAGTTTTCTAGAAAATTGCAAATAAAATTGTTAAATTGATACTTAATTTCATATGTGACAAAAATGAAATTTTTAGTTTTGATTTAACCCATAGGTAGTGAGGAATTATTATTATTATTATTATTATTATTATTATTATTATTATTATTATTATTATTATTATTGTGTACTAAAAATTAACTTAGCCTTGCTATCTGCCAGAAAATATACAGTTAATTCTAATTGCAGATAAATATGTCTCCTCATATGTTAGCCAAATGCTTATTTTTTGTTGTTGTTTGAGTTTTTGTTAATAATATCGCATCTTTTTTCTCTAGGATGTTCAGGTTTCTTTAAAAGAAGCATTCACAGAAATCGAGTTTATACATGCAAGGCTCAGGGAGAACTGAAGGGGAAATGTCCCATAGACAAAACTCATCGGAACCAATGTAGAGCATGTCGTCTTAAGAAATGCTTTGAGGCCGAAATGAACAAAGACGGTGAGAAAACTTTTATAATTGAATATAAAATATATTAAAGAAAAAAGCTATTTAATATTTCTTCAGATATATGTTCAGAATTTTAAATTTACTCTACAATTTTATCCAGTTGAAGTCATATAATATTTAACCAAATTTTGTAGTCCACATACTAAACCACATTCCATTATAACCATATGACAACGCAATATTTGTAGCTCTAATTAACCTCCTATATTTAATGGCATAATTACTGAATCATTTAAATTTTGTTCACTTTTCAAGATCGATTTACATTTTGACTATTATTTTTTCACATAATCTAAACATTTTTATTGCACATATAACCCTTTAAAAATATGCAAATTTGAAGAAGGGACTTATTCATTTGTAATACATAATAAACATTGTTAATAAGGGTTCCAATAATTTTGTCGTATCTATGTCGAATTTAAAATCAAAATTTTAGCAGCTTGTAGCAGATAATAAACATCACTCAAGTAACATTTTTTATTGCAAGCAATGTAATTTTATCTTTATACTCTACTATACAAAAAAGTGGGAATATTTCCTATTCGAACTGAAGAAAAATACAGTTTCAAAAATATTTTCCTTTTCGTTTTTGTCTAATTCATGACATATTTATACATTCTTGATAGTTTTATTATTTTCCAATGTTTTAAATCGAAATCTATATTCTTAAAAATCTCAGTTTTTCTGAAAGAACATAACTTAAAAACATTTTTGGAATAAACTGTAGTTCAATAGAATTAGATTTTTAAGCGCAAACCAAACGATCATGTTTTAATTATTCGTTCTTTTTTCTTCTAATTATGACTAACATAGGAAGGAAAATAACTTGGATATCCAGCAATTAAAAGCTTACACCATAATATAAAAATATCATGCTGTCGTGAACAGTATGATGAACCAAGTACAAGGCCCGTCTAAGAGGCACCCCCAAAATATCTGGTTTTGGTCGGATTTTGAAAAGTGGGTCGATCCGGGATAATTTTAGCACTCTCTCGTAATATAAACGGTAAAATTAAAAAAATAACCACAAATTTCTTTTCTACCAAAAATATTCTCTTCTGTATTTGCAAACAGTAATTATGATCTTGTGGAGTTGTAAAGGGGGATATAAAAGAAAAGAATAAACTTAATCGCCTGATTTTTATGAATGATTTGAAAATGTTTGTCCAGAATAAAGATAGTTTATATTTATCCTGGAAAAAAACATTTTCAAATCATTCATAAAGATAAGGTGATTAAGTTTATTAAGTAGTAATTAGTGATTAAGTTTATTAAAGTATTTTATGAAGTAGTAATCTAAATAATCAGAAATTTTAGCAGGATATTGTAATGGAAATCGGAATAGAGTAACGGAAACAGAAAAGAAAGAATTAAACTCTGCAAGAAATCATGAATGCACTAAACAGAAAATATACGATGTATACACTGAAGAGCTTTATAATATATGCTATAAATATGGAGAAAAATTAGAAGCAGATACGATTTAACTGAATGAAACAAAATAGAAAATAAATAAAAAATAACGAAGAACCATATTTTGAAAATGTGATTCAACAACATAAATACATCGTGATTACTGCAGCCAAAGAAAGATATTCAATGTTATATCTAAACTGGACAAGAAAAAAACTGAGACATTTAATTAAAAAAAAACAAAAAAAAACAAAAAAAAACAAAACAAACAAAAAACGCAAGCAGTTAATAACCGGACATAAAGCCTTACACTTCAGAGATGATGACAGAGTGTGAAAAAAGAGGGTTCACCAGTATTGAAGATTGTGTCGACGGACATAGCAAAAACTTGACGGCACAAGACATAATAATGTCAAGAAAGCAAATCAATGGGAAGAAAAACAACTCTGAAGATTTGAAGAAAACAAACACACACGGAATCATGAGAAATATTACAGGAATATAGTTGCACGGAGGACACTTAAAGAGAGAAGCGAATTACCTGTTAATAGCAGCCGAGAAAATGTGTGTAAAAACTAACTATACTGAGACTTATACTGACGTAACAGAATTGTAAATGTCACTTGTAAGGAGACAAAGACAAAATATCCAGTTATAGTCGAATCCAACAAATTAACCCAGACATAACTGTACGAACAGTTGTTGTGCACACGACTTGGATTTGAATATGAAAGCTAATGGCCAATAGTGAATGTAGAAAAGCTGTTCTAGAGAATAGGCATAACATTTTGAGGTAGTTGGTTGAGAACCGAAAAATTATGGAACATGAAGATGAATATTATTTTCATGCTTGGAAAACAGGAAAGCTTTGCGAACAACACTAGAGTATAATTAGAAGTTTCAGAATCAATTGAAACCATCATAAAGACATTAAAATTAGAAAGAAATCGAAAAGACTGTTGGACTTTGGAGTATTACTGTCGCTTGATCACCAGTGAAAGCTACCAGATTCAGATTTTACTAGCATCAAAATTCAACGAGTGTGCTACTACTATTGCTACTACTACTACTACTACTGCTACCATATTGCGGACATTTAGCTGTTATGCATGCGCCTAATAATACCTTTATCGAATTGAGGGTCATTATACTTATATTGGATTTCATATCAGCCTCACTTTGTTGGTGTACGGCTACTTCACTCACTCACTCACTCACTAATAATAATAATAATAATAATAATAATAATAATAATAATAATAAGAAGAAGAAGAAGAAGAAGAAGAAGAAGAAGAAGAATGACTGGTATAAATTAAACGAATTTATTACATTTTTAATGCTGTAACTGTGCATTTCCCAATCAATGACCATTCCCAAATAGTTATAAGAAACGTGACAAAGTCTCACTTAAAAATATTGAAATGTTAATAATCTGAAGTAATTTTCAAAAAATGGATTGAAATAAATATAAATTATATATTTCTCCCCACATGAAAAATATTATTAGAATTGCATGTCTTAATTTTTCTAAACTGACACATAGATCATGTGTCATTTGGATATGTATGTTATGTGTGCATGAGAGATAGACAACAATAAAAATGAATTTTTTGCAATGTATCGATTTTTATTCCAAATATTGTTGAATTACTGATGTTCTGATAAATATTTTAACAATTAACAATGAGTTTTAGAACATGCAGTGTTTCCTAATTTGTCCTCTTAAACTAATATCAGTTTTAAAAAATAAATTTTTTGAAAAAATAGTATCATTTTTATTTTGCTTGTTTCATATTCACCTTATTGCTTTATTATTATTAATGATTTATATTGAAAGTATGAAACGATCACTTAGTACTCAACTATTTATTGCAACCCTTATTACGATCACAACTGAGTTTATTTCTGAGATTATTATTTAATTCCGCATTTCTATAAACGTCTTCCTTCATTTGTGATAAAATATTTGAGATAGAAACACACAAAATATTATTCAGATTATTTAGTACCGAAATTTTGTTGTGAAAATTCTTAATTTTGCTTGGTAAAAAACATCACGATCAAAATTTAAATGTCTTAATTGTTTTTCCATTTCCTGAAGAGATTATTATAAATAATTATTATAGATAAAATGACATTCTTAAAAATCGACGACTAAAATAAACACAAACTGACAGCCTGTCCAACACAGTCCACTAAAGTAATGATAAAACAAGGGGTTTAAAACGTTGCTGACTTTTAATCCTTATTGATCATCTGACGAACGTTTTCTTTGCAATATCTTACTTGAAATGAATATTCATTTGAAAACTTATGCCTAAACTGCTAGGATTCTGTTTCATTGCAGCATTTGTGTAGTGTAAATAAAACTGATAAATGTAATGTATTTTTATTCGTTGCTATCTCATGTGCTCCCCAGTCATCAGCTCGATGTTGTGGTTCACCTTATAATTTAGTTACTATTAATACTTTGATTAAGTTTTTGAAAAAAAGAATTTGAAAGACTTAATTTCATAAAGTATCACAATCGATATACATATTAATATTCTGTCATTTAACAATTGCATTGATAATATTTGACATAATTTCGTACGTGGGCCTTTCTTTCAATCTAACTTTGTAAATAAGATTTAAGCTCTATTTAATAAAATGATAATACAAATAATCGTTACAATTATGAAATATTTTAAATAGTAGGTACGACTGATCTTGAGAATATTGTTAATGACATTTAAAATAGGGTAAATATATTTTAGCGTCATCTAAACATAAAGAACATCAACAGAAATGTTAGAAATAATTAGCCGTAGATCACAAATGCAACTTGTAAATCCATACTTAGTATTTCTCTCAAACTTTCTGAACTGATTGCTTTGCGGATAATTAATTTGAGTTTTACATATTTCTTTTTTATTCTTTAACTTTTGACTTAATATAAGAGATAGAGATAGATAAATAGATAGATAGATAAATAGATAGATAGATAGAGAGAGAGAGAGAGAGAGAGAGAGAGATTCAATAAATAGCAATAGCACTCTCGTCGATGAGTCTGCATTTTTAGTTACGTGCAAAATCCATATACAAGATTTTATGGAAGTCGGATCTTAAAGCGTTTCTATGACGCGCATTTACAGGCATTTTTTCCCAGAGTAAATATACTTTATGGAACATTTTCCCTCTGTCAATACAAAATAATCTAAACGAGAATGTACAAACATTTAATCCTCGCTTGCTTACATCAAATCTATATTTGAGAGGCACATAAAATTTAGTTTCGATGTCTAACTGCGGGTAATAGACTTATGGGTTCGTTTTATGAAGCCCAGCCATCGTCTATACATAGATATTCTTTAGCTTAATACTTTACGATGATAATAAGAATTATGTAATTGATTGATTCTAATGTAAAGAAATGTCAATATGAAAAATGTAGAGAATACAGTCGTGTTTTTTTTTTCCTTTTTTTTTTTGTTTTAGCCGTACAACATGAACGTGGCCCACGAAAACCAAAGCCAAAACCCTCCGACCAAACAGAAAGTACGAAACAAATGCCAATTGGAGAACAACCAATTGATTTCAGTTTTGCGAATTTCCCAGCTCCAGCTTCTTCTCTGAGCACAGTACATTACCAACATGGACCAATGAATAGGTTATATCTTCTGGATCGAGATCCTGCTGCCGGACTAGTCGTTGATTGGTTGCAGCACATTACACCGTCAGCCTTTTCCAGTCCACCAATTCGAATCAACAAAGAAGTCATCCAAGAAGTCACAGCACGAGTGCTTTTTGCTGTTGTCAACTGGGTGAAACAGATTCCTGCCTTTTCAGTGCTTTCATCAGCCGATCAAGTAAGCACTATTATTTATATCTTACGTGATATGTATTTGGATACAATATATCCCACTCAGAATGTAAGATGTAAAAGTGATAACATCCAACCTTAACGATCAGTTCAAAATCATATGAAAGAATGGCATCTAACGGTGCTGATAACCTTATTTTCTTTTTCAGGATCTTGAATGTTAATTACTAAAATAATATTTGCATTTCTTGAAATAAATGAATTTTTCATATATAATTTTTAGAAAGTAAAAAGAGAACATTTTCTTAGACATTTACATAAGAGGATATTAGAAATATCTGGGATAATGTGATAAAAATGAAAATTGTCACTGACAATGCGAAAACAATCAATTCATTTATGAATATTTGGGACTTACTAATGTGCACATAGTACTCAGTGTGTCGAAATTAATTTTCTTTTGTGAAATTCAGTCAAGAATATGAGTATGATATTTATTAAAAAGATATATTGTTAAAATTTTAAACTTTGACACTATTTTGTCCTTAATTGATTGAATTTAGAAATCAAAACTATTTTCTGATAATTACTTTTATCTTAAATGTATTAATTAATGAAAATTGTAACAGAATGGGCAATAATGTTAAAAATAACTACCTTTCGAATGGAAATTACTTAAAAGAGAAAGAAAGCAACTTTAAATTTAATTGAGAGTTAAATGATTAAATTTACTATTTCCAGTAAGCAAAATACTCTGGTGGATTTCAAATAGAAATTATATTGATTGCAATCTCAACTTTTTGGTCGCTTTCAGAAAATCAATAAAAATCGATAAATACCAGACATTCTGACAGATTTGTAAACAAAAATTAATTCTCCGTTTTAAAAATATTCCAAAAATAAAATATATATTTGTGACACGTTATTTGAGGAAAATTATCAAATTTAAAGTTAAATTAATCTGATAGGAAAAAAATATTGCTTATAGCATAAAACATAGAATATTAGCATTTTTTTAACCACGGGGTCTTGTTTTTCTGACGTGATGATTGATTTATTGGCAGTCAAAAAATGTTGACTGTTAAGTATGGTTGACCAGAATTGACATAAATTTACAAAATCTAAGTGGAGGCATTGTTTTTAGTTTTTAACTCCCTAATATTTTTTTTTTAAATTAACATAATATTTTCAGCAATTATCTAATATTTTATTGAATTTTAGTTACTTATATATTTATTTATAGCCTTATGTTTTTATCAAAATAACTCTCGAATAAAGAATACACTAAAAAATTAAAAAGTAAAATCTGCTATAAAAAAAGCATTTTTATGAAACAGGAGTTAAATTAAAAATAATTTAAAAGGAAATTTTAAAATGACACGCAAATTAAAAAATAAGGACTTTGAATTGAAAATGAATAAGAAAAATTCAATTTTAGTTATAATAAATTTTTTTTTATTAGAATTATATTGGGTTTTCTTTTCTAGGTACTTTAAGTGAAACTAAAAAAATACTTAATTGAAGTATGACCCACACTAATACATAAAATAAAAATATTTAGTGAAATGGGAATTAAAAAAAGTAAAAAGATACTTTAAATTTTAACGATTAAAATTTTAAAGGGATGATTTGCGAAGCCTGTTGAGACGTAAACACGATGAAACACAGAAATGAAAATGAAAGAATAGCAGCCGACCAAAGCTTTAGGGAGGACAATTCTTAAAACACGTGACGGACATACATAATTACGAAAATGGGAATGTTTCTACATTGAAAAATTAAAAATATTGGAAGTAAACAATTTTAAATTAAGCTTTTTACTTTTTGACTCGTAAATATATTTTTCACTTAATAAGAATATCACCTAACCGGGCTGAAGTAATGCAGAATTTTAAACGGTTTAAATTATTATAATTAAAATTTTTAAAAAATGGAAATAATTGTTTTAAAAATTCATTATTCATCGAAAAAATGTTTTTCTTAAGAGAATACTGCCCGTAATAAATCTTATTTATAAAAGCAATTAAAAACTTTTGTAATTAAATAATGTTATAATTTTATTGCATTTTTTATTTTACGATTCAAAGCAGAATTTCGGCAACTGTGTTTTCCTGTTTTACAAAAGAATGAATTGATGATTTAAGTTCTACAAGGAGTCCTGCTTTAATATAATAAAACAAATTTTGACATTGCAATTTAGTTTATCAAAATTTCATGAAATTAAGTAAATGAGAGTGGGGGTAACATATGTAAAAAAATATTTTTTACCAAAAGTTTCTAAAAAAATATCATTCATTTGTGAATAAGTTTTGAAAGTTTCATTAAAATCCTACAATTGATTTTTCCAAGAATTTTCAAATCATTATGTTTTTCACCTGAAAAATAGGAGTAAAAACACTAATCGGAAATATTACGGCGACCGCTGACGTAAAAAAAAAAAAATAACCAAAATTTCGAATGTGCTAGAAAGAATTGAAAAATTTAATAAAATAATAGATACTTTGGACTTTCCTCTTAATACTAACATAACATTTTAAAGATAAAACTTTGTTTTTATAAAATTTGGAGCTTTTTTCATCATGCTATATTGTTTTTTCAGTGATCAAGTGCAGGTACCTAGTTTTAACGATAAAAAAATTACCGTTGATAATGATATTAGCGCGGAAATCAATTTTACGTAAATAATACTCATCATAATTCTAACCTTATATAATCCAATGAAATATATTATTTCTAGAAATATTTTAAAAATTACTTTTTAACATTTAGATGTTTTAACAGAAAGATTTTTAATATTATTCTGTCTTTTTACGAGGTAAATTTTTTTCTTTTACAAATTATTTCTAATGTATATTATTTGCAATAGAACAGACTAAAGGCTTTAATACAGTTAATAGTGTTTAATAAAATATTTTGTCTTATATATAATGTGCTTCCAGTTTACTCATGTTCCTTTCTCTCTGTCTCTTATACATACGCACATGTATGTATATGTGTATGTATGTATGTGTGTGAGTATGTATGTGTGTGAGTATGTATGTGTGTGAGTATGTATATCGTCATGCACATGTGCATGCATCTATTTCTTTTTTTTTTTGGCTGGTGAATGACATTTTTTTCTGTCGGGCATGACGGTAACAATTGAATGAATCCTTTTTGCAAAATCCTTCTATCCCATCAAGTTTCATTATGTCTACTGTAAGCCGACATGGCTATGATAAATTTGACAATGCAATGATCGGTTTCTATTTCAGCTGGCCGGAAACTTGCTTGTACAGAAATTATCTACTGTTAAATTAAAAGATCATTATCACTAGCCTATAGCAGGAATACATTTTGATGTATGACCTTTACTTTAAATCGAGGCATACGATGTGATGCAGAGGAGGAAGAACATTCATATTTCCTTTTCTGAAGTCACCTATATTCATGTTTTTTTTTGTATTACATTTTTTCTGGCCTTTATTGCTTTCCTGTTCAATGAAAATATATAAATACAATATTGTCTGTTTCATTATTGTATAATTTGTATACGCTTTAAAGCAGACAATCGCATGGTGGTTCTTAGAAAATAATTTACTTTGTGTCAACTTTTTTTATGTTGTTTTAATTTTGAATGGATTATTTAGCCAACATTATTTCTTATCACTAGAAATGTTATTCTAAGTGGTTACACGTGTTTGAGTTGTTATCTCTGTATTTTTTATTTTCTTCAATAATGAAATTAATAACAACCAGTCTAGATGAAGAAATCCTCCGACAGGAATCGAACATATATCATGTGTAGAAAAGGTTTCCCTGATAAAAAAATGGATACATTTTCGATTCCTATTGGACGCACAATTTTTCTTCTTTAATTAGGACTTCGGATGAGAGTTTTTTTTAATTTCACTGTTTAAAAAATTTCACTTTAAAAAGCAAACAAATTATAGCAATTCAAATATGTATACCCACTAACAATAACGTATATAGTTTAAGGTAGATGCTTTTCACCAAAACGTTTATCTTGCTTCTGTTAACTAATGCTTAAAGCTTTTAAAAATCGAAATAAATGTTGGTGATACTTCTGGACTAATTTTCAACTGAAATCTTCATTTGTTCTTTTAGTGCACATTCTAACAACGGAGAATTTTTGACATCACAAACAAAATATCCTTTGATTGTCACATTGATTCATAACCAGTTTTTTTTTTTGTTTGTAATTTAATTTTCAAAATGATAAGAATTAGAATTTTTTTTAATTTTAGAAACTCGAAGATATTTTCACACTTTATATAATTTCATTTACCAAATTATCTTTTAAGCTCGTAGAATCGGAAAACTACTCTGATAGTTTGTGTTCAAACAATACGGTTAATAACATAAATATATACACTATACGAAATACAATGTTATTTAAAATATTAACATTATTTTTAGATATCTGTATACACAAATGTATATTTCAAAATATACTTTCATATATATACTTTTTAATTTTATAAAATTTATGATGAACTTTAATATTAAATATGTAGAAATAAAGAGAAAGTGATAGAAACTTATTTTATTAAAATGTGGACATAAGACAAGTGATAATTTTCTTACTTTGTTTCTTAATGGGTTAAATTACATTCATGGATTGAATTCCAAATTTAGGAGATTAAATATCCGTTGTAAACTGAAAAAGGGCAGCCTTCGTGAAAGGTGAAAAATGCTATACTCACATATGTGAAATATAATGAAGCAACAGAATTTCTTGTAGGAATTTGGAATTAAATATTTTAGACTTTGAATTTTATTTGTGATTGTTTATACATTACTTCTTTGCGAAGAACATAACTCAGGTCCATCTTTTTAAGTCAGGTGGGCCGTGAGTAAGAATTTGTACACTAAAGTTAGTTCACATCATTTTCATGAGGGTAGGAGGAAGGCGCAAAATTCTGTTCCCAATACCAGACTCTGCTTGGCGACAGGCCTGACATAACTGAATTTACATATTACATATACGCAAACTTAGCATTTTCTCTAAACTTCAGAATTATTTTAATATAAATCCTTAAGAGTTATCTGTTTTATTATTGGCTAACTAAAGATTGCAAAAATATTAAAGGATAGTTCTAGAAATTAAAAGATTTTTTAAATTTGTAAACTTATCCGTGACAAATAAGAAAATTTGTTTATTAAATAAAGTCTTATCACTTTTGGGCAGTTGAATAAACATTATTTTCCCTATATGGATGAATAACAATAAAATTTGCATGAAAGAGTGAAAACAATTCTCATTATGTGAAAAGCAAAGACTGACACTCGATGACATTAGATTATGGGTTCCAGGAATGGTGTTTGTGGTTTTAAGAGTGTCATCTTTTCACGTAAATATGCGCACGCGTGTGTGTGTGTATTTGTGTGAGTGTGCGCCCGCTCGTGCATAGACGTATCTAAATGCATACATGCATGAATACCCTTATCTTGTATATATTGTAGGAGTGACATCTTAATGTTGATATAGCTTATCAACTTATCAAGTCTTAGTTTCAATGTCCAGGAATAACTTATTCATTTTGTTTTGCATGATGGCTTGTAGTTAGGATTGAAACCGTTTACAAGCTCGTACCTAAGTCGTTTGCACGGTTTTATGTCCTTACACTACTTACTTTTTTGATTATTTTTTATCCAGTTTGTTGTATTCTCATGATGCAATTTAGTCTCATCTTCTCTACAGTGTGTATGTATGTATGTGCGTGATATATATATATATATATATATATATATATATATATATATATATATATATAGAGAGAGAGAGAGAGAGAGATCTTTGTTTTTTGAAATTTAGATCCATTTAGTGTGGTTTGCAACGAGAATGGATTCGATTTCACTGCGTAATTATTTGTGGTAATTTCTATTTAGCGTACCTATCAATCTCTCGCCTCTTGGAAAGTTTTCATTCGCCATTTTATCTCCTTGTTGCGTTCGTCTTTGTTCCTACGTTTGTTGTCGTTTTATTTATTGTCGCATTGTTTCGAGAAATTTTCATGGTATTTTTATTTCATTGTTGTGGAATTGTCCAAGTCCCATTTTAGCTATTTCGCCATTATCCGTCATTTTTAAATATGACCTGTCAGTGTCGTTACTTGTGTATAGATTCGTGTACATGATTATTTATTTCCTTGTCTGTTTATCCATCGATGTGATGTCCTCTTTCCTCTTAGGAAATGTCCTGAGCAACTAATTATTGATACTGTCCACGTGTTCAAACTTTTCTACAAATTTCCATCGTTTAGCGTTGTTGGCTTCTTTTGTCCTTCTTTCTTATTTTTTCATACATTTTACATTGTTGTATTCTGTCACATTGAAGTACTCCTAGATATTTAGTGTGCTCCTTCGTGGCTAATGTCTTGATTATTTTGTCGTCTGGAAGTTAATTTTCATCTGGAAACACGGGTTTTCATTTGCTCACTTCTCTATTCTGAAATACATATATCTCACTGTATTTCTCAAATATTTTCAATATTTCTATCCCATTTTTATTTTAGCACACAAATTCAAGACATTTATATGATGTTGTTAAATTTTTCCTTTGTGTTTGTGAATTGGTATTCTTTGCAGTTGTCAAGAGATTAGATTCAATGTTACGTTGGCTTTGATAAAGAAAACTGGTAAATTCATCTCTTGATACTTAACTCTGCTAAGGGTTCCACTTCAGCAGTTACGTCTATATCCAGTTTTTCATAGAGGCAACCTTGAATCTTATGTTATTCTTAATCAATTTAAGACATTTGCTGTTCGATGTGTAAGGGTTCATGCTGTCTGTGATCAATCCACCCTGTTGCAACATTTTCTTTTTGTTTTAATTTCCTTCAAAATCACCTGTTCTTTGGGTTTTCATCTGCATCTTTTCTGATTTTTTGCTAGAAGTCTCTTGCCCTCTTTGGTATAGTATGCTCCTTTCTGCTATTTTCGAGTTCAGATTTTTCACATGAAAGGTAGGCAAGTGGTCAGCCTGTAGTTGCTTGCCTAGGTTTCTTTTTCTGCGTTGTTCTCCCTCTAGTCATCCTTTATAGGATATCTACTTCAAACAGTTTTATTATCGGATAAAGTGGTAAGATGTTTTTTTAATGTCAATACTCATAGGTTCCGCCTAGAAAAATTCCCCTCTATAATACTGTGGAAGCTGCTAGCATCTAGATCTGTCCGATGCAAATTGCTGGCATGCAAATATGTCCAATAGAATGGAATGGAAAGTTGTAGAACTCTCTAAAATATTCTAATTGCACTGCTATATAAGCAATGTTGGTGGAGCGGTTTATTTGTCTTTTTGCCTTTGTACTTTCCCGTTATAAACTGTTGGAGAGACAGTTAATTAACCCATTTGGATTATTGCTGTGCTTTCTCTGCGAGTGAACGAGAGAGACATGACAAATATATAGACGATCTTTTATTTTTAATTTCTTTTGGCACTTGTATGTTTCATTCCAGATTTTTTTCTTTCTGTAGTTATTGTTTTCTGTTTCCTTTTATATTCCTGTAAAACTATTCTTCGTTGTTTTCGAAGTATCATTCTGTGTATATTGTGCAATCTATTATTGTCTATTTCTGTTTAGTTTTCTTTCTTCAGCCAATATTTTTTGTGTATTTGCTTTACTGCAACGACTATTCCATTCTGTTTTACATGTATCCCATAATACGGTGTGACCTTTTTTTGTTAGGTTTACCTTTTAGAATTCTTTTGTCTGTTTGTAATGTGGGGAAGTTCTCGTTTAGTTTCCCTACTCATAGTGAGGCTTTTCTCCTGTTGAACAAATTCTCCTGTCATGGATATGAATTTTAACTTGTTTTTTCAGTCTGTATCATAAGTATAGATGTTTTTTTAATCGTTACTCGAGCCGGTAGTCTACAGCACCGATCTGAATTTATAAATGATTAGTTCCCAATGAAACTCGCATTCATTTGCTTTGAGGAAGCCAGTTGTACTAGCTACTTATGCCGTCTGGCCTACAGGGAACACTATGATTGACAGAAAATCAAATCTAACCATTTAAACCTACACTTGACTTCTTTTACAGACTTTTCAGGCATATTTGTTATGTTTTTTGCGTGTGTAACATTAGTAGCAAGAGTATTTCTTTTATTCATTTTTACTCGAAGAATTGCCAATCATTATAAATGTTGGTATATTTTTCTTTCATCATTTTTTTTATTGAAAATCACTTGTATTTTTGGTTATTGGCTGTAGCATGAATCGGAAATAATAGTTTAAATCTCAGTGGTAATTTATCATTTTATGATTCTTATCCCTATATATATGAGATCATACATGTCTGTCCAGTTGTTATTTTCGCTATATTGTATTATTATTATAATTTCAAGTATTTGCATATCATTAAACTAATGCCGATTTTTATTTTATTGTTTAGGATGTTAATCAGACAGAAATATGTGAAAGAAATCATAGCTACTTGTGCGATTTTCGTGGATGGCACGAAGACACTCACTGAGAATATGTTTTGAGAATATGTTTTTCCAGGAAATGCACAATAATAATGAGGATTGAAACTATGTAGTTCGTCGGTGGTATAGAAACTAAAGAACGAAAACGCAATAAAGAGTTTAGAAACATACAGCTTCTCTGAGTAAGTGTTCACAGGAAGGTGAAATGCCTGTAAACATTTTATTGGGGCTTCGTGCTGGAAAGTTGAAACTAAGAAGAGACTTATTACCGTATGCAATTGTTTTCTTCTCGCTGGCCTCATCGCCAACTAACATATGTATATCTTGCTTTATGACTTTTTTTTTATTCGTACCTTAAAGTAAAAAGTATCCAGTACAATTTTGTGCTACATGTTTTCTACAAACTAAAGGAATACATTCAATTTCCGAAAGTTCTTTTGTATGTTTAGAAGAACCATTCAAATCCTTTTGAATGTCGTAAGGTTAGTCTTTTTAGAGAGAATCTTCTTATGACCGTAAATTGCAAAATGCATTGCAATTTCTTCTTGATCATTTAAGTTTGTCTTTCTCTGACAAACAACAGCAGCAGCCACACAGATTATTTGTTTTACTTTAGCTTCGAATGTTTATAAAATCTATTACTTGCTTTATATTGAATATATTTTCAATAAAAGACGCACTTGACATTCATGGTGGATGAAGAATTGTTTGTAAATTAATAGAGAATCGTTAATATTTGGAACGATTTCATGACTTTCTGAAAATACAGATTTATTAACTTTGGGGATTGAAATAAATGTGTACGATTCTCCTGACCCAAAGTCAAAACAAAATGAGATTAGCTGGAACTGAGATTAAAAATAATTAATAAAAGCTAAGAAAATAAAGAAAAATGAATGATACGGGATTTTAGATGAAAACTAAAAAATAGATATAAATGCAAATACTACATTTACAGTAAAAAGATAACGTAAAATGGTAAAAAGACTTCCATCCTAGCTAATGAGAAGTAATATAACTGAAAGGAAAAGATTTAGGAATAGGGAAATAATGAACCAGCATGTATGGTTTGAATCGGAGTTTGCGGAAACGCGAAGAGAGAAAACATTACAAAGGTAAAGAGAGTGGATGAAACGCCGTCGAAGAAGAAATTGCTATTATTCCAGTAAAAGAAAGGGAGAAAGCAATAAAAGTAGACAAAATAAAATAAAGGGTTATTTAAAGCTGGATCAATTGTATTTAACACAAGAATTCAGTGAGTTCAAGTGAAAAAAGAAGAAAGAAAAAAGTCCGAGAAAATAGATTACAGCACAACTTACAAATGATCCTCACTTAGTTTTGGAAGTTTGATCACCGGAATTCGCTCAGAAGAAACAAGATTTGTTAAAGAAAAGAAAGTAAGAAAGAAAACAAAACGTTGGAATTATTTTTGGCCAAGGATACACATCTCAATATTATCTAACAATCGGAAAAGCCTTTTTTTTTATTCCTTAATCAATGACATACGTTTTACTAACAATTAGGCGTCGGTTAATCGAGAGGTGATAGTAAATTGGCTGGAAGCAACTCAAACAATCGACAAACGATTACTTATTACTGTTTTTTTTTAACTTATTTGGACGCAGTTTTAGCTTATTTCTTTCCCTAAATAGATCGATTCGCAATTTTTGACCATTGCCCGCTTCCATTGTCTTTTATCTTCCTGCAACGTGTATATGTGTGTGCGTGTGACTAAAACATTATATATCATTGATTTGGAGTTGTACGTAGTTTTATGAGAGAACATTGATCCAGATGATAATAAAATAGCTACAAAATGTCATCGTCAAATGTTATTAAGAGAGACGCACATGCACACACACACACACATATATATATGTACAGTGCTATGCAAAATAAGTGAACCCCTAAGATAATATTTAAAATTATTGACTCTTTTTTACAGATAAACAACAAATCTTAATTAAATTACATATTAATTAAGAAAAACATTTATTAAATGAATTAACGCCAAGTGAACCCTTACATTTACACTCTGTTTTTTTTTTTGTTTTTTTTTTTTGCTTTACCTGGTTGCTAGTGCAAATAATTTTTGTGCACATGTAAAAATAAAAAAAAGACACGTGTTCATTTTTGGTAAGCTGTGTATACTGCAGTCAAATAATATAACTCACTGCATATGCAAAAGTGTAGTTAGAGAGTAAATTTAAAAAAATATATATACAAAGATCAAAAGAACTTCCTGAAGCTTTAAAAATGGTATAATTATAAACTATAATGATGGCGAAAATTACAAAAAGCTATTAAAATATTTGGAGTGCACTTCTCCGATGTGAAACAAATTATTTATAAATGGAAGGCCTTTGGTGTAACAGCATCACAATTAAGAAGTGGCTGTCTATGAAAAATAACAGCAAGAGCAAGTAGACTTCTAATTTGGCAAGCCCAGACAAATCCTTCTCTGACATTTGCAGTTCTCCAATTGTCACTGGCCAATATCGGCTTCAATGTGCATACAGTGTGACAAACTCTGAACAATGCCTATTTTTATAGCGAAAAACCACTACTTGTGAAATAGCACAAGCATTCATGCTTTAACTATGACAAAGCTGATATTAATAAGCTAGAAACATTCTGACAAAAGGTTTTATGGTCAGATGAGACCAAACTAGAGCTTTTTGGGAGGAACAATAGGTGGTATATCTGGTGAGCTCCAAATACCGCTTTTGAAGAGAAGACTTTAATACCAAACATTAAATATAGCGGTGATAACATTATAATTTGGGGATGGAACATGCAAAAATAGTACACATTAACAGCACAATGGACTTTGCAAGATATTAAGTAATTTTGAACGAAAATGTCTTGTCCTCAGTTCAAAATTTGGGTTTAAGTCAGGCCTGGAACTTCCAACAGGACAATGATCTGAAGCATCAAAACAAATCGACAAATGAATGTGTTTGTAAAAAGAAATTTCAAGTCTTGAAACGGCCGATAGTCAAAGTCTGTGATTCAAGTGAAAGAAGGTAATGCATGCAAGGAACCCAGGCAATGTCGAGCAATTGTGGCAAGAAGAATGGTAAGAAATCAGCACTCACTACTACCAGAAAAAAAATATAAAAAAATAGTTGTTGATATTTGCAAGATCAAGGAAATGTTAGAAAATATTAAATGTGAGGCTCACTTTTTAATTAATATTTTTATTCCAACTTGATAAAATTTTTGAAAGTGGTTGTAATTGATTTAATAATCTTTTTTCTTAACAAATATATAATTTAATTATAGTTTGATGATTATCTTGAAAAAAACGTCATTATTGTAAATATTATCTTAGGGTTTCACTTACATTTGCACAGCACTATATATATATATATATATATATATATATATATATATATATATATATATATATATATATATATTAGCGACAAAAATGAAAGGATTTCTGCCATATTATTTACAAAGAAATCTAAGAAAATATGCATGAAAATAGAAAATATACATTTGCACAGCACTATATATATATATATATATATATATATATATATATGTATGTATGTATGTATGTATGTATGTATGTATTTTTAAGTTTTATTAGAATTCAATGGAAAACGACTTTCAGTTAACAAACCGATAATTTGCATGTTTTTAAACACAGTCGTCTTACGTTCGCATATATATATATATATATATATATATATATATATATATATATGTGTGTGTGTGTGTGTGTGTGTGTGAATGGAAATGGTTGATCATAATATATTGATAATTGCAAAGTAGTGTATCAGCTGGACTGAATTTCCATTGATTTGATTTATACAATGATTTCCAGAATGAGCCTGGAGATAAAATTAAAGTTTTCATTGTGAGCAATCATGTGATATGTTTTGGTCAAACAAAGAATTAATGACAGTTTATAAATTGCGAATTGGTCGTGGACAAAAACAGAATAGCTGTTATGATATAATATTTTTTATCAAGGATTAAATACGGAGAGAAAATAAACGAATAAAATATCATTTCTATACATTTCAACCTCTTGCCGCTCTTCAAATTTAACAAAATTTGTTTAAAGACTTTTTTACGGGGAATTATTAATAATAATATTAAGCGATAAATAAAATAAACGATTTTTAGTACTCATAAGAAAGTCTTTTAATATCAGTTTTACAAATGGGCGAAGAATATTCATGGTAAATTTTGAAATACGAAATCTTTCACAATTTATTCTCAATTTAAATATTTATAATCTTTAGAAAATACGAAAAATATTAAATTATTGATGAAAAAATGGCTTCTAGTATCAGTGTGTGTGGACAAGCCAATAAGTAATTTTGTAAGAATTTATAGAAAAAAAAATTGATTGCATATGTTGCTTAATAGTATTGCATATTGAATACAATAATACTATTGAATTAAGTTGACATACATTTAGTTGGTCGTAATAAGAACATTCCTTGAAGATATATTTTTACAGGTCTACTCATTGAGCTCTTTGTACTGAAACATCTATCTATCTATCTATCTATCTATCTATCTATCTATCTATATATATATCTTTAGCAAACTAATTAAGAATTTTTATCTGTTTATCAATATGTACATGGTTATTTGTGCAAAAGTCTATTTTTCTATATAAATAGACTCATCATATTATTGACGGCTTATGGAAACATCACGTTGAAACATCTGTTCCCTTAGGATCAACGAAGCAACATCAAATCTGGTCAGTATCTATTAGGTTGTTGCGTAATAATGTCGTTTTTTGACGTATTTTTTAACGTCAAAAAACGACATTATTACGTCATTATTTTTGCACCAACCTAATAGATGGGTGATGACTTGGGAATACCACGTGTTGTACGCTTGGATGTGCGGGTTGTGTAATTGCTCGGAATTGTTAATCGGAGAGCCGAGTTCCAATTCCAGTTGGGTTCGTTATATTCCCTTAAGCGCAAATACTCTTGGGATAGGTATGAATGCACCTCTTCTTCCTCCAACTATGGGTTAATTAGTAAGAATGAAACCATTATTATCTCAAACTAAATAATTGTGTACAAAATATCTAGAGTTTGACATGCCACTAACCAAAAAAGCAACAACAAACAACATATTATTGTTTAGGGCAGGCCAAAAAGTTAGTTTTTTTTTTGGCATGACATTACGAAGAACATACAGTTTTAACTAATTTCATTTAAAAAATGCTTTTGATTGTATTCAGTATGCATTTAAAAATATGTTAATATTTTTGTTTAACACAGAAGAAAATAATTTTTGGCATAATAATTAAAAAAACACAAAATAATAAAAGAGTTGTACAATTTATTGAGACGCTGCTGCGAATGATCAAACATGATAAAAGTAGTTTGTGGCGTACGACGCTGGAAAACTTTGTTCGACGGTCAGATGAAATCGATAACCATGTAATCAAAACGTTACTTGAAAATAACGTCACACGTCGCTGAAAATATCCAAATCAAAGCACTGAGAATTACTTGCACTAATTAGATTATACTAATCACCTTAATGTGTAGCTCAAAACAAACAGTGTATACTTTACATCAATGTGGAACGTAAGTGATCGTGGGGCAAGCGAATGAAAGCATCATTAGACGTGCCAAAACCAGTCTTTATCCAAAGATGATGATGCACTGTTTATTGTGGAAGTCTTTTACTATGGGCTTCTTCCGTAGAAACAAATCATTAGCCAAATGAAAGCAACATGTAACGAAAAGCAACAAGCAATTTTAGGATAACGTTAAACCACACGTTTTTTGGTGACTAAGCGAAAACTTTTATAGTTTGACTGCAAACTTCGCGAGCATCTTCCTTATACATCTTAAGTCATTCATAAAATAATGTATAATAAAATTAAAGTAGAAAAGTAAATGATAAAAAAATCACTAAAAAAACAATTATACTAGACATGTTTATAATTTATGTTTTGGCGGCAGTTTTAATAAGAGTTAGGTTTCCATATAATATACATGCAGACGTATTTAACTTGAGACATGAGAGCATGTGTAAAGGATTATATTTCTTACTTTGTACACTTAATTTTCTTGAATATTTCTGTCAGTAATTTTACGAGGTTATGCATACATTAAGCTAGGAAGTTGCAATAATTTTCCTCGTTGATCTGCAATAAGCTATATGCAAATTTGTGTAAGTAATTTTCTATTTTCCTTATTTGAAGGAGATCCATTTTAACAACCACACATAGCCAATAGCAGTCTCAACCGAAGAGTGGGGATCGTACACGTAATAATGACCAAAGAAATAATAAAAGACTCCCATTTATATACAAAGAAAGAAATACCGTAGCCGCAGTATATGTCTAAAAACTTGTGATGACAAGCACGGCTGATTTGCATTATTAACACCAACAAACACAGCTCAAGGCAAATGAACAACGTTTAACTCAGCTCAAGTGTCGTTAAATTGATAAAAATGGTAGCCCAGGGAGGAAAAACCAACAAAATAAATAAATTGTGTGAAGAAAAATGAAGCACAAATTGAGCAAACGGCACGAGGCAATCAGAGAGGCCAAATTCGCAAATAACTTTTCTATTTTCATATTTTTTTTACTCCTCAGTTTGATATTTTTTGCCATTTGTGTGTTTGTGTGTGTGTGTGTGTGTGCGCGCGCGCACGCGTGTGTGTGTATGGTCTCTTATCCTATTTAAGTTTTCTTATACATCTGTCCATTATGTGAACACTGATACTGTTCTTTTAGTAGAAAGAATTAATTCTGGTCTAAATGTAAAGTTTGGTTTCCTTTTTATTGTTACTTTTGGTCTATGTTCTTTCTAAACTCTGCACCAAGCTTGACAGGATATCGTTGTTGGTGGCGACACGATCAGTGCACATTGCTTCATACTTAGTGTGCATGGAAGCGAAAGGAATATTCTCTCCCTCTCTCTCCCTCTCTCTCTCTCACACACACATACACATTTAAATAGGCACATATACACACACTTAAACACAGACATGCATTTACATCCAAATAGAAAGTGTGTGTGTGTGTGTGTGTGAGAGAGAGAGAGAGAGAGAAAGAAGGAAAAATGGATGGTTATAGGTGAAGAACTTGTCTGTCTCCTTGCAATGTTTATCAGTGTATCTATGACCGCACTCAAGACTCTCTGTGTGTGTGCGCGCGCGCGTGTGCATGCGTGTATGTTTGTGCGTGTGTGTCTTTTCTTCATCTATTGTATGCATACATATAGCTTTTCTGTATGTGTGCGTGTTCAATTATATCGATGTCTACAGTTTTGAGTGTACCTGAATCTCTTTCTCTCGTTTACTCTGTTTCTCTCTCCTTCTTTTACTGTCAACTCGTGAGTATGCCCATGGCCACATTCCACTTTATTGACGGCTTAAAGAGCGAAGCGTCGCGCACATGATCAACACAAATAATAGCGTTGTTGTTGCTATCGCTGTTGTTGATGGTGGTGGTCTCTTCTTGGCCACAGGCGGCTATTTTATTGATTGGCACGTAAAGTGGACACACACTTGCTCTCCGAAGAAAGTTCAAAAGATAATCTGAGGCGCAAAAATCATTGCCTTTTGTACATGGATTTTATTTAATATTTATCATATTCTATTTTTTCAGCTGTAATTCATTCTATGATTTTTTTTTTTCATTTTTTTGGTATCCATAACTCTGAACAGAAAAGCGTACATTCCCGTTATTTTTACATTTTAGTTAACGTTGGAATGCTATACTGTGAACAAGTTGTTATTAAACCAATTCTAGAACATATTTAAAAAAATCATATAAATAAATATTGGATAATAATGCAAAATAAAACTTCGACTTTTAGAAATAACTTAAAATTTATTAAAACGATACATTTGCTTATGCTTACGTCTAAATCGCGAATTATTTTTCAATAGTGACCAAGACTAATTCTTGAATATAAGAGCGGAAATTATTTTACAATTGGATGTTTTTAATTACATCAATTAATCGACACTAACGAAAACAAACACATATACGACAGCGATATCATTGTGAACACACAGACACACAGACACACACATACACACACACATATATGTGTGTGTGTGTGTGTGTGTGTGTGTGTTAATACATATAATTTAATAAAAGTGTTGGTTGGAATGTTTCAGATGAATATTTCATTAAAAAATAATTGTTTATCCCGTATATTTGAAACTCAAATTCACTCTCTCTCTCTCTCTCTCTCTCTCTATCTATCTATCTATCTATCTCTCTCTCTCTATATATATATATATATATATATATGTGTGTGTGTGTGTGTTTATGTGTGTCATAAAACTATATCAATTTTGATATATCAAGAACAAGTTTAGGAAAGTCCTTTAGAACTTCATCGGACTAAAGTTAGTTTTACGTTGATGCGACTTCACATGCGCATGAAGGAGAGGGGATCCTGAAATTTAAAATTTAAATTTATTTATATTTTTAACATGTGTTTTGGTTATATAGCCCAACCGATTTTATTTAGTTTTCTTTTTCTTTGTTTATGTTGTTATCAATTTCGTTATTAAATATCCCACATTGTGATAATAGAAGATAAATAATTTAAAATATCGGCATCCCCTCTCCTTCGTGCGCATGTGTAGTCGCATCTACGTAAACAACCGATAAAGTCCCCATGTATATGAACGAGCTTGCATTGGTACCTTAGGTCTCTGGTCTGTACGATGTTTCTGACCCAAGGATGAGTTTTGTTGCTTTCACTTCTAGGCAGACGCGACACATGCACTCGGAGTATCACACCTGAATCTTCTTTCCCGAGTTATTTGCCCCTTCATTAAAAGTGCTAGAGGTAGACTTTTTCTGGGTTTTGGCGTTATCTGCCTGATAGTCAGGGATCCGAGTACCTCCGAAGGCAACTGTATACTATCTCGGCTATTGTACTGCCATTTTGTGAATGATTTCTGGAGCGTGCAGTAGCCTCCGTTGGGATCTCTCTCGATGTCATGATGTTGGGTATTGTTGCAGCAGTATCTCGGGACCGATTCAATATGAATTATTTAAGCATGCATCAGCTGTGGGGGTCTATCTTTGTCAACGCCTACTAGTATTCTACCAGCCAACCAACACAGGCATGAGATTGAAAATGAATAAAACTAGCAAACCCAACCTCAAAAGTATACCATCTCCTAAACCAATGTAAGGGGTCTACGTCCCGACTTCTTCAGTCCAAACGCGACCCCCCTGTTTCTGCCTGAAACAGGAATCTATGCCTCAATCCCATTACAGAAGCTCACAATCCCGGTCTACTCACCCATTATAACAAAACACGACCACCCAAATCTCCGCGGCCACGGACTTCCTTTTGGCAGGGACACAAAAAACAAGGATTCTATAATATAATAATATCCTCAACAAATTTCCTTTAGTCCATATTTGCGGTGACTTCAATATTCATCACAAAAGTAGTTAGTCCACTTGAACAAAACCGATAAGGAAGGCAGATATTGCAGAGACTTCTTCATCGCAGATGAACTAACCCAGATCATCGAAGAACCCACCCGTGTCCCGGACACGACTTGATCTTTTTCTAACATCCTGCCCTGATAAAAGTCCCCCTCCCCTACAGGCACGTCAGACTATTCCCTAGGGTTCAGATTGAGGACAAACCAATGACATTCCCTGATTTGCCTTTACGGAATTGACTGTTTTATACCCAAAAAATTTCCAGCAAAAACTAAACATTCATCTCTGGTTCATCCCTAAATGCGCTGCAGCCATAGGTGACTTGAAACACTACTTCAATATCAATCGTTAGGAGCGCTGTAGTCTGGTCCTTACTGATTTCAGAACCGCGCACAGACGCTGTAAAAGAGTTTCTGGAAAAGGCAAAGTACAGCTAACTAGACCAAGGTTGAAAAGAAACAAATTGAACATCATGTATTCTGGAAAACCACCAACCAAATTTTGAACAGAGGCAAAGCGGTTGTAACCTCTATTATTATAAATATACTCGATGTCATATATTCCTCTTCGTCTCGATCTTTGCCTTTGTTGACAAAGGCCAAACTTCCCACGTCTCACTGAGCACAATCACAGTAATATCTTTTCTTTATGCCTCGACCCTAAAAAATTCACTGGCCCAGACAAAATTCCAGTGGTTGCACTTAAGAATATCAACCTGTAATTATCTCCGATTCTAGCGAAGTTATTGAAAGAAAAATGTGGAAGGAGGCAGGCGTATGCTGGCGAGCGATTTCCCCCTCCCAATATAGACTGATCAGTCTCCTCAGTATCAAGGAAGAACCTCCAGTGCGACGAGCAGTATGCGTTTTGATCGGGACGATACATTGCTGACGTCCTAGCTACCATTACGACCAGACTTAGTCGGCATTATTTCCAAGCAGTTTTTTCTCGTAGGACACCATAAGGATATTTGATATCTTTGGGAAATCGCAAATTACAGGGTTAGGATTGGAACAGCTTATGTGTGGAGGAAAGTGTTGTGTCCCTAAGATGCGGGTGGGAGCTGAGATTTGATATTCGTCACCCGACCGAAACATCTAACAGTAGGAAAATATCTTAAATAGAAATAATAAATCTAAAGGAAAATGGAAAAGATCAATAAATATCTCGACATCGTCAGAGAACTGAAAAAACGGAGAACAATTGATAGTCGTATTAATTATTATTGCTATAATAGTCCTGAGTATTTTAGGGAAAGGGCTAGAGAAATTAAGCAATCAAGCAAAACATAACAAAAACATCCACATAAAAAACATTTTTTAAAATTCTAAAGAAAATCCTGGTGTATTGAGAAGAAATACTCTCACTTAGACTCAATTGAAAACCAACTGTTGCTGCTAGCATGGCAATCTACGTGTATAATAATAATAATAATAATAATAATAATAATAATAACAATAATAATAATAATAATCTCAAAAAATTGTTTTTTCTTCTTTTCCTTTTTCTTTGGTCACGTGGTATGATTTTGATTATCGCCTATAAATATGCTGTTTCTTTTGCCTCTTTAGCCAGCTTTCCCTGACGATCCGCTTAGGTGAAACCTGGGTAGGTTTGTCTGGCTCACTAGGCTTACACATATATATATATATATATATATATATATGTAAGCATATATATATATATATATATATATATATATATATATATATATATATATATATATATATATATATATATATATATATATATATACTAGGACGGATCAGTTTAGGAGGATATTTTGTCCATAACGTATTGAAGTGACTGAAGACTATATATACGCATATATATATATATATATATATATATATATATATATGTTTCATTATATTATTTAATGAAACATGTATGAATGAAAAATTGCTGCCTAAATACACACACACAATATATATATATATATATATATATATATATATATATGTTTCATTATATTATTTAATGAAACATGTATGAATGAAAAATTGCTGCCTAAATACACACACACACAATATATATATATACATATATATATATATATATATATATATATATATATATATATATATATATTTATATATATATATATATATATATATATATATATATGAAATAACGATATATATTTTTATATATCAAGAACAATATTGAGTAAAATGTATATCCTGAAAGACGAAAGGCGTCACAAGTAAACTTTTTCAGCTTTGTTATAGATTTTCCCCAATATATATATATATATATATATATATATATATATATATATATATATATATATATATATATATATATATATATATAATATATATATATATATATATATGTATGTATGTATGTGTGTGTGTGTATGTAGATATGTATGTAAGTATTACAAACTTCTCGGGTATGAAGGATTTTGTAACGATTTTGATAAATAAATCATTTGATATATTATTATTTGATACAGAAATTACGCACTGAAGTTGATCTGAGAAGGTCAAAAATGTACCTTTTATTCCCACTTGGGTTGTAATTATATTTTCTATCAAACTGTGGCACTTTCTTGGTACACATTTTTGTTATAAATGAGTTTTTAGAGATTAGATTGAACAAAAATATATTGGATTTTAGAAAAGATAGTTATGTAGTATCAGCCACACTCTCGCTTCCTTACCTATCATTATAATGAAATATGGTAAGATTATGCTCAAGAGAGAGCACGGATTTAATGGTTATACATTTGTAAAAGACGGAAATGAAATCAAAGTGTGTAACCAGAGTTCGAACTCCGTAAACAGATTCCATTTCCCAAGTTGTACCATTTTACGCTTCTAACACTTTTTAGTAATTACACAAGAAGGGATCAGTTAGCCACATCCAGGGTCGTCTTTTTCTGTCCTTTGAAACACTAAAGTAATTGAAAAGCTTTTCTGCCTTCAAGAAAGGCAAATTATTTTGACATTAATTACAGCAAACAGACGTTGATTATAGCAGCGAGGCGCATTTGTTTCTCATTCGTTTCTCATGTCACCCACTGATAATGCTGGCATTTGTGTAAATAATCGGTTATTTTAACAGTGGATTTACAAATATCCTTCCCTACATCCTTATAAGTTCATAGCCGCGAGTATTTTTTTCCTAAAAATTTGCCCGATTGTTTAGATAATTTACCTACTTGTGGCCTGCTGTGACAAAAGCCTTTCATCTTCACCAAAGGCCAACTCTTCTACTTTCTTTTCTTTCAACTGATCCTTGATGTCCACACTTAATCGTCGATGGAGCTCACACCTTTCTAAACTAGTCAATCAAGGGTGTGGATTGTCCGAAAGTAGAAGAGGGAGAGATAGAATGCGATTGGTGACAGTGAAGGAAAGAGAGACATTTTCTCTTTGAACTTTTCACCTCCATCGTCCTTTTCCTGCTGCATTCTTCCTTTCTGTTTGCTTTAATGTTCAATCAAAGTGTTATTTTCTCTGCTTTCTTCCACAATCAAACCCTTCCGAATTTTGCGATGATGATCATGTCATGTTTTTACAGAAAATAATCGGACAAAAAGCATCATCTGAAAATCATTTCACCAAAACATTACCAAAAATAGGGAAGGACAGATAATAGATGTAAGAAGAAGCAGAGAGAAAGAGCAAGAAAAAAGAACGAGAAAAGGAGAAAATAGTCATAAGTAGAAATAAACAATAAGGGAGGTGGTTTATTTGGTGGGGAAAAAACCTGCAGAAGATATAAACAGAACATTTTTAGTTGATGTATTTTGTCAGGTTATAAACGAAGAAGTTCAGCTGTGGTTAAATACAGTCGTATTTTCAGCTTTTGAAGACAGAGAAAAAAAAAATAAAGAAAGAAATTAAAGAGAGTAATTGCGATAAAGGTAGAGAGACAGAAAAATATAAGTGTTGATGCAACGGGAAAGAAAAGGAAAGGTAAGAAGACGAGAAAACTTAGACAAGAAGAAAGCTAGAGAGAAAAAAACTTAAAAAAATGCTGTAAAATATATAACAAGCAAATTGTGTGTAATTTTTAGATATTAAAACGAACTATCCCAGGGGTTGTTTAATTTTTTCTTAACGTTTTGAGCGTAAAAAATAAACAAACATGCATAGATAATAATAATAATAATAATAATAATAAAACTAAGAAAAAGAAAGTTGAAGACTCGTTGATTTCTATTATTTGGTAATCTTGGGTCGTATAGCTGCTGCAGCTGCTGTCACAACTCTAACACGTTGAGTATAAGGCGCACAAATTTCGAAGGAAAAAGTGTATTTTTTGTTTTGCTTTGTTTTTCTCGTTCTTTTTGTTCAGTTCGACCTGAAGCCATTATATTGTAAGTGTAGAGGAAGTGGATGTCGAAATAATCGGATAATTTGCTGTGAGTTGTGGGTAGGCAGGGTTAGTTCAAGAGGCCACGCGATAAATCTATTGCGTTGATCTGTAGGCGATGAGAATTGTTTGATGAAGAATTATCGCCAATCTTTCTGACAACGTTTTCAAATCAGATTCTTGTATATTTTTTCAGTTTTCATGTGGACTTGGTAGGTATGCATGAAATCGTCGGTACTGAATGAGATTCCTCCTTTTAAATCGCGTAACACAGAAATGGAAAAAATATTTGAGTTTTAATTTTTTCTTGGAAAATAATTAATCTGAAATTTATTTTACAGTCAATACTATTAATCCTTTTAGACATTTCTAACCAGAATTAGACTATTAAAAGTCAGTGTTTATATTTTTATCGGTACGTATCAATTGCTTCGCAGTTATTGCTTATCGAAATCAAAATTGTGAAATTTAAACTAGACATATTTAAAATTTTCTGAATTCAAAAACATCGATAGAGGAAACCGAGTAGTTAATAATAGTAAATTCAAATGTGTGAATAATCCGAGTAAGTAAATGACACAATAATGTTATAATTACTTGGAAATGAAAACAGAAAAGAATGTCTCATCATTACTTAGCCAATAATTAATTTCCTTTGCACATTTTGATAAGTTATTCACACTTTTATTTTATTTATTTATTTATTTATTTATTTTTTGGTTTAGAAATAACAAGTTAACTTTTATCAAGTTAATGATGTAAAACTGGAGGAAATAAAATTGCCTTGTATTAAATTATCTACGATTGATGGCAAAAAAATAAAAAGCGTTGCTTTTACAGAATGATGCCATGTGGAAAAAGTGCAGTTTATCATAGTTGAATAATAACTATAGGAGGCATCTTGGGTTGCAGACAGTGAATGAGTAAAAATTAATATCAGCCTTGTTCATGTTTCTCGACTTTCATGTATGCTAAATTAAAATTATTTAATTCTATATTAGCAGCTATGAAAACGTGTCCGACTAATATTTCATGATCTTAAAAATGATAATCAATAAAAAATAAACCTCGTTATCATTTATAAAGTCAATTTATTATGTCTCAGAATTAACTTCTAAAACACAAAAATATTATGCGCATCAGGTTAACTAGTGATTTTATAGATTGATCAGAAGTTATTTACATCACCCAAAACTGTTTTTGCTTAATAGATAAATGTAATTGTTGATAAAATAAGTACAGAAGAATGTGGTAGTGGAATCTAATAATTAATTGTTTTATCAAGGCTTAACATTGTTGATATTGCTACATGTTAACAGCTGAAAACAAATTGAATTGTTTTTAATTTTTCAAAAAATATTCACATTATTTTATCGATCGTAAATATTTTAATACAATGCTTTGACCGAATAGCAACTGGTTTGATAGATTGTGTCAGTAATAGCAAATGTTTATAATATACAGTTATAACAATAAAAATAATATAATAAAATACAGATATTTTCAGATCTATGTGCTACATACAATCTTAAAATAACACTTTTCTTCAGGTTTGTTTAATAAAACAAATTTTCCACCATCGAATTAATTTTAACACGGAAGATTTCTCATGAGTGTCATCTAGCGATATTTTTATTTGGAGAGTAAACCTAATCATAACATAATGTGTCAATATCGCTAACTACTGAAAGTAAAACGTTTATGTAGTTAAAACAATTAAATGAATAAAGAGAAAATGAATTAGTTACATTCCATAACCAATTTCTTGTATGTATATCAGACAAAATACATTTTTGTTGGGGTATATCGAAGGTTGTTACCCTTGTGTGTGTGTGTGTGTGTGTGTGCGTGTGTGTGTGTGTGTGTGTATTAGTGTGCATGTTCATTTGCCTTGAGCTGTGTTTGTTGGTGTTAATAATTTAAATCAGCCGTGATTGTGTGTGTGTGTGTGTGTGCACGCGTGTAGTAATAAAGTGAAATATCTATTGATACCTACAAATATTTTGGCTTTCTGTTACATATACACTACAGTTCAAAAGATTGAAGGAACCCCAGAATTAGCATAGAATAAACTTGACAGAAGAGTGAAAAAAATGAAAAAGAATCTTAGAGTCACTGAAAAAAAAAGGAATCCATTATGTTTATTTTCTTTTCGCCATAATAAAATTTCTAATAAAAATCACGTCTCACATTTTTTTAACTATATATAATAATTTTCTCTCATTTAAAGTATGAAACAACTACTATTTGGACCAATTTAAGAAATTATCGGGGGTTACATCAAACTTTTGAACTGTAATATATATATATATATATATATATATATATATATATATATATATATATATATATACATTTTCAGTTAGGTTGTGTTCGTATAAAAAAGCGGCCACTTTACGAAATGAGTATTTATGAAATCGACTTTATTCAGATACTCATTATTTTTTCGTTCAGTGTGATTGTCATGATAATTTTTATGCTTTGTCATGCATCATCTTTATGTCAGCACTAGCTTCTTTATTAATCATCTTTCCACGCATTCTTTCGGAATAAAAATCAATGTATGTTTGTAACTGCCATCTTAACACCGTCTGGATGTAGATATCGACTCACAACTCCACCCCACCTATAAAGCTGTCTAAAAGCATCACGCTACCCTTTTCTCGTTGATATCTAAATCAGTAAGCATGATTTTCGCCATTAACCACCCGTTCTTATGTTCCATCCGCCTGGTACAGCGAGGGTAGATAATATTCTTTGGTGAAATGCAGCATTTCATTCGAGTTTCCTTATGGATATCGATATGAAAGAGGTCAACTTATCGGTCTCATATCTTGGACTTTTCTACATTTCCGCACTGCAACAATGCTTAAAAATTCAGTTTAACAAAGACATATTTTTAAAAGATTCATATCTTGTTATAAGACATTTTGGCAAAATAAAAGTATTTTCCAGTTATGTTCTCTGTCTATTATTTGAACCTCTTCACACAGGAGACGGCGATAATCCTTTTCCCTACATATGTGATCAGCTACGCCTAATTTTTCTATTTTCCCTCATGTTACGGCTTTACGATGTTTTTGCAGTCTTACCTTAAGGGGGTGGCATGTGTCTCCTTTATAGTTCTTACCAGAGCTGCAAGGAATGGCGTACACACAGTCCTTAGTCATTTTCTCCTCTATGGGAAGTCTTACTCGGAAGAATTGTGAAGTGTTGAACTACTTTTGAAGGTCTTCCTGATGTTATAAGGACCACAGATCTTTTGCATCTTTTCTGATAATCCCTTCACATAGGGTAGTCAGGAAGCTGTTTTCTGAGTGTTGTCCTTTTGTACCCTTCTATCCCATTATGTCGGAGCTGCTGTCATGTACCCAGAGTAGTTGTTACGTTGTAGGGTACTGCTAATACTGACCATTTCTTGATCATTTGTCTCTGGGAGTCACTTATGACTTTGGCGTTGTAAGCAGCGGCCAATCTCTCTTTTTACACTGTATGGGTGGTGGGAGTTGAAGTTGAAGTATTGTCTAGTGAATAATGGCTTGACGAATACGAATGTCTTGAAACCATGTTCTGTTCGAGTTATTACTACATTCAGGAAGGCAAGTTTGTTGTTGTTTTCCCGCTCCACTGGGAAATGTATCGATGATATTATTGAGTTCACATGGTCCAGTAGTGTATACGCCATCTCGTGCAGCTGTGGTAAGAAATATAAAGAAGGGACAAGCCGGCCTCTTAAGATAAGGACTGCAAGAACATCGTAAAGCCGTAACACGAGGGGAAATAGAAAAATCAGGCGTAGCTGACCACATATGGAGGGAAAAGGGAGATAAAAAAATCGTTACTGAGAAATTCATTTTATAAGTTCTAAAATTTCATACACTGGGCCATGTGTCCTGGTTGGATGCATTGACTTGACCCAAAAAGTTGTGAGCTCACCTTGGAGTGGTGAACAAAAAACTTGGAGAGTTGAGTTAAAGGGAGATAACTGAGACACCCGGAAGAAGCATGGCACGTGGAACTAGAAAAATTTACCCCGGTGGACAGAATAAAGTGTTCAGTTCGAAATTCCAATCATCTGAAGAAGGCCGGAGCTTGCAACAGCCGAAACGTCGCGAACATGACCATAAAGATGAGGACGGAGATCCGAAAAATGAAAATAATGTAAATTATTACAATACCTCATCTCACAAATAGGGACAGATATTTGAACATATACGATTAATCGCTAAATATACTGGGAAAATGATCAACTCCTTATACCGCTCCAGAAAGTATCTTACTCTTTCTGCCATACTTTACCTTTACAAGCTTCAGATTAGACCTAAAATGGATTATTGCTGCCATATTTCAACTGAGCGTCTCAGTCGTCACTTTCTAATCTTGACAGTGATCAAAATCGCTTACAAGGCCTTGTAGGAGAAAATCACATGAAGATGCCGCTTCAAAGATGCAAGCTTATCGCTACTATTTCGATGGTAAATGTTGGAGATGATCTTGATTGTGCCACCAGATCACACCGTTACAGCTATGACCTGCCTTGCTGCAGCCACAAATTTGATCCACCTTTATTCTCTACGTATTTCTTTTGTTCCACTCCGAAATCTCCTTCCCAAGAACTGCTACTTTGTCAAACAGAAAATAGATGCTTCCTTGAATACAATCTTAACATCTTCTAGTCTAGTGTCGGTCGTTATCTATCCGCCATATCCGCCTACTTCCACCTCCTAAGTTATTCAGTATCCCTCGATTTTGAGAGGGTACCGGGTTGACAGTTTTCTGGTTTCTGTTCCCGACTGGTAGTTGGGAGCCCTAACTCTTGCCTAGCGTTTTGAGAAGCTGCTCTGATCAACAGTTGCATAATATCGGGGTGCTTGTAGTGCCATGTCGCAACTTGAAGGCCACACAATGTTGCAGGATCTTACATACGATGATCGTTCAGCTACTATTACTTTAGGCCCTCTCACTTTTACTACCATCATTATTACCTATCATGACTACAAACAATCAAAGAAGTAAGCCTAAAGCAGCTTTAAAAATCACCTAAACCCTTTAACATTTCCTTTTCCAACATCCGTGGTATTCGGATCAACTTCTGCGGTGTGGAATCGTTCATCGTTTTGAAGTCACCTGATATACTAGCTCTTTGCGAGACTAACCTTATCCGCCTCCTCTGACTTCTCGATTCCCGGTTACCTTCCTCTCCTTAGAAAGGACTCTATTACCCACGTGAATGGCATGGAGTTTACGCACGAGACCATCTGACACTGGCTAGAGAATTCTTTCTCGAAATTCCAGACCATCCATACGTGTGTCTCCGTCTATCTCTCATCAAATCTATAAGCTATCTCTTCTTTCTCTATTGCTCTCCATCCTCCCAAGATTGTGGTGTACTCGATTACATTTCCGTTAATATAGACAAGGCTATCTCTCTATATCCATCTGCAAACATATTTGTGTTTGGTGACTTCAATGCCAACCATACCACGTGGCTTGAGAACTCTGTAACTGGCCTTCCTGATATACAAACACTTAACATTTCAATCTCTCAATCTCTCACAGAAGTGGTTGATTTTCCTACGCGTTTCCGTAGTAACCATGATGATAAGTGTTTCCTTCTTGATCCCTGTTTTACCTCCATCCCCGAGTCTTGAATGCCATGCAGCTCTGCCCTCTTGGGAACACTGATCATGCCGTCGTCTCTGTTATCATCTCCTTCTAATCCTCCCCAGTAAAGAACCTCCTACCAACAGAACATCTTTCTATTTTCAACGAGCAGATTGGGACTTCCTTCGTGATGTTCTCTGGAATACTGTCTTTAACTTCCCCGTTAAAAATGTGCGTCTGAAGCCTCATCCTGGGTAAAAGCTGGAATCGAAGCTTTCATTCCTGCAAGAAAATATCGCGTTCATCCCTTTGGTTCACACCTGCTTGCTCAGCAGCTATTGCCCACAAGAATCACTACTTCCGTCTGTGCCGTACAGACATGTCTAATTGCAGCACATGTGTCTTTGCTACTGTCCGTAACGAGTGCAAGCACGTCCTCAAAGAAGCAAAGTTACTATTTGCCGAAAGAATGAAACAATGTATGCGTTGCGTCTCGCAAGTTTGGTTCAAAAGATTATTGGCGGCTCTGCAAAAGCGAGCTGAACAACATCAAAACGGTAATGCCCCCTTTATTCAACCAATTTGAGGCCCTGACCTCCTCAGCTGATAAGACTGAATGCTTTGCTCGTAAATTCTCATCCCATTCAACGCTAGACTCATCTGGCGTACCTACACCTGATTTTCCCCTAGAACTGAGGTTCTATTGAGTGATATGCGCATAACCCCAACGATGGTATTGGACATCATCTCTAGATTAGACTCCCATAAGGCTAGTGGTAGGGACGGGATACTGGCCATTGTCCTGAAGAAATTGGCTTCTGTCCTCTCTAAACTTTACAACTACTGCCTCACCGACTCTTGCCTGTTTGAAGTCCTCATCTGTTCTTCTGACCCAGCTAACTACCGTCCTATCAGTCTCCCACCACTCTTCGGTAAAGTCTTTGAGGCTTTAATCAACGCTGAAGTAGTTAAGCACCTTACTTCACATAATCTGCTCTCCGGCAAGCAATATGGTGTCCCCTTTGCCCGATCTACAGTTGACGTGCTCACGGCCTTAGCTGAATTTGTATACCAAGCACTCAACAATAACGGAGACGCTCGAGCCGTGGATCTAGACATCTCTAAAGCGTTTAACTGGGTTTAGCATGCCGACCTTCTTCGTAAGGCTTCAGGGATACGGTATTACAGGACGATTATTTGACTTAATATAATCATTCCTGTCAAACCGTAAAATGAAGGTCGTCCTAAACGTGTTCTCTGGCTCATTTATCACGAACGCTGGTGTACTTCAAGGCTCTATCCTGGGCCCTACACTGTTCCTGATCTTCATCAATGACCTTCCCGATGTCATCAGTTCCCTAGTTGGCATATACGCGGATGACACTACTATTTACTCCTGCCTCAATAGTAAATCTGGTATCGTTGACAAAACTAACCTGGCTGCTGATCTCGAAAAGGACCTCCAATCTGTGGTTGACTGGGGCAGGAAATGGCTTGTAAACTTTAATACCTCCAAAACGAAACTGCTCTCCTTTACCCATCACAGATTACCCTCCCTGCCAACCCCTTGAGAGCGCCTCGTTACGCCTGCTTTGTCTCACACTGTCCACTGACATGAGGTGGAATAAATACATTGAATCAATAGCTTCATCTACCGCAAGGAAATTTGGTTCTCTATGTCGTGCCAGAGATTTTTTCTCGTTTGAGTTCATCCTTCAAATCTATAAATCAACCATCCGTCCTTGCATGGAATATTGCTGTCTTGTATGGTCTGGTGGTCCCGCTGTACGTCTCGAGATCCTTGACAAAATCCAGAGATGAATATGCAAGATGATAGGTCCTGATATGGCATCTAGTATACAATTGCTATCTCATAGATATGCCATGTCCTCCTCCTATCTCTTCTACAAGTATTTTCATGGCAACTGTTCCGACGAGCTACTTTCGCTGGTTCCCGGATTGCATGAATTTAAACGAGCTATCAAGCTGGTATCTCGGACCCACCGATTCACTGTCAAAACGGTGAAATGTAACCGTCTCTTCTACACAGACAGCTTCTTCTCCCGCACTTCCCGTCTGTAGAACTCCCTTCTCCTTACTTGCTTACCCGTTGACTATTATCTTCAAATATTCAAGTGTAATGTCAATCGACATCTGACACCCTGAGCTTGTTCCCCGTCCTTCTCTGTAGCCTTTCCCCAAACATACCTCTTTACTCTTGTTATCAATCCTCTGTAACCCTTTGCGTGCTAGTGGCACTTCCACCTTGCTTGGGGTGAATTGCTTAAAAAAAATATAAAGGTAGCTCTTGAACTTTGTATTGGGCGAGTTTTAGTAAAACAAATTACCTGCACTTGAACATCAGAAAATTCATCATTGCGTCTGTTTGTAGATGCGAAGCTGTCATTGGACAAGGATTATCAAAGTATTTATCAAGTAGACGACCTTACTCATTAACTGAACATAACGTTCATACATTTATCTTGGTGTACTGACTTCTGAAATGACATCAACTGGACCGACTCCGAGGTTGACAATGAGGTTCTGACCCCTTTGTTATAGTGGATGGATCACAATTAGTGTCAGTACAATATTAAACTTGTAGGGAACAATTATCAAGACTTCGAAACTACGATATTTACAGTAATTCTTAAAATGTGTAAATCGTTGAGTCGGGAGTGAGACGATGAATGGTGGATTGATAGATGCATCTCAGAGCTAATATTGTGACCTGAAAAGCTATTTTTGTCAATGGAAATGACCAGAAAACGAAGAGATTTTCTTTCATGTGATGTAATATGTGGGGCAATCATCGCAATAATATTGAAGCTAAGATTAATTGAAACCCCAAATATTTTGCTCGTATTCAAAAACAATTTTTTTTCTATAAAAACAGCGAATTTTGATAAGTATGTATAATTCAATACAATTTGTTAATCATTGTCAATAAATACATATCTCATGCATCAACGGAGAATATGAAAGTACAACAAACAATTTTACAATAAAAATCGTCATATTCTAGTTGGTGATGTAAGGAAATTAACTATTGATTGTTTCACCACTGGTTCTCATCCAAAATCTGTACATTTAATTTATATTTTGTTTGTACACAATATTACTATTATTTTATACGGCTAGGTTAGTACAAACAGTAGGGCAGGTTGATACAACATACGAAATCGCCCCGCTGTCACTGTACCAGCCAGCCACAAATATACGGTTTTGTCTGCATTGAATTCCAAGAAAGATTTCTGAAAGAAGCAGTTTTACTGTTATTTCAATTTCTCATAAACATCAATTCTACTCTCAAAATATCTTGTCTAAGTAAAAATGTTTTTATGCAAATCTTTTCTTGCTTACAGCACATGTGGCTCAGTTTTTCTGCTAAAAAGAGGCCGACATTACCGCCATCAAGTTGTGGAAAGAGAAATGAAAGCATATGATTCAACTTAGCTCATGAACAAACCAGCTTTATTCTCACTAATAAGCACTGACGGAAAATAAAATGCAGTATCTTAAAGGGTAATGCCAAATTAAACCTGAATATTATAAATTTTAAGACTTCTGATTTTAAAAGTTTTCAGCCAACTTGTGATATACTTCGTCTGTATTTGAACTTTTGCTGGTAACGAATGCAATGAAAAGCTTTAGTATGGTGAAATACAAGTTCAATGCAAACAGGTGTCATACCATGGAGACGCACATGTGCTCTTTCTATAGTCGTTTGGGAGAGGGTAGATTTATAGGCGTTCGGTGACTGAATGGTCATTACGGAAAATTGCTACATGTTGAACCTGACGTGTCGGTCGGACGTTAATGTTGACAGCAGTGTTTAAAGAAAATTCCTACAATCGTAGACAAATTTCTGGACCCCAACGTAATATCGATGCTTGCGAATATCGACGTATTCTAGTACAGTCGTAGACAGCACAACGTTCACAGCATAGATGAGAACATCGGGGCTATCAACTCCTGTCCTTTGTATCAGAATTACGTGCACACATGACTTTAGCTAGATTTACCTCACAGCATCGTCGTATATTTCTCCATTAATGTTGTGACAAGAACAACTAGCGGATCAAATGGTGCTCTGTCGTATTCACTGAGCTGATCAGATCTTGCATTCATGGACGTTTGATGAGATGCAGCGCTGACGTGTTGCATCTTTCAGAAGTTATTTATTCACAAAAAGCAAGCATAATGGTATTGTGTGCTATGGATACAATACCCACACGCCGAATGTACTGAGAACGAAAATAATATATAATTTCTAACGTTCACAGCATTAATTCAAAAGAAGCCTCAATATCGAGAGTAGAACAATAATTATTTATTATAATTGTTTCATATAGACAAAAACAATTTATTCACTACAAAGATGCAACCTTGTTTTCGTGCATTTAGTTGCACCTCGACTGGTGAGAGCAAAAAACAATTGAGAATTGTTCATAACCATTTTTGGTTCTCACTAATTGTGGTGCAACTAAATACACCGAAATAAGGTTGCATCTTTGCAGTGAATAAATTGATTTTGTCTATATGAAAATATTATTATATATATATATATATATATATATATATATATATATATATATATATGATGTTTTTATGCAATATTTAATATAATATTTTATATATTATTTAATTTCTTTTACTGTTAATTAATTAAATTAATATATTTATATTTAATTATTTATTGTATAGTATTATCTTATAAAATTTATTCTAAAATGCATTTCTTCATTCATTTTAATTTTTTTAAGTGTAGAGTTTTTCCTCGTGATTGGTTTATTATATTGTATATAAAATGATAAATGTTTTTCTTTGTAGATGGGAATTGTTTAATATATGTTTAATTTAAAGTATATTGATTTAAATGTAAATATTATATGAGATACTTCATCCTAAGAAAAATATAACCATTTCAATATATTTAAAAAAAAAAATTAATTATATTTTTTCGGATACATTGTTTATTTTGATATATCTTTAATTTTGAATTATAAATAGTTTTGTCTCTTATTATTGAATATAATATTAATTTTGTTAGTAGATTTAAGAAGTCTAATCTACCTTCAGATTGATACTGCACTTAAAATAAATATGTCATTTTCCCTTTTATTTTTCTCTTTCTTTCTCCTCTGACCACCCCTCGTATCCCGACTTACACTACTTCCTATTTTTTTATTTGTTGTCTTCCTTTTTTGTCTTTTCCTTCCTTCTTTTTTCTTTTTGCCATTTTTCTTTCTTTCTTTTTGATGTCCTCTGCCTTTATTTCAATAATTTATCATCTTTGACTTATCTCAATTTACAAGGTGGTGATCATCATCACCTATATGTAATCTTAATTCCTATTGTATGATATATATATATATATATATATATATATATATATATATATGTGTGTGTGTGTGTGTGTGTGTGTGTGTGTGAGTGTGTGTGTGTGTGTGTATTACTTTTATTTTCCGTTTATTCATTTATTTATATATACAGGATGTGATGGATAAATTGACATTTAAATTACATAAAAATGAAAATAGCACTGACATCAATAAAGTCGCCATCCTTTTCAACTACTGCCTCCAGATGACCTTGGAATCTTCTGTATCTCTTCTGGACAGATTCCTTGTTTAAGTTGGTGATTGATGCCATAATCATCCTTGCCTTCAGTTCATCTTTGGTGTTACAAAGAGTTTTGTTGGTTTCTTGCTCAACTGCACCCCCACACATAATAATTAAGCGGGTTGCATTTTGGGGAATTAGGTGGTCAAGAGGAGAAAAAGGGGGGTGGAAATGACTGGGCTCTCTTGCTTGTGCGGCATTTTTTTTCCTGTTGCCAGACATAGGATCTTCCAGCAGCCACTCTGTTGGCCCACGGCACACACTACCTCCTCAAGTCTGAGGCCCTGTGGGAAGATAAATGGAGGCTTAACGTCACCATCACTAGTGATCACCCCAAACACCTACATAATCCTCATTAAAATCATCCAACTCTTTCCGATTCCCCTACACTGTTCTTAGATTGACACCCAAACAGTCTGAAATGCTCGTATCGGAGCCTCTGGGGCGAATGTCAAGCAGTATATTATGTCGTTGCCAAATTTCTGACAAAGTGAATTCTGTCATAGTGCTCTTTTTCTCATAGAAGGTGCCCAACTGACCCTACTATATTGTACAGACGACAAAAAAAAGCAACGCGCATGCATGAAATTAAAAATAAAATTGGCGACAATTTACCCATCTCACGCTGTGTGTGTGTGTGTGTGTATGTATATATATATATATATATATATATATATATATATATATATATATATATATATATAATTGATATGAATAAATGTTTGCCACTTCGTTGATTGATATTACCTTCAGCATATATATATATATATATATATATATATATATATATATATACAGGATTAATGCAAATATAAAATTTGTCACTTAGCTGTTTGATGTTATATTCATCACGTCTACTCCCAAGTCCCGTAGGCAAACCTTTGTGTAATCGTTCGGTCCACGCGTCAGGAGGTAGCATTTGTCTGTTGATTTTCCCATTTTCGTTATTTTTGAATTAATATAAAAAATTATGCGATTTTATTGGTTTTTGATATTTTCTTCTTGTTTGTGTGCATGTGCGTGTATATGCGTGTGCATGTACGTCTGTACCTGTGCGTATGTACACATTTGTAGGATGTCGTGGTTAATTCTTTTCATAATTTTCTTGTTTCTTCTACTGTCTCATTATTCCATTTCTTACTTTATTCTATCTTTCGGTTGCTAGTGTCAAAAGATAGTACAACAATATTATTTCCAATCTCATATTTTTCTTGAATATTTTGCTTTTTTTCAAAAGTTTTTGAAAATAGACGTGCATTGTTTTTTTATTTTTATTTTTATGTATACATGTATGTATGTGTGTAAATATATACATATTTTTAATTAAGTTAATGGTTTTACCAATTTATTTATTTTCCCCATATAGAAACAGGCTGTTCCACTATCTTGACCGTAGGTTATAAATATTGACATATTACAGTTTTTAATTTGTGCCTGACGATTGGTACGTACATGAAACTAAGAGTTGCATCGAACGGTGAGGAACTGGTGTATATTTATTCTTAGTATAAATCTTAGCACTGTTATTTTATTATACATCGAACATCTTTTATCATCACTACCAACACTCACTATGCGCTATTATATATATATATATATATATATATATATATATATATATATATATGTGTGTGTGTGTGTGTGTGTGTGTGTGTTTGTGAGTAATCAGTGTGGACATATAAATCAACAATAAATAGTGACTGCTTTACGTCTGAAATGATCATCGAATCATTTTTAGTAGGTTCTATATATAGGTCACTGTGGACTAAGTGGAAGTAGTGGAAAGAGTAAAGCTGTCCTTCCCAGTTCTTTTGCTTTTGGTTATTTATGGCCATGACCTTTAGATTCTTTTTATATATTAATATATATTTATTCATTTACAAATTTCATTTATTTATTTTTATATTTTCTTTTATATATTTTTCTTAAGTTATAAGTTTTGGTATTTGAAATAAAGTTTATTACATTTTTATTTTATGGAATTTTATTTAATCTTTGTATTGGGTATTTTCTTTTGGGTTTTGTAGTTTGTATTATGTTATCCCTGTAGATACAGTTAGGTTTTAGAGTATTTCTGTTGAATATTTCTTACATTTGGGAAGTGTTTGTCGATGAATATTTTCACTACATTAATTTTTATATTTTTATTATATGGTGGGTTAAACCATATGACGTTTCTATTTCTATTAGAAGGTTTTTCTTCCATTAGACCTAAACGTAAATTTTGTCGAAAAACCGTTATTTTCATACTCATTTTTTGCTTCATTGATTTTTTTTTTCAAGGAGTTGTCGGGTAAATTACAAATAACAGAGAGTGAGATTTGTTTGATTATGATGGGTAGGTTATTGGAGGAGGTTTGTATGCAAAGTGGGTTGTCTTTTCTTTTTCATAATGGTTGATATCTCTTTGGTTTGGGGTTAATGTCGATTTCGCATCTTATTTCTTTCAAAATTATTAAAGTTTCTTTTTCTGATTTTGTAGCGTCTTAGGATTATATTCCTATAATGCTTTGTTTTTTATTAATATTCTTAGCTAGTGTGTGAAGAATACATTCAACTAGTTCGCACGTCATAACTTCCCATCGTTATACTAACTATTTTTTCTGTTCCTTTTAACCATGCAGTTTCATTGTCGAATAGAAGTGCACTGTTTTATAATTTTAGTTGCTTTTTGTTGGTTTATTAAACTGTATGTTGGGTTAGCTCTGAAGCTTTGTTTGTGGTCAGTGTGATGAATCCTTGTGATTTTGCGAGGCAATTTATGCGATAATTTTGGTTGAGTTTTTTCTATGAGGTTAGTTTTGAGTTTTATTTTTTGGGCGTTTTCTGTAGGTTTTGGCAATGTTTTCTTTAAGTAAATTATTGTGTTCTTGGGGTTTTAGGCTGTATGTATATTTCTATTTCTTCAGAGATGAAGACACTGGGTACATTTTTTTATTTTGTTTATGTTCCCATAGTTTTCCCTGGAATTCGTCTATGTTGTTGTTGTAAAAATATTATGTTAGATTATTCTCATTATTACCTAGTATGTTGTTTTGTGGTAGTCATTTTTTTTTTGAATCCGCAGTTTGTTTTCGCGTGGTGTTGTGTTAAGTCGGTTAAGTGCCACACGTGATATACGCTTGGGCAATCATAGACGAGGCAGAAAAATTTTATCCTGTAGTAGGTTGCCATTTCTTTCTATGGTAACCGAGGCTAAAGAACCCAGTCTTCCCTGTTATTTAACCCATAGTTTGGGAAAGAAAAGAAGGATTCATACCTTTCCTGAGGGTATTTGTGCGTAAATGAATATAACGAACTCGCTTGGAATTCCTTGTGTAATGTTGTAATGGATATCGACTCCTCTTTCTTCTCTTTCTGAGCCGATATCCATTACACCACAACGCATATTTCTCATTTAAGAAGTGCGTTTTCCTTATTACTTAAGAATTTTTATTTTCTAGTTTCCTATTTTAATTTTTGTTTTAAATTAATGGCGGTGCTGGGGAATGTCCTTCAAAGAGTAGTCGATGTTAAATTTTCAATCATGTAACTTCAGTTAAAGGGCTATACTGGATATAAATAGGCTGTTTTTATATATATATATATATATGAAGAAATATAGTCTTAAGATGTGCTATATTTATGGGATAAAGTGCTCAATATCAGAGATAGAGCATGTGTAAATATAAAAGTGAACATAGAAGTCAACACTTAGAGGTGACAGTCTGTTTAATGCTAGATGCAATCGTCAGGCCTGACGATTGCATCTAGCATGAAACAGACTGTCGCCTCTAAGTGTTGACTTCTATGTTCACTTATATATATATATATATATATATATATATATATATATATATAACGAAGATTTTAAATAAACACTAAAATAGTTTTTTAAAAACGTATGAGTGCTCAATATCGAATTAGGAAATGTAGAGCGATTTAATATCATAAAATAATAAAACGCTGAATGGCACTACAGCGGTTTCGACCGCCAAGTTCTCATCGGGTGGTTAGCTCAGCGAAATAATAGCAGACAAAACAACAAGAACTTAAATAAAAACTTAAATGAATGAAAATTATTTGAAAATTCTTTCTTGTTCTGAAAAATCTTGGAGAAACTAATTTTTGTATCGTTGAATGTTTACATTAGTTATGCGTAGAACTCCCTGAAGATTAAAATTTTTATTTTATAAAACAGGACCCGCATTTAATGAAAATCTTCTCGGATTCAGTAAAACTAAATGCAGTAAAAATATGACATTATTTAATTAGAAAAGCTTTTAATTAGTTTTATGAATAAGATATATTATAGACACTATTGCCTTTCAAAAATTCAAAGAATTTTTATAAGGATTTTTTAATTTAAAAAGAAATTAATTAATACAATTTATAAAGTTTTAAATCCTTTAAATTTCTGTATTAATTTTTACCTGTTAGTTATATTGTTATTAAGTAAAAATTATATTTACTAATCATGGATGGAAAACTTTACTATAATTCAGCGACCACCCTCAATATTTTAAAAAGTATTTTGAATTTTTTGTATGTGGATAAGCGTGCCGATTTCTGAAATTACGAACGTCCGTACACGACATTATCAGAAAATAAGAGCAGTCACTATAGTAAACTTAAAACTAAAGTACTTAAAAATTCAATAGACCATTAAATTACGGAGAATATTTTCTTAAATATTTAAGATTACAGGTAGTTAAAAATTATATAAAAATACGCTTACGTTATATTCCACAAGTAATTTTCACAGATATTTTCGCCGGAGAAAAATATTAGTTAAATTTCCGTTTGGCAATCAAGCAGTCAAGCTGTCAACACGTTAAATAAATACCTACATCCTTGTTAAAAATGCATTTCTTTGATATTTTTAGTAAAAGTAAGTAATATTTGCTTCAAATCAGATTAATTAAACCTTAAATCAATTAATATTTCTCAAACAAATCTCCAGAAAAGCATATTTCTAAAAAAAAATTATCAAGAGAATTATATAGTGCTTACAGAGGGCTAAAAATGGCTAAAATCTGCGATTTTTAGCGATTTAAAAAATAAAGTTCTTTCCAGTCAATTTAAATTAGCTTAAAAATAAAACTAAAGTAAAAGTTCCCAAAAGATTTTTCATTTTCAAAAAATTCATTTTAAACCTTATGTATCGGGTTTCAGCGGCGGTACTGTATATATATCATTCGTTCATAGACTATGTTGTTGATTAATTTAGGTACCTCTTCTATGTTTGAATATGGGTGGGTTGTATGTCACAACACTTTGTTCCGCCTACTTTTCCTTTATTCTTCTAGGCAGTTCCCCCACTTTCTATTTGTTTGTTTTCTGTCTGTATATTTCTATTTCTGTCTGTAAATATATATATGTGTATATATATATATATATATATATATATATATATATATATATATATATATATGTATATATACATACACACACACACACACACACACACACACACACACATATATATATATATATATATATATATATATATATATATATATATATATATATATCAATATATATATATATATCAATATATATATATATATATCAAGCTTGTTTAATTATATATATCAATATATATATATATATATATCAATTATATATATCAATATATATTAATTATATATATCAATATATATATATATATATATCAAGCTTGTTTAATTATATATATCAATATATATATATATATATATCAAGCTTGTTTAATTTTTATTAACGCTCCGTCAGAGATTAAGAAAGAAGTGACAAAGAGTGAGAAATTGTGTAACTTTCAATTTTGTGTCGTTTGATTTTCATTGGTCAGTAATTTATCAAGTGCATTATAACTGTAAATAATTCTATATGTATGTAAGTTTGGAAACATTCTAATATATATATATATATATATATATATATATATATATATATATATATATATATATATATATATAATCAGGAAATGGGTTCAGATCAAACAGCTTTTAAGTTTTTAGTTGCTATATTAAATTTAATACCTTGTAGTTGGTTAAAAATGAAAACTTAAGTTTTAATTCATGTGCATAATTTAATGACGAATAAAATATTTTTTTCATGTAAAAATTTCTCTGAAAATTATGGGAATAATTCTAATCGTTTAACTAAATACAGAAATTGATAAAATTGTATCATAGAAATTGTAGATATTTAATAATTTTATTCATAGAGAGAGCTTAATGGCTGCCTTGAAAATCAGAATTCACTCTATACAGCTAAATCAGTGACCAAGTAGATCCTCTGTTAATGTAGTTTGGCACAAGGCCATAATAACTCGTCCTATTGTAATGAATAAACTCACTATTTAAGTCTGAAAAATTAACTAACTCTCTAATTTACAAGAACTATGATTGCATATAATTTATATATAAAATTTTGGTTTACCTGATTTATATTTGAAATGAATAATAAAATTAAATAATTTCTGATATTTCTTATTTGTCTGTACATAGTTTACGATGCTTTTACTGTTCAAGCTACAATTACCTTGTCTTATCGTTTTGTTTTTTGCTTTTTTTCAGGTTGCATTGTTGAGCGATTGTTGGCGGGAACTGTTTCTCCTCAGCTTGGTGCAGTGGGAAGTGCCCTTTTCACCACTTGCACTTCTTGACCATGATCCTGGAGATTTGATTTCAGCTGGCGAAATGCCAGGACCACCGGCTGCCCGACTTTGTGCTGAAATACAGCACATGAAAGAGATACTAAGCCGATTTAAAATGTTGAGCATAGATCCTATGGAATTCACTTGCCTCAAAGCGATTGTCCTCTTCAGACCAGGTGAGAAGACACTAAGCATTTAAAAGAACTATGTTTCTTTAATTTAAAAGGTCGATTCAATTTTATCACATAACTTTCAATAAAATGAGTGGAAAATAATATAGTCTGTAACCATTTGGTACACCTTACAATGACAATAAGTAGTCATTTTCTTTCTTTTGTATTTTAATAAGGCGGCTATGAATAAATTTTGGTTAAATGTTTGAATTTGATTATTAAAGAAATACCGATATAATCTGATAACGTAGCAAATTTATAAAAAAGTTACATTCTATTTGGTGACTGAAAAAAATAATTAATGAATCTATGAAAAATTCTATGGCGCGGATTTAAAAAAAAAAAAGGATAAAAAAAAAACCCAAACAAATTATCCTCTGCCGCTAAAATCCAAACTTAATCCAAAATAACAGGTAAAAATAAGGTAGATTATTTGTGTATATTGCTTTACTGATGCATATATAAAATTTAATGATTATTAAATAGTGGACAATGTAAAATGTTTCTCATTAATATGTGCAGGTACAAATTTGTATGTTTTAATCTCTCTCTCCCTCACTATATTTCAGCATAAGCTGTTATTTATTTGCATATATGTATAGGAGTATATTATTATTATTATTATTTGTTTATATATGTAGGAGTATAGTGAAACACGTTTATTTACATGTATGAGTGTGAGTATCGACAGACTTATGTATTTATGCATATGGAAGTATAATAGGCAAACATGTATGTGTTGTCGTATCGGCGAACAAATTTATTTACATATCTGTATAGGAAACGTATTTATTTACATGTGGGAGAATCGGATTCTTTTATGTTCCGTAACGCTTCAGAACGTGGGTGAGCATAGCTCCCCACAACTCCCTATCCTTTGTAGCTCTTAGTAACGTTTGTCTTTTTGCCACCCCCCACCGCATCACAATCGGCCATCCATTCACACAAGCTCTCGCTGCCATCCCCATGTCACTTTTGACTTCGTTGTGTCCTGCGTGTGTCAAATTTTCCAAGCTCTTGGGTGTCCCAGAAATTTCAGCAATCTCCATCTGATTATGAGTATAAGTATCCTTTTTGTTTCCATTTTCCTTAAAACTTATTTGTTGCTTACGCGCTTCGTCCATGGCATTCTCAGTATCCTTCTGTAGAACTATATTTCTGTTACTTGCAATCTTCTCTTCATCTATGAGGAAAAAGTATTTATTTACATATATGTATGAGAGTATAGGCAAATACATTTATTTGCATACACACATCGTAGTATCGGTAAACACTTATTTACTTATATGAATGAGTGTATCCGCAAACACACACACATACATATATATATGTGTGGAGGAGAGTATTGGTAAACACATTTATTTGCATATATACCTGGGAATATAGATAGACAAACGCATTTATTTACATATACATTTGAGAGTATCGACAAACACATGTATTTATGTGTAGGAGTATCGGTAAACATACAATAAAAAAGTTGCTATATAAGTCGACCTCCAATTCGTTATTAATTTGGAAGAGTAATTCTATCATTAACACAATTTCTATGAAATAATTCCTAAACGCCACCTGTAAAAAAAAAGAAAAGTTTATTAATATGATAAAGAAAGTAGACAAGTCACAGAGCATACACGCATGCGCACGCCCACGCACGCACTTATGCACACAGAACCATAACCAAAATCGAATATTTTTGTTCATAAGTAAATAAGATCTTCCTTTGTATTAGAGTAAATGAAATCACACAAAATAAAATAAGTAAGAACATTTCTAAAGCGATAATATCAGTTGAAGTACCAACAACAACTGGATATGCAGAAGCGGGAACCAGACAAAATGTGAAAGTGAATAACAAAACAAAACAAAACAAACAAAAAAAAAACTATTTAATGAATGAACTTTGTCTTTGTTTATAAGTCGAAGGAAAGACAAAACCAAAGAATAATGTGATCGTTGCCAGGCTGGGACTCATCTCAGAAATGTCGGTGTTTAGTAGAGCATGAAGCTCATTTACAGCCGACAATGAATTTACCCTTTGGGGAGCAGGATGAGGGATGGAAGGAAAAGAGAGAAAAAGACAGAGATTTGGACAGAGAAATGCATGCATATTCATACAGAGAAGAAGGGTGTGAAATTGTGACTGAATGATGGGAAAAAGTAAGGCAGGGTCAGAGAAGTAGGTGAAGAGCAGTGGGGTCGATGGCGAACAACTTCAGTCTCGGCCGTTCGTATGGTCGCACTCACTTCTATCTTGTCAAGTAGTTATTTGCCCACAGCAATTGAACGGTAGCCCACTCTCGTCTCCTTGCCTCGATGAAATTAATGCAACCACCGGCGATTGGCGTATTGGATAAACAATAGGTTATCAACTAGGAAACTGTGGTGAGATGATGGACAAATAATCGTTGGTTATTAATTTCTGATAGCAACTAAACTAACGCCATGTCTTCATTTTCCCCACTCAGTCAATACACGCCCGCATACAGAAAACAAATTCATCACGCATATTCCCTGCACGTACATATAAGATCGGAAACATGTACTGTATTCGCATACATTACAAAACACATAAATGATTTAAGACTACATGATTAAGGATTTTTGATAATTATCCTTGGACTTTTATCTTTTCTACCCTATTCTGTCGGGCCGTCTTTAGACACTTTTCTTTCACGTCATCATTCATCTTATAAAAGAACAGTCTTTTATTATCTGAAAACAAATTCAATGTTTACGATATGTAATTGTAAGATAGGAATGACTTACATAGATGCATCGAAGTATAAGTTATAAATTTATTTGACTAATGGAAAATATTCAACAATAGACAGTTAATCTGTGAGCTACAAGTTTGGCTCATTTATGAGGTTTCCTATGATATGCAGATGTCACTTTTTAGATTTATCCAACGAAATATTTTCCTACACCATACATATTTCAACTGCTATCAGATGTAATATCTTTTGCATGTTGTATTTTCACAACCACTTTGAAAATGTCTTTACCAGTAACTCTTCTCTGCATGCTGCTCAATTAATTTAATCTCGCTTTAATGTTAGCATTGATTCCTCTAATGAACGATAGCAACATCGAATTATTAGACATGTTTGTTGATTCACACAAAACAGTCACAAAACACTGAAAATCTTGTGCCTTATTGTTTAATTAGATATCGTCTCTTAAGACTTCGATTATCCTCGTTACTCTGTTTACAGAAAGAACAATATTTTTGAATAAATCTATTTTCTTTCTGTTGCTATTAGTAAAAAAAAAAAAAACCATCAGTGAGTTGTTTTAATTTCTTACCTAACAAGTGAAAAATAACTTGTAATAAACATATTCTATTTCAGCACTTATTTCTCATGGCATTGATGAAAACATGGAGATGAATATATCACATGGTAATGCTTAAATATATTCTATCCATTTACCACTGCAATGATCGTACAGTACATTTTTGTTTATGTCAATTCCATTATATTATACTCTTCAAGTTGCCTCCCAAAAGCTAAGCAAAATATTAAGAAACGGAAAAAATTTCGTTAGAAACAAAGAAAAAAGTACTGAAAAGTCACATAATATCAGTTCTTCTATATGGCAGTGAATGCTAGACAATCTCCTCACAGATGAAGAAGAGATTTGAAGCAATAGAAATGTGGTTCTACAAACATTCAACGACGAATTTTTTAGAGAAAATGGAAACAAAAAGGATACTTGTACTTAACATCATTAATAGAAAGTGGAAATTTCTATGGTTCATAATGAAGAAAGAGGGCTTGGAAAATTTGATACTCACAGGGAAGGCAAGAGGAACAGATAAAACAATTCATAACCTACCTAGCGAACTTGAGTAAATGAATGACGGAATAATGTTTTGGGAGAGATAACAAAAAGATAAAATTTATTGAGAGCTACAAATGAAAGGAAATTGTGGAGTGTATGATCGCCAACGCTCTGAGGGGGCATGGTACACAGAAGATGACACTTCAATATTCCTTGGAGACACGACACTCAGGGTGATTTTTTCACTTTTTATTATGATCACATTATGAATGATGGGCAACTGCATCTGTAAAATATATGTAAATTAGAAAAAATATACGCTTGTGATTAGATTCAGAAAACCAAATCAAATTTAGTTACAATGTCGGAAGGTGATCACAAACTCGATGTAAAAAACGGTGCACAAATAAAATCAATTTATTCAAATCAATAACAATATAATTTATATATTTACTTGCTTTTCTTCTGTTTTTTTTTTTTTTGTTGTTTTCTCTTTTCACAATTTGTGCGCCATTTTTAACAGTGTGTGTGTGAAGATTTGAAGGAAACTTTACAATCAGGACTAACTTCTTTAAAATGCACCCAAATTTTAATGAATATACATTGTTTTGACTGAATTCGACAGTTTTTTTCTGAAATTTTTCGCCCTTGAGGAAAATGTAATTTTGGTTATAACATACAATGTACGTAGAATGTAAAACTGGACCATGTTTTATGCCCGTCTTTCTCATACGCGATGTTCAATTTATAATGTAAATGTGTTAATTTTTTTCCATCCATTAACGATTTTTCTGTTTGTTTCTACTTTTAAGAAACAGTTTTTCCAAAAAATAAATGTAGTATTAATTTACAAGAAAACCTTTTGTAAACTAAAATATAAATGATGAGCACCATACATTTTCAAAGCTATATTTCTGAACACGAAGTTACACAGTAATAACTGAGTTAAAGTATATTTACATTGTTAATTACACGTCGGATGTTAGAAAGATGGACTCAAACTATGAGTCTAGTTTTGCATTATATGTACATTGTAAACCGATAACCCTTTTTTAAAAGCCAATTGACTCGCTTCCACTATGAATTAATTTTATTCAATAATGAAAATATTCTGGCAAAAACACTTGCAGATTTTATCAAAGAAGAACTACATAGCAACAATATATTTTGATAAAAGTTTACATTGTTTAAATTTTAATCGAATTCTAACTCAAATTATTAAAGCAAATTTGTAAAAAGTGTTTTTAAGAAACTTTTTACCCCTTTTAAATCTGGTGACTAAAATACTTCTTAAGTTATCAGAAACATTAAAAATTGTTTCTTAGAAGATATAATAATCAAATGGTCGACAGCATAAAACATCAAATCAGATAGAATATGGAAGATAATGCTTGAGTATTGTAGAGACTTATTGTCACTTAATATCCATTGTAAGTAACCAGTTATTTCTCGTGTGAAATCTCAAAGAGAACAGTAATAGCAAAATAACAATAATTAGAAGAAAAGTATTATTAAAATACCAAGATTACTAAGAGGAACGCTGGAACACTGAGGAAATTTCATGTTATTTACCTCCAGTGAAAGCCATCAGTCACTAGTGGGAAACGAAAACGCAATAATAATAATAATAATAATAATAATAATAATAATAATAATATTAATAATAATAATAATTCAAAAAGTATCCGCAGTAAACTCATCGTAATATCATTAATACCATTCAATTAAGTCTTGAAAAAATTTTACAGTCATATCTAAATTTCCTAATTAATAAGAAAGACATAACAATTTGATCTACTGGGGCATGGATGTAAAACTATCTTTTACAAGCTTCTTACTTCAGTTGAGCACTTTTGAGACAAGAGTCTATGTAAATACTACGCTAATAACACACCATACATATGTAAAAAGCTACAAACAAAAAAATGACCGTACACTCAAGGAACAAAACTATAAGCAAAGGTGTGGTCAAACGAATCAAATTTGATGTCGAACATGTCAGGTGAGAGAAAGGTACATATTATTCCGTTTATAATGAGGTCCAAATAATTAACAAGGAGTATTATTAAGGAGTGTGACGGTTTAAAGAGACGACATATGGTGGGCATAAGTCGGACTAGTACGGAATTCCAACAAATGTGAGTTTCTTTGCTTTGCAAATTAGATGTTGAGGAACTCCACCAGATATCATTTGACACTGTCTGTATATCTAGCTCTACTAGAATAGATTGGTCCAGTAATGGCAATTTCAACGTTGGCATTTTTTAGTTTTTTCCTTGAAGAGAAATTTTTCCTCTCTCTCTCTCTCTAGTTTTCTCTCTGAATACTTATGAGTAGGTCTGAAGAATTGATCTGCTGAAATGTCAACAACAGCCGATATACGATGTGTACATGGAAAACGTGAAGTCATTTATTGAAAATCAAATCAAAATGGAAGTATTAGTTTGAACAATAACACGGCATTTGGAATCGACAAATGTAGAATATTATTTATATACAAAGGAAGATAAGAATAAAAATAATGAAAAATGAAATCATCAGGATATCGAATGGAATATAAGTCTAAATATTTTGGAATATTATAAGCAGATTCAGTTAAGCAGAATGAATTGAAAATGTATATATATATATGTATGTATATGTATGTAAATATATAAGAAGTATCAGACAGATTTTGTAGACAAAATGTAAGAGTAGAAAAATAATAAAAAGCATAGATACATGGACAATATTAATCTTACAAATACTGGGCAGTAAAATGTTTGGTAACTTTCCTAAACTGGACAAGGGATAGATTGAAAATTATTGACCAGACAGAGAAAGTTATCTGCCATAAAAAAAAAAGCTTTGCATCTCAGAAAATATGCCAGTGTATTTTATGTAAAAAGAGAGAGAAAGAATATTCGCCAGTATTGAAGAATGTATCGACTGATCGAATGTATACAAGAATTTGAAAACTAAACATGACAGAGAGAATAATAATGATAGTTAAAAGCAGCAATAAAACTAACAAAAGGCAAAATATTAGATCATAAAAATGTATAACAAGAAGTCAAAAATGGAAAGAATAACAACTTCCTGAAATATTCAAGAGACAAAAATTCAGAAAAAATGACATCGGCATCATTTCAAAAGAGGCACGTAAAGAAAAAAGAACGGATTCTTTAGAACTAAATATATTAAGTCAAAGATAGATAAAAGGCAATGGTGTAGCAAATCTCGCCTGTGCGGAGACGAAATAAAAATGTTAATCCTGTAATAATTGAATATAGCTGATCAACCCAGAATGAATACAGAAATAAACATGGTTGGGTAAGAACTGGGAATTTTACATATATGCAGACCAGTCATATAAGCACGAACCTGAATCTATCATAGAGAATAGAAAATGTAAAATTTTGATGAACCATTTTGATTACCCAATATAAGCCGGGAGAAGATAGTAAACAATGAAAAGTAATCTTTTTTTATGAAATGCATGTCCCTTCGCTCCAGCAGAACAAAGAGAGAAACTGAAAAGGTAAGAAAAGCTGCAAAAGCTGGAACCTGCCAGAAAACTGAAAATTCATGGAATATAAAGATGAAAATTATAGTCTATCATTACCGCTGTGATTTGATGAGCTCGAAGTAGTCTTGTAAAAACATTGAAAAATGACCCCCCCCTCCAAAAAAAAAACGTCAACAAGAGCATTATTAAAGTCGGCTAGAATGAATTCTAATGAGACTGTTCGGAGAAATTTCACGTCACTTGTTTTCCGACGAAAGACTCGAGTATGCAAAATCAAAGAATAAAATAATAGAAAAAAGCTTAACTGTTAAAAGAAAATATCAAAAGTGACCACTGAAACTCAAGAAAAGAAGTCAATACCGGCTTTCTTGAAGATGCAAAAAGTAAATTAATCTTACATTGGAGAAAATAAAATATCAGGATATATAAGTTAGAAGTGCCGATATAATTATTATTGCTAAAGAAAGATGAGTTAGTTAAAGGGAGCTTAACCACCAGATCACCGAGAGGACGCGAAAAACAACGAAGAAAATGCATAATAGCGATAACATTGAGAGGTTCATCAATGAAAACTAAAATAATTAGGAATTCAAAAGAAACAAAGTACATTGTATTATTTCAAAGTATAGAACTGAAAATAAAATTTATAAAATATAATGAAGCACTGTATAGACTTGCTTTACGCAGTGAATTATGAGTCAAAATACGACTATTTCAAGTATAATATTTGTAATATTTGTAATGTTAGTGTGAATAACATTAACACTGTATTCAAAGTGACGTACATAAAAGGAATAGTTAATGTTATTGCCCACTGCTTACTTGTAAAATGTATATATTATAATACATGGAATAGAAGATCAAATGCTAGTAGAGCTATAGTAAAAGACTATTTATAAGTATGTGTTTATTTACGTAAAAAGAAACATCGCAGAAGCCACAGTAGAATCGAAAGGACTTGTGTATCGGTTGGAATGAATCTCTTATAAAAGAACGCTATTTGAAAAAGTGTCTAATTTCACTAATCGTAATATGCTTAATACTGGGTGTTTGATAATATGAAGGCAACTAGGTTGGTCATTCTACTAAAATTTGTAATAACTTTAACTATTGACAATATATTTATGTTTATACTCAACGCGAAATAAAATATCCTCCAGTAAGCTTGTTTACAGTGTAGACATGAAACTACGGGCATAAGAAAAAGAGACAAAAAAGAAAATCGTGAACTAGAGTAAGTTATCTGATATGGTACTAAATATTGAGAGGATTTTCAGTTCAGGTGAATGTTTAAGGATTATCTGCCTTAGAAATGGTCGTTAACCCAAGATAAATGATAAAAACTGAAGGAAACTGGAGAAGAGACTAGTCGAAACGTAGTAAAAGTTAGTCAAAAAGGAAATATTCAAAACTTTTGTAAAACAAAATTTCTACTAACTTTTAAAAATTCATTATTTTAAAAATATTTTAAGTAATAAAATTGTCAGTTGTCAGGTAGCATTTGATATTGTATATTATAGTAGCACGTCTCTTTTTTTTTTTTTTTTTTCAATATTTTCTAATAACAGAAATCTCGGACGCTCTCCGACGCTCTCTCAACTGTTACATTAATCCCCACTCCTTGGAAATATTTTGTGCTTTCAAAGCATTTTTACCGTGATGTGAACCTTTGAATGGTTATAATAGTTTATAGATTTAATTTATTAGAATTTGCATTTATTAGGTATATTTTTCATGTAAAGATTTTGCTGATAGTAATGTGGAAATTTTTCTCTTATTGGACATAAATCTTATTAAATTGTTTCTATCTTGTTTCAAATTCTAATTTGATTTTTTAACTGACTTAATACTTATTTCCAATTCTTTACTTCATACTGGAATGACACTCACAAAAGTTGGCAATTTTTGCAATGGATTTCCACATGTTTTGTTAATTCATTGAGAACATAAAATCTCTGAAATTATAAGTCACATTTTAATTCACGTAAATTTTATGATTATCATAATTCTTTTTATTGTTTGCATTGCCTTAAAGTTTTGTATTATGAAAACCTATTTACAGCGTATATCTTTTCATATGTAAAAATATTGGAGTGGAGGTTTATTGATAGTCTCTTTCACTTATCTTGTTGCAAACTAATGTTCCGATAATCATCAGAATTGTAGTGGTCCTTAATTTTTATGCTTTCTCTTATTTATGTCTATTTCACATCTAGAAAATAGAACAATAATTCATTTTTTTTAAAACTTTTGTAATTTTTTGCGATTTATAGATAAGAGAATTAAAAATGTAACGCAGAAAATAAGCTGAATTTGATTTAATTTACCTATACTAATGTTTCATTAAAAAAAAACAACGATATAAATAAAGCTTTTCTGCGAGTTATATGTTTTGAGTTTCACAGCTTTTCGTTTAACATAATTGTCCATGAATAAAGATACGAATAATTTTAGTGATTAAAGATTATGCAGTATTCAATGACAAGTAAATGTCAGAATTTAAATGTTCTGATTCAATCCGATAGAATAATATTGAAACTTATTAAAATCTTTACAAAATGAAGAAAATGCACTATTTTCTATAAGTGGGAAAGGGAATTACTACATTCTATTGAGCATAAACACGATCATCATTTTCAGTTTTTTTTTCAGGATATCTTTTAAGCTATTCGCATATGCATTGTTCAGGTCAAAATATTTTCTCTATTCTGCTCTCTCTCTCTCTCACACACACGCATAAACACACACAATACATATGAATAAAGAATTACGTTAATAAATTTGTTGGACACAAACCTTGATTGTATTTTGCTATATTATTCTTCCGTAAGGAATATACATTATGTCGAAAACAGATACTGTTTATTTTATCTTTAATTTGACTTTCGTGCAGAATTTCAAGCTTTGTAAATAATTTGTTTCAATTTTTAGATATTAAGATTTAAAACTTTCTTGAATATTTGTTCATAACTTATAATCAGATAACGTTTCAATTGAAGCGTTGTGTCGTGGCAGCAATAGATATTAAGACAGAAGTAGACTATGTTATGCATCCAGGTAGAAATCAGTAGTTCGGTCCATACATTCTCCTATAAATAACCAGAAAATGACCCAGTTATTTTTTGAGTTTTGTCTGTATTACTCTTCAAAGCAAGTGTTAGCTTGCATATCTTTACGTCTTCTTCACTCTATTTGATACTTGCAACCATGCGGCGTATATTACACAGACCACTTTTCTTGGGCTTTTCCTCGGTCAAAGTTCGTAGTCTCATCTGAATCATCAGTGATAAAAAATACCATTAAATATATCTAATGGTTCAGCACGAATATCTTTTCACTGAAATTAACCTACTAATTATTTTACAAATTTTAGGAGTGTATCAGTTGAGGATTATCCTTTTTAATAACAATAGTAACTGAAGTAGGAAAAAGCATAAACATTTTTCTTTTTGAAAGTAATTTAGACAATGTACACAAATCACATCGGTTCCTTTCAATTAATAAAATAATGTTTGTTCTTTTGAATTCTTTTAACAGAATGTCCAGGGCTTACAGATATCCGAGCCATTGAAAACTATCAGGATCAAGCCCAGCTGATGCTCACAGAATACATTAGATGTCACACTCCACACCCGGCCACGCGTTTTGGTAAACTGCTTATGTTGTTGCCCTGTCTGCGCACAATTCACGCACACAGCATGGACAGAGTACTATTCAGAAACATTGTTGGAGACATACCAATCGAGACACTTATCATGAATATGTTTCACGAAGACCGTTTGTAAATCTCGACTCGACACTGATAGACATTGTCACCAATCATAAGGTAGCGCAATAAAACCTTTTGGAAAGCGGGACAAAGAACAGAAAATTTGTGATAAAGAAACAAATGAATTTTCTTTTTTTTTTAATCGTCATCAATACACAAGCGAAAAACTATAATCTACTTTTTAATTTTTCTTCCGTCATTTTTACACAAAAATATATTAGGAATTTCTTTCAGATGATGTCAGGAACTGATATATCGAATCAGCATAAGTGCTGCGATGACTCAATATTAATCTCAGTCATTATATCATTTCTACAGATTATTCCTCTTTTATCTCTCAGAGTTTTTAGTTTTTGTTTTTGTATCTGTCAATGAGTCAGAGAAATATTTTCAATACATTCAATATTTTCTCCATATACGAAAACTGAAATCAAACTGTCAGTAACACATTCAATTACATTGTTTTAATATTTTGTTCGCGTTTGAACTGATCAGAAATTCAACATAAAAGAATATGAGGATATTTGGTATTTATACTATACATAAGAAGATAATTTCAATAAAAAAACTGCAGTTCTTTCACAATAAAAATAAATTTACTTGAGTATGGATACGACATTTTGTAAAAAGCATCTGAATGTATTATGAATAGATTTGCCCAACGTTTTATTCTATTTGATTTCATTTTCAAACAACCACCCAATCATTGGCATTCAACGTAAGTGTAAATAATCTGTGAGAGTGAATGGGAATAAATCTGTGATGCTATTTGAAAATAATTCTAACTATGAAATATTAGACTGATCTATCAGAAATGTTTTGGATCCGATTTTTTCTATGAAGCAATTTGTACAAAATTTCACTTAATCAAATGGAAAAGATGTTCATCGTCCAAGTTATTCATCATTTCATTAAGAACTAAATCAAATTTGCCGTAAATATTTTCTCATTATTATAATCAGATAATAACAATAATAATTGTAAACAGAAATGGCAGAAATGAGAAAAGTACACTTGAGCCATTGTTTTTTCAGAAATCAATGTAAAATGAATATGGCAAATAAAATAATTAAATAGTTGCATGAAATACAATTTGATAAATTATTAAGACAACGCTTATAAATGATGTGGTTCGACATTAATTAGGTTTTATACTTAGATTTATACTCCATCGGAGATTGTATCAACTTAAATTGAAAAACTGTTTTTAAATACGAAATAAAAAAATGCTCTGATGAAAGAAAAATGACAACTAAAATATCTTCATCTTTATCTATATATTTTTGTTCATGTTTATTTTTTCTAGAAAGTATGCATCAGTTGGCAGCATTAAATTTCTTGACCAATTCAAGAACGCCTTTGTTTTATACAGGTCGGTAAATGGGGGACTCTTCAAATGAGTAGGACCGTGACATAAAGATTTAATTCTATTAAATACTTTTTTTTTTATTAAGAACATGACCAATGTTTCCTTTGGGTATCGGGTAATTACAGCCATCACGTTCTCTTTGATAGAATCAAATCAAAAGGGCAGCAATAAAATGAAATTAGTTCATTTCGTAAGGATTTTCACTTGAATGATACATCTATTTTAAGAAGACATTATAAGTTGAAAACATGCGCGTACAAATATTTTAATACACACACACGTGTGTGTATAAGGCGTGGATAAAATTTCGCGGCCCGACACACATCCCAGAACCTATTCAATTGACAAAAGAGAGCATTTTTTAGAAGAGCTTTTTTTGTAGGATCTAGTCAGATTATAATTCTTGTTTCATAATAAGTTAGTCAACAGTGCTTTACGCCCTGCTATTACCTCAGATAAATAATGATCCATTCCATTTTTTGACTCTTAGGAAAGACGGAAGGGAACATTATATCAGAGATATTTGATTTTAATGAGAAAACGAAAGAATACACAATAAGAAAGAAAGAGAAAAGAAAGAAAAGGAAGATATCCGACTTCCATTTTTTTTAACACGCACATGCTTTTAATATCTACTAAATAATGATACATTCATATTAATGATTGTTATTGAAATATTTTTAAGCTCAAATATTTAACGATGCAATGTCTTATTTTATAGTCGTGAGAATTGCAAAGAGCATATTTCATCATTAAATTAAGAATCATGATTCATCAGTAGGTACCTCCACATAAACGCGATACCTCTGGTTTAAAATTAATTTTTAAAAATGAAAACGTTTTTCTTGAAGCTTTTATTTTAGTTTTGATTTCAATCTAATAGATTAAAATTAATATTTCCAATAAACAATAAAAATAATACTTTGCTGTGTTTTCAAAATGAATTTAAATTGATTGGAATAACTTTTTTAATTGCTAAAATGGCTGATTTTCGCCATTTCTATTAATATTTACAAACACAACGTAATTCTCTTTATCAAAAAAGGATTTTTATATTTGAAATTTGCTAAAACTGCTGAATCTAGCGTCGTTTCTAGCCATCAGTCATAAAAGTGTAATTCTTATTATTTCTTTCAGAAATAAAATACACTTTCTTGAAATTCTATTTCAGGAATATTAGTTGATTTAAAGTGTAATTAATCTGATTTAAAACAGATATTGCTTACTTTAAGTTAAAAAATGTTGCAGAAATGCATTTTTGACGCGTTGATAGCTTGATTGACAGACGGAAGTTCATCTATTTTTTTCTACATTTTCTATAAAAATGACTTGAGGAATATCACATGAGCGCATTTTTATATAATTTTAATTACTAAGTAATCTAAGAAATTTCAGAAAATATATTTTATAATCTAGTGTTTTATTGAATTTTAGGTATCTTGGTATTAAATTTAATATGGTTATCGCCTTTATTTTCTGATAATGTCGTGTATCGACGTCCGTATTTAAAAAAAAAATCGGCCCATTTAATATACATCCTCAAAAAATTCAAAATTCTTTTAAAAATACGGTTTGGGAGGACGGTAAATTTTAGTATGTTTCATTCATGATTTATAAATATAGTCTTTACTTAATAATAATGTGACCTAACCCGGACAATAAATACAAAAATATAAAAGATTTTAAAATTTTATTATAATTAATAAAAAAAAACGAAAACAATTCTTGTAAAAATTTATTATCCATTGAATTGTTTAAGCCAATAGTGTCCATAATATATCTTATTCAGAAAAGCAATTAATAGTTTTTCTAATTAAATAATGTCTTAGTCTTATTGAATTTTTTTTTACGATTCAGAGCAGATTCTTGGTAAATGTGGGTCCTGTTTTACAAACAGAAATCGATGATTTAAAATCTCCAAGGAGTTCTGCGTATAACTAATAAAAACATTAAGCGGGTGAAAATTTAATTTTTCGATATCCATGAAAATAAAAAAGTACGGGGGGTAAAAGATGTAAAAAAAACTTCTTTTACTAAGATTTTCTAAAAAAAAAGAAATAATAATAATTTAATTGATGAATAAGTCTTGAAAGTTTCATTAAAATTCGACAAATACTTGATTTTTGCCACAATTTTCAAATTAATCTGTTTTTCACCACAAAAAAGACGCTAAAATATCCTATATATTTAATTCCTCCACTCCACAATGGAAGAAAAAAAAAAAAAAAAATTAACCAAATTTTCGAACGTTCTAAAAAGGATAAAAATTTAATCTAATAGTAAAATAATCCATTGGTTTTTCCTCTTAATAATAATATAAAAATTTTGACGATAAAACTTTGTTTTTATTAAGTTGGGGCATTTTTTTTTATCCTGATATGAATATTTTTAGTGAATCAGTGGAGGTACCAAATCCAAGCGTGAAATTTTCACTAGTATTGTTAGTAGCTGTGAACCTCTATGTAAATTCATATTTATACTTTATGATTCAGAGTCTTTGTCAACTTGTATATGATTTCAGACATAGCTACCAGGTCATCCGAAAATTGTTTTTTTTTTCTAATTTGATATTATTAAAGTTAATTTAAATAAGATTTCATTCGCATATTCTCCCCATTAGATTAAATATAAAACATAAATAAAATTTCTAACGGAATATTTTCTAACATGTATTTTATCTTATTATCATTTTTTCTTTTACCTTTAACTTCTTGGTAGAAAATAAGCAGATTAATTAAGCGTATCATTATTAGAATATGTTAAGTTCGAATGAAAATCGTTATGGTCGAATGAAATCGAGTTAATATAAATTAAATATAAAATGAATTTTTTCTTATTAAATTAATGAATTGTTATTTAAAATGTGCGGAAAATTATTGACTTGTTAAATTTTCAACTGAATGTTTCAGATTTTTTAATTGTTTTAATCATTTCACCCTAGGCAAGGCGGGAATGCTACTAGTACACGAGGGGTTACATAGAGTGAGAGTGAGAGAAAAGACTGGGTATAGGGGGAATTGAGGAAAGGATAAAATATGAACGGGATTCAAGAAAATAGAAGATGGCGATTGACATTGCATTTAAATTTTTGAAGATTGTAGTTATCAGGGAAGCAAGTAAACAGAAGGGAGTTCCACGGGCGGGAAGTGCGAGAAAAGAAACTGTTGGAGCAGAAGTTGCGGTTACATTTAACTATTTCAACTGTAAAAGTGTGGGACCTTGATATCAATCTAGCAGCACGCTTAAATTCATGTTCATCTTTTATCCTTTCCTCAATCACCGCTTCTTTCCTTAAAAAGAATAACTTAAAATATTTAACGATTGTTTTAAATTTTATTAATTTAAAACAACTGACGACATAACACCCGTGAATAAATGTAAGGATATTAATTCTATTTAAGGAAACAACCTAAACAACCCTCTAAGTGTTACAATGACATTTTAAATCTGTCGGTCATATCTTAGTGTTCTTGCATTAAATCATATTTTTAATCAAGTTGGTGAAAACATCTGAGGAATTAGCAACGTACTTGAACATTAACTTTTGAGACGTGTTGTTCAGATTACCCATTATTTTATTTATTTAAACTTAACTAAACATCCTGTATGGATACAGATAGCAATGAAAACACACTTCTACACAGTGTTCACATTCAAATTCGAAGTATCTATCCAATGATATTTATTTAATTCAAACCGGTTTATTCAAATAATTCATTTATTTTACAGCTTTAGTGGTTACTAGAAGAAAATCAGATAATATATCGAACAAAAATGTATGTGTGCATATGTGTCTACTTTTCAAAATGTCGGAATTAATTTTAACGAAGCAGTTATCACGTATTAACTGAAAATTTCCGTAGGTGGATATTTAGAAACAGAAAAAATATTCTTTAATATGAAATAAAACACATGGATAGGCAATATTGAGCATTTAATTGCGCAACACATCAATTACAGAATTTAATGATAACGATGAATATTAAAAACATACAAAAGCAAAATAATTATTTGATTTGTCCGTATCTATCGTTAATTCTAAGAGTGAAAAGAAAATATTAATTTCTGTTTTGTTTGGTTACAATACGAATGAAAGATTTTAAATAATGATTTTAAAATATTGTTTCAACAACAAAACTATTAGACTTATATGATCTATCTATCTATCTATCTATCTATCTATCTATCTATCTTCATTAATATATGAGTAATTATATTTATGCAAATATGATTTAACTAACATATGACTTTTAATACAAGCACGCATGTAACAGAATTTTTTGAAATCCATATAGAAAACAAAATCTTTTACTGCAACGGATATTATAATTAAATGAATATTCGGTTTGTTGGTGAAGATTATGATAGCAATGATAAATAATTTAATCCTATTGAATAAATGATTGAGCAAAAACTTAACTAAACATCCTGTATGGATACAGATAGCAATGAAAACACACTTCTACACAGTGTTCACATTCAAATTCGAAGTATCTAGCCAATGATATTTTTTTTATACAAAAACGTCCATAAAATCCTTAGTTTTAATTCAGTTGATGACGATGCGTATTGGATCTGTTTCATTAGACAAAGTCAGTGATTAATCCTGTGACTTTTTGATTCATACATTTTTATTATATGAATTTCTCAAAACAATGTAGCTAATAAAAGTATCATTTTAATATAATCTTAAGAAACATTAACGGCAAATCATTTAAGGCAAAATTGCATTGAATTAAGCCAGAACGTACCTTTAAAACCGAAACTCCCTAAATGACAATGAGGAAATATTTTTAGAAGTTATATACGATACAAACTTAAGGAAAGTTTAGATAATTTTGTCTTTCATTACATTATGCAAACAAAATGGCGCGCTTTTCTTGGGCCACGCGCAAAAAGATTTATTAAACTAAAGAGAGCACAGTTCCATCAGCAGTGACCGTTCTTGGAATGCATGTTGTGATCATGAGTGAGGCGCCGCTTTTGCACGCCGAAAGGTGATCACATGATGTCTTAAAGAAAGTAACACAAGAAGAATGATACGTTTTCTCGATATTTAAACAAAACAAAAGAATTCTTTTAAAATAAGAAGTGGAAAATTGAAAGAGAGAAGGAAAATTCGGAAATAAAAAAGAATGTCGATTTGAGTGTTTAACAGCAGTTTATTTAAAATATTTTATGATCTTGCAACATTTATAAAATAACTATTTTTGTTGGTATGTATCCTTAAAACTATGTATAATGTAGATACCTACACAGAATCGCTAAAAATGAGCATACCAGGATGAAAAAAATGACCCAAACTTAATAAAAACAAAGTTTTATCGTCAATTTTTTTGTTATTATTAAGAGGAAAAAGCAACGGATTCTTTTATTATTAAATTATATTTTTTATTATTAAATGATATATATTTTTTTATTATTAAATTATATTTTTATCCTTTTTAGAACGTTCAAAATTTTGCTTAAAATATTTTGTTTTTCTTGCGTCAGCGGGTTGGGTGTGACAAAGATATGACATTTTAGCCTCTTTTTTGCAATGAAAAACACATTGATTTAGAAATTCTTGCAAAAATCAAATATTTGTCGTATTTTAATAAAACTTTCAGGACTTATTCTTGAATTAAATTAGAAATTTTTTTGTTTTTAGAAAATCTTGGTAAAAACTTTTTTTTACGTCTGTTACACCTCATTTATTTAATTTCATGAATTTTCGAGAAATTTATTTTCTACGGTTTAACGTTGGAGTTAGTCATACGCAGAACTTGTAGAATTTAAATCATCTTGTTTTTGCAAAGCAGGACCCACAGTTATCGAAAATCTGTGCTGAATCGTAAAATAAAAATGAATAAAACTAAGACATTATTTTATTAGAAAAGCTTTTAATTGTTTTTTTTTTTTTTTTTTGAATAAGATATATTATGGACACTATTGGCTTAAAAATTCGATGCATAATGAATTTTTACATTTTTTTCTTTTTTAATAATAAATCAGAACAATTTATAAAGTTTAAAATTTTTAAAAATTTCTGTAGAAATTTGAACCGGTTAGATGATATTGTTATTTATTAAAAGACTATATCTACTAATTATAAATGGAAAACCTACTTCAATTCATCGACCCCCAAATTTTCAAAAAGAATTTTGATATTTTTGTGTGTGTATAAACGTGTATATTTTTGTAAACACGGGAGTCTATATACGATATTATTGGAAAATATAATAAATGTAATGCTAAAGTACTTAAAATTCAATAAAACATTAGATTACGGAGAATATTTTCCTAAAGTATATTTGAAAGATTACTGGTTAGTTAAAAATTATAAAAAATGGCGCTCACATTATATTCCTCAAATAATTTTTACAAATATATCCACCGTAGGAAAAATTAGATCTTCCATCTGTCACTGAAGCTGTCAACCGGTCACCTTAAATAAAAAAAAAACCTATCGTCGACTTAAAAAAATGCATTTCTGCAATATTTTAAACTTAACGTAATATTTGTTTCAAATCAGATTAATTAAACATCAAATCATGTGATATTACTCAAATAAAGATTCAGAAATGTATATTTTTTTAAATGTTTTAATAAAGAGAATTACATCGTGTTGACAGATTGCTAAAATGGGGCTAAATTCAGTTATTTTAGCGATTACCAAACAAAAACTTATTTCCAGTCAATTTAAATTAACTTTGAAATACAGCAAAGTATTTTGCTTATTGGAAATATTAACTTTAATATATTAACTTGAAATTAAAACTAGATTAAAAACCCCAATAAAGAGTTTTCATTTTTTAAAAATTAATTTTAAACATGTTATTGCATTTCTGTGGAGGTATACCTAATATAATGCGTACATTATAAAGTTTATATCAATAAAGGCCACTAAAATAATCGATTCTGCAATTTCAATAAATTTCTAAAATATGTAAATGTTTATTGATTATATTTTCATAAGGAACTTGAAAAGCAATCACACTCTAAGTAAACAATTATATTATTGTTTTGCTTTGATTGGTGTGCTCGAATCTTGTTTATTATTTCTATCAGTTACATTTAGTTTAGATTTTAGAATCCAAACGCTTGCTTCAAAGTAAAATGAAAAATACCAATAAACATATATGAAATAATATTTTCATATCTTGAAACAAATCTATCTGCACGTTTATTAATGTTCCTACAACATGTCGAAATTACAAAGAATAAACTCGGAAATAGAAAAAAATACATTGAACTTTCTGTCGATTCATTCAAATAAAAAATCGTAAAAATATTTTATTTTGTTTTATTTTTGAATTTCATAAAAATAAATTTTGTTTTAGCAACCGATTCTAGTTGGAATGTTATTAAAGTGAAATCAATAAAGCAACACGTAAAAACGCCAATTATTTAAATATCGTTTTAATGAATGATCTCGTAAATAACCATAAATTTTGAAGCGTTACGTAAATTCTTTTTGTAAACGGCATAGATAAGGATTGAACGTGTGTCATAATTATAATGATCTACATCTGTATAAAATTGTTAGCAGTTCTCTTGTTATGTTTTATTGGGACACGCCAAGAACAAGTATAAAGGGAATTTGTAGGGATATTTTCATTATGTGTAGGAATTAAAACTTTTGTTTTCTTACTACTTAGGCAATTTCTTACCTCGTAAAGGCGCATAAACATGTTAGCAAGATACAAGTTCGAATTCATTTAGCAGTTTAAGTAAAATCTATATAATTTATTAGCTTGTTTCAAATTATAGAAAATAATTTGCTGAATGCATTTAAGTAGAGCTGGTGAACTACACCATGATATTGATTATGATCTCATGTATTCATTTCTGAAAAATATGAAGGGATGCTGAAAAGTTCTCAGCTCAATTAAGAAACCATTCTAAGAGAAAATAAAAATTCTGACACTTGGTCATTTCGTTAGATTTTTGAAAGTGAGTTGGCTTTGAACTTTTCAGTACTGACCATATTATAAATATTATGACGAAAGAAGTTCATTTTCAATTACTTTTTTCTTATATATTAAACAGAAATATGTAATTATTTAAATCTGTCCCGATTTTCAAGAGGGATTGAAAATATATAACGTAACTCACAATCCACTAATGCTTATTTTGTTAGGATTTTCCTGTTCTGTGCATGCTTGAAGAATGTTGGAAAAGCATTTCATCGCATAATAATTGTATTTTCATAAATGTTATCAGAGAGATTTTGTTTAAATCTTCCGAACGTTCACAATAAGACATTTTAAAACACCTTCTCATTGGCATTTTGTAACAATATTCTTCGAGGAGAAACGACTTTTTCTATTCATTCTCTCGAGAACGACTACTTCTTTTATGAACACCGATAAAAATTGAGTCGTGCAATATTAATTGTTATTCACATTGCCGGAAAGAGTGAAAAATATTCTGCGTTCTGTAATTATGCAAACTTAACAGCTTGAATTGGTTTTGTTAATTTTATGGATGCTGTCAGACATTAAAATATTTGCAGTCGGCGTTGACACATAAAACATAATTTTCTGAAAAAAATATTTTCATTACTTTGAAAATTATTCTATGGAAGATATTTATTTTTGGTAATATAACTAAATGATGTGGGGGCAATTTAAAAATATAATTTTAAATTTTACCTGCTTGTTTTTTTATTTCTTTTTTTGTTATAAACCTTTTGTCATGATGCAACCAGGCACGCAAAGTTAATATACGTTTTTCGTAAATATGAATTTCTTTCTATGATTAGTGATTTCATTTAAAATTTTGCCTCTTATGTTTTATCAGTTTGTACCGATTTTTTTTTTCTCACTGGCAATCAAGAGATTTATTTAATATGAGCATTTTAAACAATTTTAAATATTTTAACGAAACATTATTTTCTATGGTGCAATCTTACTTCAATATAATAGTCTATTCTATTGGAATTGCTCAATAATAGAGGGTTTCTTTTTTTTTATAAGTTTGAGGTAACATTTTAACAACAATAGGCTAACACGACGGCCGACCATGAAGTGGGGGATATGATCGGTAAACAATGTTATCAGAATATAATCAGAAAACAATAACTTATTTTAGGAGGAATTATTTATTTCATATTTCTAATGCTTTTCATGACCTGGAGACGCTAACATAATTCAACATACAAATGTCAATACATCCATATGTACTTTGTCTCCAATCAACATCACATTTTCTAAATCGATATGGGTGACTGAATGAATTATTCTGTGGTTCCGAATTGCGTTAAATTACGTTTATGCAAAAACAAAAAAAAACAAAAAAACAAAACAAAAAACAAACAAACAAAAAAACAGAAAAAGAAAATAAGAGAGAACAATGAATGAAACCCAAAAATAAAATAAAAGTCTTATAATGTTTCAATTATACATAACTAATCGGAGGTGTGGAGCAAGAATTTCGATCGACTTGATTCCGGAAGAAAGAGTTAAACAATTATTTTAAATAATATTCGTAATAAGTATGTGAATAGAAGTATATTAGCTGGTTGACTAGTTTGATCATTTGTTGTGTTTATCTAATTTTGGCTACAGTCAAGACAAATAAGAAGGAAAACATGTTACATGTTATCAGTTGGAAAATAATAGAAATAGTGGACAGAATAGCGGTAAGGTAGACTCTAGGAAAGATATGATAATTAAAGATCCAAAGCAAAATCGAGGTAATTCGGACTAGTGCATTCTTAAAATTAATAAGAATACTGAACGGAGTAAAGTAAAGGGTCAAGTAAATCTGCAGTTATTAGATTCTCAAATGGTCGATTCCAGAAACACCTGGTCTATCAAAACAATGAAAACAGAAATTACTGGCAAATGAACGGGGAAACATGTTGAAAATGAAACATGGAACAGTGGTGTGATACGAAGGAAAGAACATGTCTAGGCTAAATTGTAGGAACTCAACAAAAAAGGCAACTCATGCCATAAATCCATGGTTTCTTTACCCAACTTCTCCAATTCCAAGTAACATAATGTAGTGTTAATATAGTGATAATATGCCAATTTATGATATAGGGAAGCCTCATAGTACAGATTATCGAAGAAAGCTGTTATTCTTTGGAGAACCGAGAACAATTTTTGAGGAATAGGAAGAGTGATGAAAAGAAACTAAAGAAAAATAAATGAAACTACACTGAAATGGTAAAAGAATGAATCAGCATTTTCATTACGAGATTATAAAAAGCTTCTTACATGATTCCACAATCCTAGGTAATAGGAAACTTATCAAAAATCTTAAAACATATGAAATTAATGCTGAAGGCAACAGAGAATTGAGAAAGAGAACAATTCCTTACATGAGGTAAAAACAAAATTAAATTTTCTAGAAATATTTTACCACACCATTATTCATAATCTGCTCATCTATATTTTGAGAAAATGCAACGGAGGATATAAATTTACATATAAAATAAAATATACATTTACTTAAACGTATCGGCATCATTAATAAAATGACAAAGAAGACCTAAGTACAAGAAATAGAAGTCAAATTCTGAACAAAAAAAAAAAAAAAATGATCAGACGAATAAATATATGGGCAATTTCTTATCTTGACCCTCCTTCGACTGGACAAGAAAAGAACTCAGAAATCGGGATCACAAAACAAGATGGCTGATGACAGCGCACAAAACTTCGCACCCAAGAGAAAACGTTGACAGACACTTTGCCCAAAGAAAAGAAAGAGGAAAAGGATTCATCAGCATCAAGGATTAGTGTTGATTATCCGACTAAATGACTTAAGATTTCTGTACAAGGCCGAGTTAATTAAAGACGAATTGTAACAGTCAAAATATATATACGAACTAAGAAAAGAACAAACACACAATCCGAAAATTCAAAAATGATAATGGAAAGAACTGAAGATGAAACAATATGGCCATGTTTGTTAAACCCCAAAACTCAAGAAAGTAAATCGCAATCAATCGTAGACTAGAACAACGTCATAAATAAAACAAGTATTTAAAGTTCAAGATTAATAAGAAATAAAAGAAAAGCAATTGCAGTTTATGCAAAGATAGAAATTAGATAATCAATCAACTAAGTGCGAATGTAGAATGTTAGCTCAGAAAGTGTACAAAAGTAAAATGAGTGGGTAGGAAGTGTGATCTATTGTGAACTGAACACAGAACTGTGATTTGACCATACAAATGAATAGTATATTCAGAAACCAGAATCTGTCTTAGAGAATGAAAAACACAATGTTCTCTAAGACTTTGAGATTCTAACAAATCTCCCATTCCACACCAGAAGAATAGATTTATTTAGAAAAATAAGAAAAACGTGTTGACGGATTTCACTGTACCAGTAGATCATTTATTAACATTAAAAGAATGTGAAAAGCGTAACAAGTACTGGATCTCGTCAGAGAACTGAAGAAATTATGTAGTATGAAAGTGACAGTTGTCGAGTTATTATTGGAGTGCTCGGAATGGCAATCAGAAAAAAAAATGAGGGACGTGGAAGTCCAAGGAAGGGTCAAGACGATCCGGACAATGGTATACAATGGGGAGAGTGTTGAACTACTGAGGAGACACGTTATCACTTAATTTTCAGTGTAAGCCAATAGTTACAAGTCAAAAATAAATAATAATAATAATAATAACAATAATAATGTCGAAATGATTACGCTGAGGAAATATAAAAATCTGGAAATGTAGCTAAGAATGACTTATACGGAACGAAGAATAGAGGAAGAATTAGTCAATATTTCACGCTTAGAATCGATTTTTTCTACTAGTGAACAATAGATAGATTCGGTTAGATTTCGTTTCATCAATTTCATTGTTTTTTTTAGTCACGTTATCGATGTTAATGAGAAGTTACGAGGTGATGAGAGCTACTATGGATGACCAAAATTGACATAATATTATGAAATGTAAGTGAGCGAATTTCTTTGGTTTTTAACTAGTAATTTTTAAATATTAACATTTTTTCAGCAATTATGCAATATTTATTTTTTATTTAATACTTGTTTTTAGTCTGGGTTTCGTTTCTTAGGTTCTTAATCTTCTTATCTTATTTATTAACTTACTAACTTAAACAAAAAATTACTTCAATGAAAAATGACCCAAACTAAAATAAATACCTAAAATAAAAATATTTAGTAAAAAAGTAATTAACAAAAATTAAATCTAACTTTTAATTTTGAAAAGACTTTTTGCAAACATATTAACGATGTGAAACAGAACTGGATATTGAAGGGAAATATTTGCATTCCCTCAGACGATAATCAAATCACGTGACCTTTTTAAGGATTATGCCATGTCTCATAGATAGAAATTAGGAACGTTTTTTCACTAAAAATTATTTAAAATTATTTTTAAAATATTTGGGTACAAACGACTGTTATGAGCTTTATAAATTTCGATTCGTAAATTTACTTTTCACTTAACCGTATCACCAAATTGCATTTTTAAAACCAATGAAGAATTTTAAACGATTTTTGAAGTATTAATATTATAAATAAATAAAAATTTTAAAAAGTGAAAAAAATTCTTGTAAAAATACATTATTTATCGAAAAAGTTTTATTTCTTCAGAAAATAATGTCCTTAATATAATTTATTTACAAAAGCAAGTAAAAGGTTTTCTAATTAAATAATGTCATAGTTTTTTGACATTTTTTTACAATTCAGAGCAGATTTTCGATGAAACAGGTAACTATTTTACAAAAAAAAAATTGGTGATTAACTTTCTCTAAAGAGTCCTGTTTTTAACTAATAAAAAAAGATACCACTCTTAAAAATTTAATTTCTCGAAATTTCATAAAAATATGTAAAGGGGTGGAAACATGTAAAAAAAAAAAAAAAAAATTACCAAGATTTTCTAAAAAAATTTGAAATATAATTTCATTCATTTCTGAATATTTCCTGAAAGTTTCATTAAAATCCGACAATTATTTGAATTTTGCAAGAATTTCCAAATCAATGTGTGTTTTCCTCGGAAAAAGCGCAAAATAAAACAAACCTTTTTTTCTCTCATCGACTGCTGTTTTAAAAAAAACAAGATTTTTAACCAAAATTTTGAACGTGCCAGAAAGGAGTAAAAATTTAAAAAAAGAATAAAAAATACTTTGGTATTAATAATAATTTAGTATTAATAATAGTTAATAATAACATGAACATTTTGATCACAAAACTTTGTTTTCATTGAGTTATGGACTTTTTTTATCATGCTATGCTGCTCTTTTACGCGACCTAGTAGAGGTACCTACTCTTAAATTATCAAACAAGAATGTATAATTTCGTTTGATATAAATTGAGTAGATGAGAAGAATAAAGCCAGACAAAAAAGAAACCTTATTTGTAAAAATAACGGAATATTTCTAAAATAGTAAAACATCACCTCTTCTAAAAGTAGGAATTTTGGTGGTTCAATTAAAAACAACTAATTATTTACATTAATTATATTATATACCATATAAATTTCTTCTTCTTCTTCTTCTTCTTCTTCTTATTATTATTATTATTATTATTATTATTATTATTATTATTATTATTACAAGATCAAGAGCATGTAATCTTTTAATGAAATTTTCAAAAAATCGGAATAAAACATTTTTGGTATTAATATGAATATTTCAAGTAATTGTATTGAGAATGATAAATTGTGCAAATTTTTTCACTAATTTAGCAAAAAAGATATTTTAAATATTGTATCACACAGAACTGTTGAATTAAATTATATGTTAGGCAAGTATCGTGAGCAGAACAAATGTTTTATTGAGAGGTTTTTCGAATTTATTTTTTTAACATGGATATTTGGCATACATGATCAGGTGTTAGTTTTGCCCAAACGCCGACAATATTCCTTTGAAGTCTGTCATTACCCAATTAATTAATGTTGAGCTCGTAATTTTAGCATACAATTTAACGAATTTCCTATATTTTAAGAACTTGTCCCTGAAGATGGTTATGTAAATGACTAAAGTTCTTATCAAATAATAAAGAATGTGCGATATGTTTAAACCTAAGGTTATTTTTAATAGAATATCTAATGTATAAGGCCCCGAATTATTACAATAGATCACCACACCATCACGACTGATCAAACCGCGTCTATTTTCCTTCAAATCGCTGTTTAAACTCTGTTTGCAGTAGATGTCTGTTGTAATCGCAACATTGACTGGTAGCAACTCAATCTGAACCACACCAACGCAGTCCCAACAAATGCTTATCAAAACTTTCCATGGCGTGTTCACTTCCATTAAGTCATTCTTGTATCCATGTTCATCTACTGGTCACCAATATTTTCAAAAATGGTGGAACGTTCTCAAGAGTACAGAGTTCATATATCAATTCTTTATTTACGGTTGATTTCTTTCAAATACCAAGGAATCCATTTTCCAAGATTAGACGCAGTTTTTTTTTTTTTTTTTTTTTTTTTTTGCGGATAACAGTGAATTGGTGAATGTTTTGAATTCAATTTTTGATTTTATTCTTCAGCATTATCTCTGTTGAGTTCTATTCTGTTCTGTTAAGCAAGATTTTGTCATAACTCAACAGGACGATCTTAAGCTCTTAATTTTGTTAACCTTTCAAACCAATTCAGCAGTTTCTTTCGTTTAAAGAATATATCCAATAAACAGTATGAATATTCCGTGTTGCTTCTGTTGAATTTTGCATGATTTATGTGCTCCATAGAAACATCCATCTTTACGAGTGTCAAATTAATAATTGAAGTGCATTGTGATGGCGTAATAGATTAAAATGGGCAAGCACTCACTAATATGTATTCTTATATAGACATATTAGAATAGAAAAAAATATTCATCCATCTAACGCTATCAGATTTAAGATATATTACGTTTAGTTTCTGAAAAATTCCTGACCCAACCAGGAAAGGATTTACAATTCTGATGTTTGGTCATTTTGTCAGATTTGAAACTATTCATTACCCACTCGCACCCTCTCGTACTTATAAGATGACCTGATATTTAGATTTAAAAAAAAAGAAAAAAAGATATAATTCAAAGTGATTATATTGTGGCTATTATTGCGAAAATTTCGATAATTCGAAGTCCCCTTCTTCATAGCAAGGAATGAAGTGCCAATTAATTCATAACTTTATGAATAAAGTAGTAACATTACATATGACATCATTCCCTGGTAGAATTCCGGCGCTGGACGAGGTTATTTAAGCAAATTTCATTTTAGTATCCATGATACTAAAATGAAATTTGCTTATGAAATTTAATGGGACATTTGGAAAATTCCTTTTTTCTATGTGTGTGACGAAAGGAGGGTAATCAAATATTTGAAAAATTAGCGAAAATACCGTATTGTTGGTCACATAAATATGAACAGATTAGAAAAAAAAAAAGCATTATGATTCAAACGCTACATAAAAAAACAATATAAGTTTTATATATTTTATCTAATTTGTCCTTTAGAAAATAATTAAATTTTAACAGGAAACTCATTATCTTATAAGCTAAAAACTCGCTAGATTTATTACCAAATTCATATCCATACTTAATATTTAGGTTTAAATTTTGTTAAAAATGTTTGAATTCTGAAGAACCCTTTTCTAAGAAAAAATCCTTCATTAATATATTGTAATTTAAATCCATGAGGAGTTTATAAAATTTGCTCTGAAGTTTAACAGAAAAAAAGCAAAGATGTCACAACTTATTCATTAGTAAGTAAATTGCAAATATAAGTGAACACTTCAGTGAAGAACTGTTTTGAAATTGGAAACTGTCAAAGAAACCCATCGAGAACTAGAATGGAAATTGACAAAGAAACCCATCGTTGTCTTTTGCTTATTTTTTAACAAAATCTTAATGACGTGCTTCTTTGATCAAATGTGATAAAAGCGATTTGAAGTGATAAAAACTCCTTTATAAATTTTCAAAGTTGATATTTGAATAGAATTTATTTCCAGTGCTGACATACCAATACAAATATTACGAATCTTCATTTAGTCTGCCACAAGGCAAGAAAAAGTTTTGTCATGCCATGAAATTCAGTATTCAGAATTTTGAACTTTATCTAGGCTTTAAATTCCGCCATTGTTGGCGATGTGAAATATGCAACTGCTTCAGCCACAGAACAAGCCTCATTGTCCATGATATATGTTATTCTCCAATGGTTGATTCTGAACAGTTTTTCAGTTTGTTTGATCAGTAGAAAATTTATGTTGAAACCTTCGAAATCGAAGCTCAAAACCAAGTTTTGTGTCGATAATTTTTTGGTAACAGCTTATTTTTGTTTTATTTTTGTCTGTTTTTAGAAAATCTATCGAACAGTTTAGTTGATAACGGCATGCTTCGACGTGAATGTCTGCATACACGGTCGAAAAATTTTGTGAGTGAAGCATTTCCCCACTTTATTGAACACAACTGGGAACCAATCAGAATTAAGCGAGGTGGAAGAAAAAACTGAAAACTTACAGTGTCCACTCATCTGCTTCAATAACATCATCAGTGATCCGCTCTAGTTATTGTCCGAATATTTCTAATCCCCCAAATGGTTAGTTTTCGATAGATACTGATGAAATATTTCCACTTTTCTCTTCTGTTTACTTGAAATTAACCTTGATGATATGCATATCCGCGATTTTTGCAATACTGACGACAGATGCATTGAGCCGTGAGTACAAAAGACTACAAAAAAATCCTTTAAGTGTTTTAAATCTCTCTCTCTCTCTATATATATATATATATGTGTGTGTGTGTGTGTACGTGTGTTTGTGTGTGTGTAAATAATGTTTGGATGAGAATACGATGGAATAATAAGATAATTTGGAAAATTTCTATTTGACATGATGAATCGGTGTCATCAGAAAATTTGGTTTTACAAAATTTATATTACCGAGACAAAACGTGATTCTTGGTTTTTACTTTATCGTTTAGAAATTAAATTTTTAAACATTTCAACTCAGATTTATTTTTATTTTATGGTTTACGCATCCTACAGTGTTTTAGCATTAATTTAGTAAGTATTGTGATATTATTAATTTAGTAAGAACGGGTGATAAACAGAAATCATCCCGTTGTGTATTAACCATAGTGGTATTTGTAGATAATGGGCCTTTCAGTTCATCTTCTAAGTAAATTATATTCCACTTTTATTTAAACGGTATTTTCAAGGTAAAAATTGTAATCAAAAAGGTTTTAGTGACACATAAGGTGCAATTGATTGGTGATGTTTAATTTTAAGTTAATTTTATGTTCTTTTCTTTAAATCGTAAAAATGTATTTTTGAATCACTGTCTACCATTTGATTTGCTAGTCCCTTCCAACTGGTATGAATTTAGATCTTTATCTCGTACATTGATTACATTTTAACCTGTTTTTAAAGTGTTTGTGACAATTTTATATTGAAATATATAGAAATTTTCTAAAATTATCATATATTTATAATCTCTTTCTGCATCCCTCTCTCGCTCTATCTGTCTCTCCACACACACACACACACACACACACACACATATATATATATATATATATATATATATATATATATATATAATAGCTGGCCACTCGTATTCGAGGATACCTGTTTACTAAGGTGGCTAGCCAATCCCTATTTCAGAATCTCGCTCAGGCACATTTGTGTTTGTTCAACACCCACAGAGTCCACCTCTGGTTTATTCTGCAACTATGCTAAGCAGACCTTAGTTACCGTTTCTGTGAGAGAGCGTGTTGTTATCTAGAATGATCAACAGTATGAACAAGGCCTGAACAATCAAACCCTCGGTCACGATGACTTGTGACTTTGTGCTAATACAGCTATCGACGGCTCCCAAGTCTTCTATCTACCCAGTTTCACTCACGAGGCTTAGGTCAACCCAAAGGTGCCAAACGCTGAGATAACGTCAGGAAGTTTCCTCCCTGACATATCAACCGTGTTGAGATTCGAACCCGGGTCTCATTATCAGAAAGCGGACAACCGAGATTGAATATATATATATATATATATATATATATATATATATATATATATATATATATATTAACTGATTTAAAAATATGGTTCCTTCCCTTCAAAAACAAGCTAAAAATCTAATTATATAATTAAACTAAATGCATTAGTTCTGTTTCATCTTCAAACGAATTTTGGAATAACTTATTTTTTTAAATTTACTGAGTTTTAAACGCACATACAATTCATAATTTTTTGTTTCCAAGGATACAGAAAAATCCAATCATTTAGACAGGGGCGGTAGCGTGTTCATTTTTATCAACCATTATTGTATCAATTATGAGTTACGTTAGAAAAAGAGGTTAAGTCTATGAAGGGTAGGGGTGCATTTTTCAACGAATTATGACATCCGTTCAATGCATGTCGTCTGTTTTTTTTTTATCAACGACAAAAAGTTTTTCGGCATTTTCTTCCGTTAAATTCGTACTTGCATATATAAAGATTCTTTCTAAAAGAGGTGTTTGGGTTAGAATACGTTATATTGAACTACAGTTTTAAAATATTATTTTTACTCTTAATTACTAATAGACTATATTTATTTTTAAAACAACTAAATGCAATAGAATTGCTTAAATCATTTAAAAATTATTATTACATATCAATATGTATCAAGTATATATCAAGTATGTATATTACATATCAATATGTATCAAGTATATATCAAGTATGTATATTACCAGCTCCCATTTTTTTTTATTATTTTATTTTATTTTCAAATATTATTTAAGAAAACATTTTGATAATGTCGGCAAAGAATAGCTATTTCATTTCTTTGATTCAGTAAATTTTTATTTTTTATAAACTTAGTAATATATAGTTTCTCCTGTATGCACAAAGGACATGGGTCATTTAATGACCTAGATATTCTAGCTTTTCTTATTAATTTCCATTTTACTGTAGGTGTTTTATTGGTTTCTTTTAAGTGCCAGAAATATTTCGATAGGGACGTCGGATTTCGGTATTTATTTATCCTAAATGAACTGTGATGTTGATTGAATCTTTTTTTGAACTCATGGTTTGTGCAACCTATATAGTTTTTTGTTTTCGGGATTCTCGATAGATATTGCATTGGTATACTAATGATTCTGTGTGACATTTATTTTGTAGAGGACAATTATGAGGATTTCTACAGTTTCATAATTTTTGTTTATCTTCATCTCTTTTATTTTTATATTGTCTAAATTTCTTTGGTTTTGGTCTAAGTGTTTATTCAAGATATTAGCATTATGTTTTCACTACAGCTGTAACTTAATTTTAGTTTATTTTTATTGAAAATAGTACTGAGTTTACTATCTTTAGGGAAATGTTTAACGATTAATGCAAGGAATTTTTGTTCTAATTTATAAGAATAAATTAGGACAAAAATTCCTTGCATTAATCGTTGTATGGGGTATATACCAAATTATTTTTCTACTTTTTTTCTATTTTTCTTATAGATGGAGGATGATTAGATTTAGGGTGTATATATAAAGGATTAGTATTGGGTTTTTTATAAGGTATATATACATTTTTAATTAAATCTTATGTTATATGAAGGAAGTTAACTTTTTTTTAAATTTAGTACTAACCGTAATTTTTAATTTCAGGCATTTAAATTCTTTATATAATATCTTTCTTATTATCAATTTTTAGAGTTCTTTATAACCATAAGTCTATCATCTCTGTATAAACCAATGTCAGTTATATTAATTTTACGGTACGCTGTGAGATTGTATAATATAAAAAGACCTATAAGGTCTGAAGACTCAGCTGAGTCTAGTGATCATATTGTGATGTCAAAGTGGTCGTAAGAATTTTTTATCCATTGCTCACATTTATGTATCAGTACCGATTTTTTCTCATTTATAATAATGCTCTTTTCTTCTATAATATCCGTGTACTGGGTAGCAAAGTCCAACGAATTCATGAACAGTTCTTTAGATATTGATTGATAATAATTTTCAATATCAAACTGCATTAGTGTACAGTTAGTTTTATCCTTAATATCAGTAAATCATTTTGTCATGTTTTTGGTATTAATCAAAAGTTTTAGCCCTATTTTTACTTTAATTTGTTGATTAACCCTTTTTAGGATCTTTTTACTTATTTTGTCGATCTCAGGTCTTGTTGGATTTATTATCCTTGTAGTCGGATTAGCTTCGAAATCTGTTTTGTGATTCTTTAAGGTTATATAGCACACTTTTTCAGCAAGTTTACCTGCTCTATCTCTAATCTTCAGTCTATCAGTGATTTTTTTTACTACTAGTATTAATATTTTCCACCATGTTGAGGTCATTATTATTTGCCTTTTTATAGTTCTTATGTAAACCCTTATTTATTAGATCGTTGTGGTCCCTTACCATTATTTTATAGAAGTTTCCTGTTTTGTCGGATTTCATTAAAATTTTATCCGTTGTGTTAATGTATTTTACTATTTTACGCAGGTGTTTTTGGAAGTAGCATTTCTTTTCATGAAAATTTATGTTATTTTATTATTTCCAGTAAGACATTTTCAAAACCAGACAAACTATGAATAAACGCTGCTGCTTTTTTATTGTTAAAACCGTAAACCTAATTTTTGTTTTGTAAGTCATTCCGTCGAAGGAAAAAGTAAGCTTTCCATTTCATCCTTCGTATGAATTCCTCTGTTGTTTTTTTTTTCATTAATATAACGAAATAATTCTTTTTGTTGGTATTAGGAATGTTCTTCAGAGAAATTCCGAAATTTATTTTTTCCATATTTTTCTTGTTAAAAATAAAGATTAACAGTGCTTGACTTTGATTGGAAGCCAATATATATATATATATATATATATATATATATATATATATATATATATATATATAATAATAATAATAATAATAATAATAATAATAATAATAATAAAGTGGAAACAACAGTACGATATATAATCCGGTGTTCTTATTAATAAGTAACACCGGATTATAGATCTTACAGTTCTTTCTTCTTTACTATATATATATATATATATATATATATATATATATATATATATATATATATATATAGGAATAAGACACGTTGCTGAATATGAATATTTTTACATTTGTAATGGTAGCATATACTTACCCATTTCTTTTATTATAAATCAACATTCAGTTTTGAGGCCCCGAGTTGAGTTTATTTAAAAGGATAATAGGATGGGATGCTGAAGATTCCTTAGGTTTACTTATTTCTCAAAATCAGACCAAATGAGCAAACAAAATTGGAATATGTTTTTGGTCGAGCAGAGAACTTTTCAGCACCGCATTATTAGCCACATGGACCAATTTCCTATCATAAACGAATTTATTCAAGCTCACTTATGCTTTATTTTACCTGTCCCTCTTGTCTTCATTTTGCTCTGTGAGTATTAAATTTTCGAAGCCTTCTTTCCTCATTATGTGCTCTAGAAATTTCAACTGTCTCTCCCAGTTGTTAGTATTAGTTTCCCTTTTGTCTTCATTTTCTCTAAAACTTCATCGTTGCTCATATATTCGGCAACCTTCTGTAGAACTACATTTCTGTTGCTTCAAGTCTCTTCTTCATCTTTGAGGAGATTGTCCAGCATTCACTGCCATATATGAGCACATATATCAGGTGCTCTTTTTTATTTTCTAACGAAATTTATAATACACTGCTTAGTTATTGGAATACAACTTTGGCTATCCCAATGCACATTCTCTCCTCTGTTAAAACATTTCCCAGATATTTAAATTTTTATACTTGTTTAATTTTGGTATCTACAATTCCTAATTTTCATTATAGGCTAATCCATTTGTTAACAATCGTGGATTCTATCTTCTTGCAGCTGATGTTTAATCCTTTGTTTTCACTTTCCTTCATTAGCTTCTGTATAATTTTTGTAGTTTTTTTTCCGTGTCTGCTATCGACACTGTGTCATCTGCATATGCTGTTAAGATTTTGGCCTCCAGTAATGAATCCTGGTCGAGCTTCTAATTCTCTCAGAATCACTTCGTTGTATAGGTTGAATAAGTCCGGTGAGAACACACATCCTTGTCTTACATCCTTTTCTATTTTTGTATATTTGCTGAACTCATTTTATATCCATATGTAGATCTTTGTGGTGCACTTTATTGCATTTGTATTGCTCTTTTTTGGCAACATTCTGTATATAAATATCGACTTCCTTCTTCCATTTTTTTTACGAACCCGCAATGTTCTATATAACTATTATAATTTCATATGGCATTGCTGTTTTGTTTCTGTTCAATTTAGCTGATGCAGATTCCACTTTTTTGCATCTTGTTGATGAGCATGTCTTTTGCCTTCTTAGTTTCTCTTATTTATTTCTATGCATATCTGTTTTATTTGTGATGCCCATTCTTTAAATTTCTGCACACTTTTTGTTTAGTTATTCCACTTTAGCCTGCGTGCATATGTTCTGAATTTCTTTTTTTAGTGCCCAATATTCAATTCGATATTCCAACCACCTGAAGAAGGCCGAAACGTTGTGATAAATATGGCAACAAAGATGTGGACAATAGTCCGAATAATGTAAATAGTGTACATAATACCTCATCTCAGAAATATAGACAGATGCCCCTGTTCTGTTCCGTATCTTGGCATTGTTTTTTGTCTTCTTTTCATCATGTGGAGAATTTAGTCTATCGTCCATTCATGTTTTTCTCCTTTTTTCCTTTGGAATGGATATGGATTTGCTGGTGTTTTCTAAAACTTCTATTACTGTGTCCCACTTCAACTTTACACTTTCATTTTGTCTCTCATTATCTGCTTTTCACGGTATCTATATATTCTTTCTTCAGATTCTGTCGTATTGCTGCCTTGGGTTTCTTTAATTTCCGTAATTTGACTCTAAGTTTACATATCTGTGACACCCGCCGGTGGTCGCAGTGCCAATATGTGACGTCCTCTGCGCTGTCGGCCTGCGGTCAACTCCCAGTTGCGGCGCGAAGCTGTAAAGTTTCTTCCACCAGCGTTTGGGGTTGACTCCTTGTTGCTGCCACCATATGTCCCGGTCGATCTGGTCGTTCCCAGTTCGATACCAGCTTTTTCGTTCCCAGCTCACTTCCAACTACTTTGATCTCAAGTCTAACCTACCCACGTCGTGTCTTTGATCATAGATAGACGAAATCAATCAGGCGTCGGGTCGTAGTGCAAGCTGAATCCGGGGTGAAGGTGATATTGCACAAGCGTAAGTAAAAGAAGCAATAAAATAAAACTCAAGAGGTTCAAATATGTTGAGCAATAACAAATTATCTTTATCCGTCTATTATGCACAGGAGTGTGTTTCTCCCCCAGCCCGTTTCTATGGATTTGTGACACTTTTGCGTTTCTTAAGCGAGTTTTGATATCTTAAGTCGTTCGTCAATATAACTTACTTTTTGGTAGGAAGTCGAAGTCAGAAGGGCGTGGAAATATCTTGGTCAGCTTCTGCGAGGCAACGGTCTGACTGCAACTGCGAATCAACTGCTGGAACTCCGAAAACTATCCGGGGGCGTTCGTTTATATGGGCACCGACCAAAACCCGGTGTGGGGCCTGACGTAGCTTGGGTTCCCGATAATTCTCGATTCCCAGCAAGAATTCTCTTTGTTCTTAGGCCAGGAAAATTAATTACTTCCCATTTTTGGAAGATTAATCACTTTCCATTTCGGAGTTTTCTCCCTCGTCCGTGAGGGAAGGTCGGAGGAGAGTTATTCTCCTAGACACTTCCTCTCTCACATTGGTATCTCATACTAATCCCCTCAGTGGGTGTTAACAACTTCTCCGTCGTTCTCATACATTCACCCCCGACTATCACCCATGCTACCACTTGACCAATGATTTCTCGGTAGTTTCGGTGTAGCTAGACTGGCCTCTTAAAATTATTATCCAGAATTTTGTTTACAAAATCCTTTTTTCCTTTTATTGCCAAATAATTCTTATTACATCTTTCTTTTGGGGACACCCAAAATTGACTTAGTCGGGTCTCTCTACCAACTCATCAATCACTGTCAAAACCCGACACCTGTTTTTTCCTGCTAAGTCAACTTTTAGCTGGGAGGTCCATATTTTACCTGAGAATCAAATTCTAATTTGTTTTTTTTTTTTTTTTTTTATTTTGTAAAGATTTCTCCTGGGCCTTACCTTCTTCATATTTGTCTTGGGGGTTCTTGAAACCGGGTGTTGGCTACTACCTGGTCATTCACCGTATACCATTGGACCCATTTTCTCCGCATTCATAGTTCCTCTTCCGAACTTGCCAACAATTTCATTATCACTCGCCCTGATTACTTTGATATTCAAGTTTTCCATGCCAGCGTTAGATCCGGTACACTCTGACTAACTGAACTACAAAGAACCAGTCGTTCTGGCAAGGTCGAAAGTGTATATTTAAGCGAAACTTCTCACGTCATAGTTTTTCATATTCGCACAGTTTCGTATCTGTCGGATTAATAAAAATCCATCACTTAAAATTTTGTATTTCAGAACTCTAAAATAGCTTGCCGTATAAAGAAATGTAAAATATGGAGGACGCTAAATGATATAATTTATTGCCTTAAACGAAAATGAATAAATGTTGATGTTGAACTTTTAATTTAAAATTATTTTTTTATTTAATTATTATTTATTTCTATGTACCTCATTTTCTTTTGTTGAATTATTTATGAATTTATGTATAATTTACGGTTGTTTCTAGCTATTTCTCTAGTAAAACGATTAAACATATATGCCGCTCTAGTACTACGCTTAAATTCATGTGGTCGATGTACCAAGAAAGAAAGGTCATTAGAATAGTTGCCATGAAAATATTTATAGAAAAACATATAAGCCACATTCCAGCGGTGGGAATATGACTGAAGCTAAGATAACGTCGAAGACCAGTCATTGGATTTTGTCAAGAATCTCTAGATATATAGCAGGAGCAGCAGAACATATGCACACTTGAATGATAGATTTATAAATGTACAAGGCGGAATCTATCAAGAAAAATGTATAGCATGCCACAATGAACTAATTTTCTATCAGTAGACCTAGAAATTGATCCAATATAACTATTCCACTTCCAGTCAATGGAAAACGTGAAACAGAGATGGAGTAATGAATTGCTCTCCTGGAGGTTGTCCATCAGCCATACTGATGGAGAGCTAAAAATGGTTCTTTAACATGAATAAAGAAAGCAGTTTTGCTTTTGAGGCGTTAAAATTGACAATTCTTGACACAGGTAACAACTCATTGAAGGTCATCGAGATCTGCTGCCAATTTTAGTTTATCGGTCCCACCTGTCTAATTTACTAGTAGGAGTAAATTAGGTTTGTCATCAAAATAAATACCGAGTTGATGACATCGGGAAGGTTGTTGTTGAAGATAAGAATTAAAGTAAGTCCAAAGATAGAACCTGGGGGTATTTATGCTTCAATTTGAAAGGAACTAAAAGAGCGATGATTCAAGACCTTTTTCACTACACGATAAGAGATTGAAACAAATCGAAAATTCGATCCCTATTCGGAGACACCCTAGCCCTTGAGCTTATGAAGACTACTAGCATGCCAAACTCTGTCAAACTCCTTGGAGATATCTAAACCCACAGTCAGAGCCTCGCTGTTCTTATCTAAAGCTTGACAGACTGTTTCAGTGATAACCGTTAACACATCAGCGTTTTAGCCAGAGAAGCGAATGCCATATTGTTTGTCTGAATTAAGGCCGTGCGAAGTGAGATGCTTAACCAGTTCGAAGTTGATCAGAGATTTTATTACTTTGTCAAGAAGAGGTAGTAGATTAATAGGAAGATGATTCGAGGAATCATAAGGTTCAACAGAGTACTTAAAAACAGGAACTATATAAGATGATTTCCAACAGACTTGAAAGTAAGAAGCTGGTTTCATTTTACTTACTGATGATGAGTTATAAATACTCATCATCAGTAAATAAAATGAAAACCGGCGTTGAATGATCCAAATTTCATTCTTTAGTTTCGTAGCACTAAGCGATCGAATATATTCATTTTTTTATTGTTGAATTTGAATCTGTAATAAAATTATTCTAATTAAAGCGGATCAAAATATTTTGATAGTTGTTTATCTCATACACTGCATCCTATAATACTATAATTTACCGTTAGATTTTTAAAATATACTATTAAAAATGGTGATATTTCGTATTTTCCCTTATACGCTGCTTTTCTTTAATGCCAAACTAAGATCTAATGTTATTGTACTTTTAGCACAGAAAAACAGCCTTTTTTGAATGAGAAAAAAATAAGCAAAGTAAGTACTTCTTTATAAAAATTACAAAAGTTCAGATTGTAAATTAAATTTTAAAAACTAATTTGGTTGTAAAAACGGAATAATGAACTTAGTTAAGCATTAAGCATTAGGTAAGCGCCACTAAGTTGGGCAAAATATATGACATATGCTGGTAGATATAAATAATAAAATCTCATGACAAAATTTCAATTTTTATAATTTCAATCTGAGTTGAGCTTTATATATTACATTAAGTATTGATTGTCGCTCGAAAGACAAAATCTACAACAGTTAAAATGTTACATTAAGGAAACGTTGAAAACATTCAATATTCTCAATTATTGTGAAAGTAGGAGTTTTATGATCAGTGAAAAAAAAACAACTCCAGTTCATTTCTACATTTGTTTTTAATCAAACAATCTTCCATCCATTATCATTTTAGATAATAAACAAGAGAATCATAATCTTGAATAGGGTTGCGAACTCAGCTGCATTCATTCATAATTGGTTTCTATCACATATAATTTAGAGCTTCTTTTTTATTTCTCATCTTTGTGTTTTTCTTGCTTATTTTCTCATTCTCTTGTTTTCTCTTGCTTTACCACTGACTTTATATTGATGGAGAATGTTTCCCAGTTTTCGAGCGAAAACATTTTTCTAAATGTCAGCCAGCATCAGTTATTTAATCAAAGCAGTTTATTTGAGTATCCAATTTTATGAAATATATTACCTTTGCTTTTTTTTCGGAAACTATTTTAGACTAATTGCCATGAAATAATATTTTATATTAATTTTGTATTTTTTAAGTGTACAATTTCGTCATATTTTTTAATTTGAAACACTATTTTGTATAATAGGTCAGTGAACAAATGGTATTTGTGTCTACAGCATCTTAACAAAGTCACCGATGTTAGTATCCACACAAGTAGAGACATCACCAATTAACATTGTCCTCGAAACAAAAGCAAATGACAACACGTCTTCTGTGATTTACTAGGAGGAAAACAAAAGCAATTTCAAAGAAATAACTGCTTCTCCTTGGACAAACCTTCGTTATTCGAAAACACTTGAAGGTGTTTGCGATTCAAGTTATAACAGCCAATATCTACCATTTACTGATAAACATTCAGACAACTTCACAGAGGTCCTGAAACGCTCAAGGCATAAAACTGGGCATTTTGCAGGTGTTGCTTTCATGTGAAAGGGACCGATGGCTTCTGCAGCTATCGTTCGTATATCGATCGTCGTAACAAAGTAGACTGGAAGAATACAATGCGAATATAGTGAACAGAATTTTAACTTGTGCTATCCTTTGCACTTGAGCAATAGAGTTTTCTTTTCATTTGCTTTGTTTTTTTTTTGTATTCGTGCTGATTTGAAATTATGCCAGTAGATACTATTTGTAAAGTCACACTTTATATTTCCTTTATTATCGTAGTATTACATGGATATCAGTTTAAGTATGAAATAAAAATGTGTTATATAAGTAATTTAGGTATTTCTGAAAATTATATGTATATTTTATTAGTCTGTGAACTTATAAAGATAACTGTCATTAGACAAATGTACTAACAACTCTCAGCCTTATACTCAAAAATATAAAATGGTTTATTGTCGGCTTGTGTAAATATTTTATTGTTATAAACATAAAATTACTTCTCATTAGAAAAAAATAATTCACTAATACTTTAGTAATTTAATAGTTTAGATCAGATAGATGAAACCAATATTGGGCTTAATTGCTACTTCAATGCAGAGTTAGATTTTTAACATCTTAAAAGTTATTTTCCAATATCTATTTTGTTGCATAATTCTTTTTTATTTAATCAAGTATATTTGAATTTTTTATCAAAGACACGGATGAATTCAAAATAAAAATGGACATGAAAGCGTAATAACGCTTGCAATTTGAAAAATGTATGTCCGTAGTTACGTGGAAAAATGAATGCAGCTGATCACATCTATAAATACAAAGCGTTTATTATTATTATTATGGTGGCCACATCACGAAAATAGCGTCATCAGCGACTTGCAGAATCCATAGTAAATACAATGTCATTGAATAATTCATACTGATTTTCAGCTCTATCATACATTAACCAAATTCTGTGTTGCTGACAAAATTGAACAGCTATCGTAATCACTGTTTCATCAATTGTGGTCAGTAAGTATAATTTTTCGTCTATATTGGCAACAAGTTTATATCTAGTGTCAATTATTTGAAGCTAAATAATGGCGAAATTTTGATTTCTGTCATGAGCGCTTTTACTTTAAACAAGGCAATCACTGCCCATTATGTAATGGCGGGAAATCAAATTTAGTTTATCTTAAGAAGTATGTATGCACACGGTATATAAGTATAAGATATGATTTTTGATAAATGTTGATGTATGTATAAGTAAGGTTGAAAAGAATGTAGATCAATTAATTACTTATTGAACTTATAAGACTGAACAAACTTTGCCTACAGCGGATCAAATCTATGAAGGCAAAGCATTCATTATTATTATGGTGGCCACATCACGAAAATAGGATCGTCAGCCACTTGCAGTATCTATCGCTCGTAACAGCCCACTTGATCTGACCACGCGTTATGCTAGCAAGTGAACAAGTAGAAAAAGAAATGTCAGTAGTAGAGGTCGGTCTTTATGTCTGCCTTTCCAAGTCTTTGTTGGTTCCATTGCTAGTGAAAAACTACTCCAAAACACGCGTGCTTTACAGCCAGCGAAATCTGTTCAGCACATGCTGTCTTCTCAAAACAAATCGTCAGAGTATCATCGCCTTTGCCACTTTGAAAGAATCTAACTGACGTACAGAAGTGTGTTTATATATTTCCTCTACGCCATAGCTCATTTACACATCACTTAGTAGGATAGAGAATTGCAGTATTTATGAAATAGAAAAAGGATATCACGGCCATGCAGGAACAATACTAACATTTGTTTCTATCTTGTTTTATCAGCATATATATATATATATATATATATATATATATATATATATATATATATATATATATATATATGATTATTTTTATCATATACCATAATTAATTAATTTGCGTCTAGAAGAATCCTCAACAGAATGCAGAAAGCACTGGACGACCGTTTCGTCCTATATTTGGGACTCATCAGGAGTGCGTATCCACTACCGAGATTCGAATCCGAACCGTTAAGATATGACGCAAGTGTCATACCCACTGGAACCAACGTCTCGGTGACGGAGAGGTAACAAGCCAGACTCTCCGTGTTTTCTGCATTCTGATGAGGATTCTTCTAGACTCGATGAATTAAATATAATTATTCAAAACTCCCTTAATTTATATATATATATATATATATATATATATATATATATATATATATATGGATGCGTGTGTGCGCGCATGTAAGTCATGTATTATATGTGCTTGTTTATACTGTTGTGCATACATATATAAACAGATTTCTGACTAATATATACAAATATTCGCATCTTAAGCAATACGTTTGTTCAATTTTTAGTAAGTTCGTGCACAGATGCACGTCAAAAACATTCACTCATGTATAAATGAATATATAAAAACATATATACGTATATATAACCTATTCTTATCTTTTTTACGCGTCCTCGCGCACATACATACACACAAACATAACGCGCGTGCGCGCACACACACATATATGCCTATTTGACAAAAATTTCTAGACTTAAATGTATCTTAATATTAATTAATGAAAATTTATTTAAAAAAATAGTTTTGTTTATTGAAATTGAATGAATTACTTCAGTTTCTTGTAAATATATAGAGTATGTAAAAGCGTATGCAAACATTACTTTTAAAATTAGAAACTGTTTTTCCATTAAAAAGTCTTGGAATCTTTTGCACACATCTAATAAATACCTTTATCGGTGGACATAATTTATTTTTATTCTTTTACTTATCAGTAAGAAAATAATTTAAATATGATTTATTAAAATCTGCAATGATCAATATAATTTCTCATATTTCGTTTGATTTCTTCTTTGTCTATCATTAATAACGACTCAGCAACTGATCTTCTCTTTTCAACGTAATTCTCAGGAGGCAATCATCAACAGAAGATAGTAAAGAGTACAAACGGACAAATTTATCTTTGAACTTATTTATATGAATTTAACCAAAAATAGACTTTCTTACCAGTTTGCTTTTATCAATAAAAAGTCAGTCGAAATCGGACGACAGTCGAAAATCAAAGCTTGCTTTCAATGTTGCACTTTAAAAGAAAAAATTAAATTTATTCATTTCTACAAGAGCAATAAAATGTACTTGCTCGACTGAATCAATTTCAATCTAATCAAAATATAATCAACAAATTGTCTAGCTGAGAAAACACCGTCTTTGCCTTGCCACTTCAATAAACAGAAATTACGATTCATATTTTTTCGTTCTTGCAATTAGCAAACACATTTCATTTAAAATGATTCATTTTCAAATGAAACTTTACATGTTGAATTTATTAGTAGCATTACGAAAAATAATTAAGGTTTCCATTTAGGTTTTATTCACATTTTGCTGGGCGTTTATTAGACATCCCTGAAATAAAAGGCATGTATGTTCAAACCTAACCGAGTACTTATCCTTTACTCTCGATTCATGCTCTCTACACGTTACACAGTTCGACGGTATAAAAAAAGTTGTCATAAAAAGGAACTACTAATTAATTCAGGTGACAGTAAATACAAGTCAAAAATCATTATTTTTATTACTATTATTATTATTATTATTATTAATAATAATAATAATAATAATAATAATAATAATAATATCATATAATGATTCTTATAACTTTTAAATTTCCGAGAGAATTGTTTGACATGTACAAGGTTTATAACTGAAATTGTTGTCATCATTATTCACTGATTCTTTTCGAACTAGCGTTGTGTCGTCTTTAGGATTTTATAATAACGTTTCAGCCAATGTATTTTCGCACGTCCTTTACGTATCTGTCTGGATTAGTAAAAAAAAAAAAAAAAAAAAAAAGGCGTAAATATGCATTTTAGTGTTGAAAACATATCTACGGAATTGAAATAATGTCTGATAAATTCTTTGTAATTGTCCATTGTTAATTTACATTCTAAGAATTTATTTTTTAAAGTTACCTCCATCTTACATTAGCAATTTTCTAAGCGGCCATTCACATTTTATTGTTTACATTACATCGACCTGTTATAATTCAGCTTGTTATGTGAAGTGTGCTAGAGCATTGTCATGATGAAAGAAGACACCTTTCGTCAGTTTTCCTGAGCGTTTGGTCTTGATAGCCTTTGGTAACTGCCTAAGCAAGAAGGCATAACACTCTCATTGATGGTGTGGCCTATTTGAAGATAGTCAATAAACACAATGATTTTTGCATCCCAAAAACTGAAGCCATCACCTTCACTGGAAATGAAACGACGTTCTTTGGAACAGGTGAGAAGGAGCGTTTCCACTTCCTGAATTGTCTCTTTGTCTCTGATGAACCCAACACTCATCCTAAGTCAGAAACCTTACTCATGCCAAGTTCATTGTGCAGAATATTGTCAACTCTCTCACGGGATATGCTAATGCTAAGCTGTTTGATATATAGTCAGTCGCTTGTCATTGATCACCATGTGGTGAACACGGTCAATGCATTCCTCGGTGGTAGCAGTTGGAATGACGTCCAGACCTTCAGTCTATCCTTTCCTCCTAAATTCAGCTGCCCGCTTTTGTACTGTTTATAACGCTGGAGCATCATCCCTATGTCAGTATGAATGCCTTTGTTGACTAAACACTTTTTCTACAGGTGCTTGATAACATCACGATACCAAATGTTTTCCATTTTCAGGAGAAGTCGGTACTTGTTACTTTTGAAGTCTTCTTTAAGCAGTCAGATGTCAGTTTAATTGGAAAGAAACAATGCAATTATTAATAGGAATATTTAAAATTAATGCATGCAAGATTTCACAGCTATACCATCGCTCTTTCTTAGTCAGCCTATGGACTTTTGAGCCCACTCTTGTATTTTGTCAAGAAGTTACAGTGTTTCAATTTAATCGTTTTAAAACATTCAATGTGGTAGAAAGTAAAGAATTTGGGACTTGTAACTCGTACATTCATAATTACCAATTTTCTTTCTTTTTCCTCTGCTTTTTTCAGACTTCAGATTTTCACCTGTGCTTTTACTTTCGAGGTAATACCCCAAAGAATACACGGATAGTTTTTTAGCCTTAAAGGTGTTTTTATAAGTAAAAGCGCAATATCGTATTCATTTCTACGCTTGGTTTACTGCGTATATCTTTTGCGTTGATTTTTCCAAATGCTTTCATTTCCAGTATTGTTCTTGCTTATTTTAACTTAGTTCTATAATGGTCACTGTACACATTTTCATCAACTCTCTATACGGATTATAGCGTTTAAATATTCCTCTATCCTTATTTTAAGTTCTTGACTCTATAATTCTTACACAAAGCCAAAACATTGGTTATGTGATTGCTAAAAGTGATGTTGCTTCAGAATAGTGTCCTGATCCAGACATAACTTTGACATCAGGTAGAGCAACTGTCGTTTGTTTTTGGTCTTCGAATCTGTTCATTTCTTTATGGATGCAGACGTTATGCATACAATGAAATTGTGGATTTGGGATGTGTTCTTTATTTGCGTCATCCCATTTTAATAAATGTGTATACAATGAGTCGTAAGTTTTGCTCCATATTTTATACATTTCCTTTACAGTATATGTGTAATAAGAGCGGAAGTTTTGGCAAATATGCAGGTGTCTTAAATTTATTTTCTCTACAGCTTATGCAAAAAAAAAAAAAAAAAAAAAATCATTGCTATTTTCCTTCTCAATACAAAATAGTTTATTCCGATTTAATAGAGACTCATTATAATTACAGATTTTTTCAGCTGTGGTCAGCTGATCAAAGTGTATTCAATGTTGGTCTTTATGATATCTGAAAATCAATTTACTAATACACTAAAAGAAGGACGGTGAGTATAGTAAGCGAAATGCAGAAAGAAAAAAACATGTAGATGAAGCTACGTATTCGATACAATGATTATATTGCTCAATTTTAACACAATAAATTTAACTTGGTATTACATTTCAATAAAATTCTATAAAAATGAAAATAAGAGAATAAATTAAAAAATGTGTGATTACTCAATATGAATCAGTAATTTTGTTTATTTAATTTTTTTCAGATTCATCATATAATTTAAGCGAAATTATTTTTCAAAACTTATTTAATATTTTACATTCCCGTGGGGGTAAGAGATTTTGACGCTGATAGATCTAATAAAATACTTTCCCTAGGACTAAACTGAGAGAAACATTTATGCTTGAGTTTTCAAGGTTCTTTATGCCTTTATCTTTGATATTTTACATAAAAGGGTTTAATATCTAAATTTCTTACATAAAATTACTTCTGTCAATTTTTTTTTATGTAGTAATCATAGTTCATTATGCATAATAACTCAAAGTAAACAAATGTTAAATAGATTTTAAAAAGTGGTTGGTTAAATGTACTTATTGGCTTTAAACCTGGAGATTATTGGCTGCAAACAGCTTTTTGTTTCTAAGTGCAACAGTAGCAATTTAGGATTAGACATAATTGATATTTTACTTCTTATTTTGTTTCGTTGATCTTTTTAGATGTTTTTGTTTGACAATACATTATCAGATCTAATGGAAACAGGAATTGGCAAAGACATTGAAGAAAAGTGAATATTGACTGTGAATAAAATTCCAGTCGCTTAGTAACGAGCAGGACAATATATCTAGTTTGATCGTTTGCGCTGACAGTCATCAAAATTCGGCTAGTCAGGTTGGAATCAATGTTGCAACAGAAAATGTTACAGTATTGTCAACTGTCTCCTTAAAAAACGAAACAAAACAAAAATCTCGCACTCGCATGTACAATAAGTGCAATAAAGTATTAAACCTGGTACTTCCTCCCATTAAGCAGAGGGTTGACTGAACAACAGGTTGCAAGAACAAAATGAACCGTCAACAGGTGAACTGTTCTCACGGAATCCATGCAGGTTACAAATGAATGTAGTGAGTTGATCTAAGCAGTCGACTTGGAACGTGAAGAGAATTAACATCTGTTGTTAGTTTCAAAAAGACGTTGTTGCTGATACTGGATAACTAAGAGCAAATAAAATCATCGATAATTTCGCATTTGAGCTTGGTGCTCTGCCATTAAGCAAATCATCAATAAATACTGCAGACCAACAAAACCGAATATTGGCTTCTTTTGCTAATATAGAACTGCTTGATACAGCCTCAATTAATTTTATTGACATGCCTTCTTGATTGTTAGAACGTTAAATTTTCACACTCTATATTTTCTAGGTATTATTTAAAATCGTACAAAAATTGAAAAAAATTATTCAAAGAAAAAAATTCATTCATCTTTTTAAAGCGGGAAATTATATAATTACTGAAAATAAAAAGAATTACAGCTATACTTTGTGATCCCGAAATGAATTTTCATTTAACGATAGAATATAAATCAAGACATGAAAGCACTTAAAAGGAAACCCACATCGGCCTGGCTGGTTAAGAACATTTCATTACGTAATCAGAAGATATCAGACTTTTTGAGTTTTCTGGCTTTCTTATATTATAAATTTCAAAATAAATTATTTTTTATTGTTTCAGAATTTCGGTATGTTAAATATTTTTCAATGAAATTATCTGGAAAATACATTTTCAAAATTATATTATATTTATAATGATATGTTATTTTTATGCATTTTAAAACCTCAATTTAAGGCATAAAAACTGTGATTGTTTGATTTATAATAAAATAATAAACACCTATGCCAAGTATGTTTAATATAACTGTTAAAATGTTAACAATGAAGTAATAATATCAGTAATAAGGAGAATAATATACGTGTTCTCTTTCAAACATGGATTCTCTGTTTCTTTTCTAGGCTGATTTTACTAGGTTTGGTGTAACAATAGCAATAATAAATTATAATATACTTTATGAATATATCATATTTGCCAACAAAAGCTTTCAAGAAAGCTCTTTTTTAGCAAACAGGAGTTATCTTTTATTTATTTTGCAATTTGTAATTTGTATTCATTTCAAGCAGATATCACCTTAATGACCTTAATTATTTTCTCGCTAGTGTTTTCTCGTTAGATGTTTTAAGCCTGAAGAACAAAATAATTTTAAGAGAATTAGAAGACCAAAACAGCTTTAACAACACACACCACAGATACTAAAGTTGTGTTAATGTTAAATTCAGAATGCAAACTTATAGAACTGTTACAGAGTAATCAAAGTAAGAAAAACGGAAAGGAGTCAGTATTAAATATAAGAATATGAAATGTATGGTAGTGAGAAAAAGGGACAGCAAGACATGTAATGACAAATTGGGAATATCAAAATGAAATAAGTGTGGAAATTCCGTTTACATAGACAGTGTATTAACAAACGACGGAAAGTGTGACACAGAAGTTGGAAGATGCATAGAAATAGCGAAAGACACTTTAAAGAAACCGAGTAAGATTGTAAACAATGAAAAATAAAATTAAAATTGAAGAAAAAACTGGTGGATTGCTATGCGTTCTCTATTCCTGTATGGCAGTGATAGTCAAGAAACACTTTATAACAGAAACTAACAGTTTAAAATATTGGGACACATATTAAGGAGAAAAAGCTTGGAGAATGTAACGTTCATAGATTAGAATGATGGCAAAAGATGCAGAAAATACAAGTCAATAGATACTCGTTGTCAATACTTGTCAGGTATAATTGACAGGTTTGTGCAAAGAGATATAGGAACGAATACCATAAAAAGAAAGAAAGGTAATAGAGGAAGTTGCAGAGAATCATTTTTGCCCAGGTTGTGAAGAAACAGAGAAAGAGAGCGAGGTCAAATTTATATCCAATGCATAATAAAGAAGACCTTACTGTAGAAAGAGGATATCTAATTAAATTTAACAGGAAATAGACGCCCTATATTTTGTAAAATTGATGATACTTCTCAAGGAGAATATTAGTTCAATCAGTCAATTATGTGCCATATGTGATACATGCTTTTGATCATGTTTCTTTCGATTTATGACTGACTAAGCAGATTTCCTCGCAGTTGGCTGCCGTTTTTTTTTTCTATGTTAGACTGGTTGCCACACAAGGCTATAGAACCAAGTCTGTCCTGCTATTCAAACTATAGCTTGGAAGAAAAGAAATGGATTCATATCTTTCCCAAGGGTATTTACACGTAAGTGAATGTAAAGAACCCGACTAGAATTCGAACTCGTCTCTCCGATTTTTCAATCGGAGCCATTATCAGATACTCTGATGTCTCAATAGTTTAACTGACAATCTTCATTTGATGTACGAGTTCTCGGCCTGATGAAGATGTTCTTTCAAAGATTTTGATGCTTGTTCATTTGGTTAGATTTTGAGGAGTGGCTCCGACCGAGAACTTTTCAACACCTCCTCGAACAAGGGCGATTCAAAATCATTTAAAAGAAAAAAAAAACTAACCTGGAAACAGTGCTACAATTAATAAGATCTTTGAACCAAGACATTGGAATAGGATTTGAAATAGAGAAATGTACAATATCTGTGATGTACATAAAAAACAGGAATTAGAGGAAGAAATTGAAGAAAAGGTGATTTAAGAAGGACATTAAACAAAAAAAAAAAAATGACTACAAATATCTTCGAATAAAGGAGAACAAAATGAAAGTATTTTTGAACGAGGAAAACTTTGGAACCGAGACTAAACAGCATATTGAAAAACATAAATACATAGGAGACATTCATAGTAATCAATTCACCCCAAGCAAGGCGACAATGCCACGAAGATACAAGGGACAACTGAGGGTGAAAGAGTATGATATTAATCGAAGAAATGTGCAACGAAAAGTGAGTGGAAGACAATTCATTAGTTAGTTTTTATCGACTCGTGCATGAAATGACGAAAGTATTAAACACAGTAAAGAAACGAAAGAATAATCTTGCAGCAAAACTGATAAAAAGAACGAAAAACAAAAGTAGAAAGAAACATTTCTGTGGAGAATTCAAATTACAAACGTAACTTCTGAGGAAATAACCCGGACCTAAGAAATGAAACCACTAGCAATAGCAATTCTACAGATACAAAGTGTGTTTAATAATTATACACTAACGACACAAGAAACAGCAAAATAGCCGATATTACATGTGTGTAGACAGAAATTAAGCTGTAAAAGTGAATGTGGCAATTTAGCTCAGGAGTGTAAAAATATTGGGTAGGAATGGGTATTCACTGGATATAAAAAGTTGGATTTAGCCATATATTGAAATCATATAAGCACAAATCAAAACACTTTCCTCAGATGTACTTCAAATATTAAATGATGTACTTGTTATTTATTTATTTTATTACTTACATAACCCTGTTACTGAAACAAATCTAGTCATTGTAAGTAAAGATGAACATCTCTTTCAAAGACTTGATGTAGCTGTTTCACCAGAGTGAAATTAGAGAAGATTGAACGTTGGATAAATAACTGAATCTTGCCAGATAACTAAACATAGGTGGCACTTAAAGATGATGATCGTACCTGTAATCATTGGAGCACTAGGGACATTTGCAGGTTAGAAGAGTTGAATATCAGAAGAAATGGAAGCTATTTTGTTAAAATCAGCAAGAATACAAAAGAGAGGGCAGGAATATTGAAAAGACTTGCTGCCATTTGATCTCTAACGAGAATCCCCGGATTGTTCTATTGTAAAATAAAATAATGATATTAGAAATTTAAAAAAAAACAGCTGTTAAGTCAACAGTTTTTTTTCTTTGTTAATCAGCAATTTTAAATAATAATTTTGTCAAATAAGAAACCATCAAATAACATAAAAATATTGCTATATTAGCTAAGACTAAAAGATTTATTTACATATTATCATTAACGTGCGATCCATTATATTTTATAAGAAAAATAAATAACTATTTCAATAAATACTTGTGGCTCTACTTTATTCAATAAAACAGTCACTTTCCGACTGAGACATTTCTTTTCATCTGCTATAACGAATTGGTAACGTTATTTATTGTCTCTCTTTCATATGTGAAAGAGAAAGTGATTTTTAACTAAGATACTAGCTATCTCTTTTATGTTCTGTGTATAAAAAGTATAACAAACTATCTTATGCAACTATTTTTAATCAGTGTTTCATGGCCTTTTATGATTTTTCGCTAAATATTTACAAAAATCAAATAATTGCTCTTTTCCCTCCTACAAATTCGAAGCTGGATCAATCAAACGTTTTAAAAGCATAAATAATATAAAGATATACAAAAATGAAAAAAATATTGATTTTAATATCTGTACCTCTAAGGTCTCGGCCAGATCTCTGAAATTTTATTTACTATTTATATCCCCATTAGGAGTAGATAGATTCGCCTATCGTTCGGTTCACACTCCTTCCCGGTCTTTTGAACAGGAGTAGAGGTTTATCCCTTAAATCCTGATTAGGATTAGGTTTGTGGTTCTTTCTAAAATATTTTCCATCTCTTTCAATTCCAGTAGTCCCGTGCGTCTTGGTGGCATTATCACCTTACTTGGGATGATGCCTTTTACTCTGTAACACACTACCACAATTGGGTCTTGGGCCTTGTACAGGGTGAGTATCATTGTAAAAAAAATTAATTAAGCCTGTTTATTAGTTTAGATACTTTTGCAGGCTGAATATATCAAAGGTGTCTACTTTAAATTAACTTAGCACTGTAGTCGTGTTGATTGAACTTTAACCAAATATATGATTAAATTTTCTATTGTTCCACATAAGTTCTTATTTTTATAAAAGTATTTTTCTATTTGGAGATTGTTGCACATTTAATTGTGCATTTCTCAATTATGTTTTGGAAATGATTGATATTCAAAAGACTATTAAGGAAACGTAGAAAATTTCCAAGCAAAACGTAAAATATCAACAAATCAGTATTTTAGAAGTTGCAAATATTTAAAAGCATTGTTAAAAAATAGTTAATAATTCACTGAAATCGGCTGACCAGAAAATTCTTGGAGGAAAATATTCCTTCATCTAACAGATTCGAGATGTTTGTACCCCCCCTTGTTCGCAACAGACGCTCTGTTCACTTTCCTAAGTACGTAATAAAAGCATTTACAAAGACACTCGACTGATTCCGTAGTTTCTTCACATCACAGTATTACTTGCAGCCCTATAAGATTTTAAAACTGCAGCATCATTAGTTCCTTCCCGCGATCAAGACTCTTCTAATAAAAACAATAAGACGACAATTTCAACTGAAAAATCTTCAACAAGAGCAGCAAGAACAATTCTTTGCAAAACTATTCTTCTATTCTAATGGTTTATTTATGTTATTCGAAATGCCTTCATACATTCGTCAGCTGAAAAGAGATACGTGTTTGCCATCGGCAAAACATTTGCTGTGGATTTCTCTAAAAATCCTGCATCTCTAACACGTGTTTTCATTTTATTCCAGCGTCACTTTTTCCCACACATTATCAAATTCTAAATCGAGTTGCCAGTGGACATTAATTGTGTTTATATTTCGAATTTGAGTGGTCAACCACAGCAACATTTTAAATAGACGACGACTGCCATCTCAGCCAGCAGTAGATTCACGAATCTTTCAGACAATTGCAGTCAATTTTTATGTTCTTTCCATTTTTTCCTCTTTAAAAACATTTGTTCGTAATGGTTTCTAAAGAACAGTGATTTGTACTATAGAGGGAAGAAAAAACATTAAGGAAATAACTGGAAAAGTTAGATTTACAAATGATTTGTTCTGATATTCTTGTGTAGATTGGCTCATCATTTACGATTTTAGAGAGAGAGAGACAGAGAGAGACAGAGAGAGAGAGACAGAGAAATAACAAAGAGAAGCTTTAACATTTTCACTTTTGGAATATTATGATCTGTTGGCAATTAGTACGACAGTTGAGATATTTTTATGATGAATTTATTCAGAAAAAGATACACATGTACAAGAAAAATGACAACACAAGTGCAAGTAAAAGCGCAGATACATGCACACAGAGACACATACACAAACTCACACATTATAGATATGTATATATATAGCAACATAGTGAGCCGATGAGCTGGTAATCCAGATAAACTTAAGTCACACACGAAAACGTAGGTACACGTTTATATATATATATATATATATATATATATATATATATATATATATATATATATATATATATATATATATATATATATATATATATATATATATATATATATATATATATATATAAATGGGTGGTGGGGTTGTGTACGTGTATGTCTGAAAGTAAAAGCTCACATACACGCACACACACTGACACACACACTGACACACACAAACACACTATATATATATAGGAGAAAAGGTAAAGTAGTGGTTCGGAGAGCCGAGTTCGAATTCCAGTCGAATCACATTACGTTCTAATACCTTTGGAAATGGTATTAATCCTCTTCTTCTCCCTCCAGGTATGTGTAAATTGCAGGAAAGACTGGGTTCTATAGCCTTGGGTAGTAACTGGTTTAGAAGGACAACTCTGAATTCAAAACCTGCAGGTCTCTGCATTCATCCCTTCAAAAAGTGTCGTTGGTTCTGCACAAACCACTAAAGTCAAATCATACGACTGGAGAGTCCACTATATATATATATATATATTATATATATATATATATATATATATATATATATATATATATATATATATATATATATATATATATATAATTAACCTGGATCTCACCAACGAATTAGGGTGTTCTTTTCTTATTAGAACGATCAGAGTGAGTTTTCCGTGCTGCCATACCATACAACTTTTTCTGAATAATCTGCACTGTCCTTAGATAGACACTCACCCAAACACTCTCAAATTTTCGTAAAGGAGCTTCCGGTGCTGAATGCCAAGCACTACAGCATGCCGTTTCCAAATTTATGGCGGAGTAAATTGCGTCATGGTGCTCTTTTTCTCGCAGACGGTGCCCATCTGACGCTACTATACTGTGCAGTCGACAAAATCAAAAGCAAAAAACGCGTATACGGAAATTAAAAATATAAAATGACGACAATTTACCCACGCACCATTTGCATACAGTTGTGGACAGAATTATTCGTTCCCACTGAATATTTGCATATTTTCTGAAGAAATGCGAATATTTGCAAGTATTTACTGAATTTATTATAAATAGTTGATTCCGTATTATATTCATAGTTATAAATTTTTCTAAAAACTGGTGCAGTCCCAAATTATCCCCTCATATAGTGATTTCTTTTGAAAATGAAATAGTATTGACCCGATTCTATAACATTCTAAAAAGTAATGAAGAAGATTATATTTGAGTGCCACGTACCGCGATAACTCATTCGTTCTGCAATCATGGCGAAGACGGCTGAACTTGATAAGAAGCTACGAGGGAAGATAGTTGATGCATACAAACACGATCCAAGTGTTTAAATGTTCCTAAATCAACAATTTGTCGCATTAACAAGAATTACAACGAGATTCAATGTTTTCAGAAATTAAGCACTGGCAGAAAACGGTTAATTTCTGAGAGAATGGAAAGGAAAATTGTTAGAGATGTCTTGAAGAATCCTTACTTAATGACAAAGAGATAATCAATGATGTAAAGACATCATGATTGAATGTATCAACGAACACAGTCAATAGATGTTTTCACCGAGAAGGACTTCGAGCTTGTCGTCCGAAGAAAAATCCATTACTTAAGGCTAAACACCTAAAATGCAGATTAGCTAGAAGTCGTCTAGATGTTGGGAGTAAATATTGGACTCTGTTTTATGGTCAGATGAAACCAAACTAGTATTATTTGATCATGCGTATTCCCGCTATGTATGGAGGAAAGTGAATAAAGTTCTAAAACTAAAAGAATATCCTCCCTACAGTTAAGGGCGCTGTTGGGAGCATTCTGCTATGTGGATTTTTTACTGATTGAAGAAAAAAGTAAGAGAAAGGAGTGTTTTGAATTTAGAGGAACTATGAGCTATTGCCAAGGAAGAATGGAGCAAAATACCTATCAATGTGTGTAGTGATCTTGTAAGGAACTATCAAGAATTATTAAAAGCAATAATCAAGAATAAAGGTTACACAATTGATTACCGAGGCAAGAGGGTCAATAATTTTGTCCTATGTTAAATGTCTATTTTATTATTATTATTATTGTTTGACATTAAAATAAAGAATTTGTTGTGGGAATCACTGCAGATTCTTCCAAATCCATTATTTCATAAATTTTGAAAAAAAATTCACATGAAGTTTCCATAAGAATTTGAGGTATTATAGCTTAATTTGTAATTATGGAAGGGGGGTAATTCTTTCCCAAACTGTATATACATGTATACATACATACTTAAAATACATGCATACATATATATGTGTGTGTGTGTGTGTGTGTGTGTGTGTGTGTGTGTTTGTGCATGCATATATATATATATATATATATATATATATATATATATATATATATATATATATATATATATATACACACACACAGTGGGGGAAATAAATATTCGTCCACATGAAAAATTGTATTTTTATAAATTTAAAAGCCTTAACTAAAACAAATTTTGATACATTTTATGTGTAAAGATTCATTTTATTAAAAAATAGTAATAAACTTAATTCTTATTCTAACAGAAATTAATGCATTTTTTTCATTTTAACTGATGAAAAAAGTATTCGTACAAAACAAAAAAAGCATATTAACTTAATTTAATACTTTGTGGAATATCCTTTATTGAGTTCAACAGCTACCAGTCTATTCCTGTACATCTCAACTAATGATTTTCACACATTGAGTGATATTTTGTCCCATTCTTCTTGGCATATTGTCTTCAAGTTCTTGATATTTGTTGGTGCACTTTTCCCAATTTGAATTTTCAAATATCGCCATAAATTCTCGATTGGGTTCAAGTCTGGGGACTGACTTGGCCATTGTAAGACATCAATGTTACTTTCAGCTAACCATTTCCTTGTAGATCTAGCGGTATGCTTAGGATCATTATCCAGTTGGAAAACCCAATCAGGAGGTAGCCGAAGGCTCCCAACAGAACGCATTAAATTGTCTTGCAGGATTTTCTGGTAGCTTTCGGCATTCATCTTGCCATCTATTATTAATATTGTGCCAACACCTTTTGCCGAAAAACAGCCCCAGATCATGATACTGCCACCACCAAATTGGCAACGTATTCTATGTTAAGTAGGCTTCACCGTCCTTCCTCCACACATAATTTCAATAATTATGACCAAACAACTCTATTTTAGTTTCATCTGTCCATAGTACTTTTTCCCAAAACGAATATTCTTTATCCTTATGCTCTCGAATTTTAGCCTAGCATCTCTGTGTCGTTTCAAGAGGAGTGGAGTCTTCCTTGGGATGCGCGATTTCAGACTGTTTTTGTGTAATTCATTACTTATTGTACGCTTGGTTACTTTAATCCCTAATGCACGCAGATGTTCCTGCAGCTTTTCTCAGGTAACCTGTGGATTTTGTTGGATCTGGCGTCCTAATATCCTTGCTGATCTTAGAGAAATCTTCCTCGGAGCACCTGTTCGTCTTTGGTTTTCGACGCAGTTACGAGTTTTAAACCTTGCAATGAACGAAGCAATTGTAGTAAAAGGAATATTCAGGTTGTTAGAAATCGTTCTGTAACTGTTCCCATCTTTTCAAAGAGACAAAAATTGGTTGTTTTTGTGAAATAGTCAATTCTTTACTTTTAGGCATTATTAGAACCTTCTCGTAAGACTAGAAATTGCAGAATGCTCTGATAATGGCTAATAGCGTTAACTATAATTACTGATAACATTACTGGAACATTCTAGAAAATACTTTTTTCTTCTGAAAAAAGTATTTTCTAGAATTAATTGATTATTTTATTTTAATAATTGATTTGTACGAATACTTTTTTCACCAGTTAGAATTTAAAAAATGTATTAATTTCTGTTAGAATAAGAATTAATTAAGTTTATTATTATTTTTTAATAGTATGTGTCTTTATACATAAAATGTGCCGAGATTTGTTTTATTTAAGGCTTTTACATTTATAAAAATACAATTTTTCAAGTGTACGAATATTTATTCCCCCCCCACTGTATATAATCTTTATTTTGGTAGAAATTTAATAATTTACAGTGTGTTATTTAGTTTACAGTTATTTAGTGATGTTCTCTTATTTTCCTTTTGGTAGCGGATTTTTAGATTGGTTTGTACGAATTGTATTCACTTTCAAGAATCATTGGTCATTTTCAAGAACAGAATATTTTATCATTTGAAAGAAAACTTTAATCTTTGATTTTTTTTCTGATATTGTATTTGGAAAACGTAAATTTTTAATCATATTTTGAAGTGTTGATGGGTTGCTGAATGATTGTAACAAATAAACCAGCTTATTGTATTATAGTGATTTGGTTTGTGTCTTTATGAGTTATTCAATAATAACATTAACTATTTGGCTGTATGATATTTTATTTAATGTAACTTTTTTGTTTTCATGCTTATAGCTATTTTCACAGTTTATATTGTATAATACGCTTTATGTTATTCACAAGTATCTAACATTGACATTGTATGCTTCGTCGATAAACAGGAACATTTATAGCGCTGCTATCTAATAAATAAGATATTAGTCGAAGAA
>OZ010586.1:61476331-61526331 GCA_963932145.1 Acanthosepion lycidas
TGGCATTAACCACACTGGTAGTAAATCTTTTAGCGAACTTCACTTTATAATATCTTTTTTTATTGATTTTTGCTTTTTAAGTAATAAACTGCAATAACTTAATAAAGTGCAATAACTTATTTTATGGCATTTATTATCTTTTTCGATGATTGTTCATTACACTGTTAATACCTATATATAATATTATAAATAGTGACATTTATTTTTTAATTTCAAATATAAATCCAGTCATGTAATAAAGATATCATCTGAAAAGAGAAAGAAAATATTCTTAAGTTATTGAGTGACGGAAGTACAGTTATAAAAGAAATTGAAATAATTAACAAGGTAAGAACAAGAAAAAACAAAAACAAACAGACTTTCAGATTATTGCAAAAAAGCGTTTTTAGAAAAAAAATAAAAGGGTAATAAGTAAGAAAAGTTGATTATTCAGGTAAAAAATATTTAAAGAAGCTGGTTTTGTAAATGTAAATATAGAAAAAATACAGAATATTAAGATCATTGATTAAAGACGTAACAGTAACTAAGCAATCAGGAAAAGAACTGTTAGTTGGGTCAACAAGTACATGAAAGCTGATTTCTTAGAGGTAATTTTGTTAATGCTCTGTCCCTTCAGTGGGAATGCGATCATGGCTTTTTGTAGACTCGTTTTCGTTATGATTCATGAATGTCTTGAAACTTAGGGGAGTTAAGGGACTGATTTTACGTTGCCTTCTCCTTAGAGTGGCAGTTGCCCAAGTGATCCCTGTCTGCCTTGCCTTGCAACCCATTGTTAGGAGGAAAAGAGACGATTCATGCCTTTCTCAAGGATGTTAGTGCGAAAGCGAACGCAAATGACTCGGATGAAATTTGAACTCGGCTCGCCAATTCAATTTTTCGTACCGATAAATGTTACTCAACCTCCGCATCCCAATAGTAATTAATGTAGAGATACAGTGGATGGATTTAAAACTTTTGCACTTGTTTTTTTTTTAAATTTCAGAATGTATAGAACATTTTTAGATTATCATACTCTTTGATTCATCGCTTTTCTCTATTTAAATTTTAGGCTAAATCAATGGATTATTGATTTAGAAATTTTACAATTTTAAATCATATCATTTAAATGCACTTGATACTGTGTTTCTATTTTATGCTAAAAATATAAATTTCTATCACATAACAATATTTTCTATATTAATTGTAATGTAATAGACTGAATTCATAAAATAATTATAAAAATCTGACAATTATTTAAGATTTGACAATTTTGTGGCTTGTAGGAAGATGTACAAGAAATTGTAAAGGCGATAATAGTGCCAGTAAATAGGTAATAACTAAAATTTATTTTTTGGCGAAAATAAAATGTAATAAACATTCCGATTTCGATGCTAAATAATTCAACAGAAAGCAATCCATTTTTAAAATTCTGTAATCTGTCAGGCTGAACATGATGTAACTTTAAAAAAAAATACATGAGCTTTAAAAAGAGCACATAATAAATTAAAAAGTGTTTTTCTTTACTGGATCGAGTGCTTTTTATCTCCAAAATATCGTTTTACTGTCTTGTTGACACTTTAGAAGATTCATTTTACGAGAAAATATTTGCTTTATCTTAAGAATCATAAACTGAAAATTTACATTTACAATTTCGAGAGTAAATGTGATATTTTACTTCCCATTTCGTAATTTTCGAGTTTTGTTCTTATTGCTAATGAATTTCAATTCAGTGTCGAGTATAGTCAGGAATATTTGTCAGACCATTATTTTATTATTGTATACATTCATCTTTTATAAAGCTTCTCATTTTGATTAGCTCAATTATGTAATAGTATCTCTTTTCAATTGTTTTCTTTTTAATTGATTGCAAACTCAAAGAAATTAAGCAAAAGAAAAATCAACTGAAATGATCAAAGCTGATTAGATTCTTTTAAAGTTTACAAACTTTTTTTAAAAACTTAATTTTTATCATTTTGACATAACATTGAATAAAGATGGTGCAAAAGCTTCAGTTCATAAAACGAGTGTGGGTGTCATTCCCGTCATTCTCAGTCTATTCATCGCTCGTCGCTTAAATGGTAAGTCAGGCCCTCCCCTTGTGTGATGTAGAATTTACTTAAATGTTAACGGAATTGACTGATATAAATTAGAAACAGTTTTATTTTTTGCAACGAAACATTTTAAATATGAAAATTATAAACTATCTAGAACTTGAAGGAGAAAATATACCGCTGATAGTAATTACATTCGCTTGTACGATTTTACTTTATTTACAAGAGTAAATGAAAAATGATAATTTCAGAATAAATTAAAAAAACGTATTGATGGATAAGTCAGGCGTATGAAGACGCTTTCTATTTTTTAAGTGTTTAATTTCTTTTAGTGTCTCATATTTTCGTGATTGTTTTATAAGTTTATGACCCTATGGCTCTCTAGTTACTTGGTTCGTTTAATCGAACAGTGTTTCATTCCCTGACAACTGCTATCAACTATTTGGTGTTCCAACTTGTCGCTTCGACACCGTGATTGCTGCCACTAATTCAGTCGTTGTAAACAGTTTGTTGTAAACAGAAAAAAAAATTATTCTTTGTTTTACAAAATGGTGTCTTTCACAAAAATATACTCGATTTATTTAAAGTTTGGTTTAAAAGTTGAACCCAAACAATAATGGGTAGAGAGTCATGAGAGTGTTTCCTACTTCATCTTTCTCTCTCCCTATTATTATTATTATTATTATTATTATTATTATTATTATTATTATTATTATTATTATCTGTGTTAGGCAATGAAGAAGAATAGGTGAAATTTCACACGATTCCCAGTTGTTTAATCTCTTATATTGTTTCTTGTTGCACCAGTCAACTTCATATCTTCATGTAACTGAATGACACCGTGTGTGTGTACGTGTGTGTGTGGGTAGCATTTAAACTAAGTTTCTATTGACACACAAGCGTATTACACGCACACACAAACACAGGCATCTTACGTTGAGTTTCAGATTGACCCTCTTCCTTTCTTTTTCTTTGTTGTATAAGTGGAAGGGCAAGTATGTATCGTTTTTTTAATATATTAATTTGTGTGTGTAACATTGTGTGTCCTGAGTAGACGCATTTTCGTGTAGGTAACATGTGGATTTTCGATCGCAAATGAAGTTGTGTCTGAAACTCCACATGCATGTGAGTTTTATTCACATTATCTATCTATCTATCTATCTATCTATCTATCTATCTATCTATCTATCTATCTATCTATCTATCTATCATAGATGGTATCATTTAACTTTTTTTTGCCAAATTATATTTCAGTAGGGTCAAGGAAAGAAATACGCCAGTAATAAACAGCAGTGAATGAGAAAAAATTACTTATGAAAGTATTTGATAAGAATTAAGGAAACAAAATAAGAAAGCAAAATAACGCGAACAGGGAAAAAATAATGAAAATGAAATAAAAGTGAAAGAAAAACTGAGAAAAGTGTTGTTACCTTTAAATAAACGGATGTTTCTATTCGATGTCTTTTTCCATTTTAAGATAAGGGAGGACAACTTTTTTCTAATGATCAATGTGAGAGACAACTAAACAGACTGGTCGAGCGATTGACAGATATTTAGACCTATAAGTTCATACAACCACATACACACATTCGTGTATATTAATATGTATTTCATACACATATGTATATATATACTAAAAGATGGAAAGATAGACAGATATTTTCATTGATATAGGTGTGTTTGCGTGTGTGTGTAGGAGTGTGTGTATAGGTACAAGAACAAATAAATATATGTATGTGTGTATATGTGCAGATAGATTTGCGTTTATATTATAGATATATATATATAGATAGATAGATAGGTATATATATATTTATATATATATGTTTATGTATATATGTTTGTGTGTCTGTGTGTGTGCGTGTAAATAACATGAAGTTGTAACAAGATAAATAGGCAAAAATATAAACACTAATATGTGAAAATTATCGATGTAAAAACACACAATGCTGAACGCGAACTGAAACCCAAATATAAAAATTGTCGGCAACTTAGATTCAAACGCGTCTCGCAGATTTGCTTCGTTTTTTGCATGAGTTTTTGTTGATGTTTTCGTTGTGTTGTTTTTGTTATATGTTTTCTCTTTTATTAGCGCTTACATAGAAGAAAACAGCAACAACCCGGAATTCCAATGTAAAAAAATGAATATTGGAGATGCACAACTCACAAGAGTAATAACTATTGGAAGAGAGAAATGTCAGCTAAAGACAAACAATTTCAATTTTCCTTATCAGAAAAATATCACTGCAAAATGTTTCTTCATATGCTTAGCACCAATGCTTTTAAAATTTATAGATGTGCTCCCCAAAAAAAGTCTAACTAAAAACTTCAAACGCATCTTCTGTATGAGGATTTATGATAGAATTTCTATCTCACTAGAATCACTTTAGGAAAAGAAAGTAAACTTTATTTTATCAATACATCAAATTACCCACAAATATATAATTCGGTATTTTATTTTTATTTTCCCCTCAAGTATCTATGTAGCACTCAGATGAATTTTTATATTGGAATTAATTTATAAATGCTTTTTATTTAGCTTCAAAGCAAAAGATTTTTGCGCATAGTATGCACACACACACACATACACATACACACACACACAGGTATCCCCCATATATGTATATGTTTGGGTGTCTATATACACGAGAGGGTGCTGAAAATGTTTCGTTACAACAAATACACCAAACTCTGATGTCTGTTCATTAGATCAATTAATAATAATAATAATAATCTTCTATATGTTATATAGCCATTCTAAATGGGAACGATCATCGCTCGCCACAACTTTCTACCGGAAATTTATTTAATTTAAAAGCAAAAGATTTCTTAGCAAAGTACGCGCGTGCAAACGCACACACACACACACACACACACACACACATATATGTGTGTATTTATATCTGAGTGTGTGCTGAAAATTCTCGGTTCAACAAGGATGCCATACTAAAAAATACGATTTTTGTACATTTACTCAAATAATAAAAATCTTCTATTTATTCTACCCCTCCAGAACGTATGATGATCATGGCTCTGCAGGACTTCCTATCTGATATAATAATAATCTTCTAAGTTGTGATTGCATTAATTCCATGATCTTTGACAACAACTGACTTTTTGGTGTTAATTTAAAATTTACTGCTTAAGAACCGGAAATTGTTAAAACAAACCTTACGTAAAAATATAACATTTCAAATTTTAATTATCAAATGTTTCTTTACCATCAAAAATATTATGTTTGTTAATGTACAGCGGGATAATACTGGTTTTGTCAATGTGTAAAGGTAAATAAAAATCAGTAAATCATATCCCTGTCTAATACCAGAATTTATTGTAACACTATACACTATATGTACGATTTTAGTAGAAAAGTCAATATTTCAAAATTAAAATACTTTTAGCTAAACGATATTGGTAACAATTTCAGAATGTACTGAGTTCGAATTCCAGTTGAATTCCAGTTGAATTCCAGTTGAATTCCAGTCAAATCACTTATGTACGTATTAGTATGTATTATAAAGTAGTAAAATTAAAAGTCTGGGAAAGGTATCAATCCTCTTTTTCTCTCTCCCCCCGCCAGCTATGGGTAAATAGCAGGACATACCGAGTTCTATAGCCCTGGATGGCAATTGGTCTACCGCAGTAAGAAATGGTAACCTACTGCGGGAAAAAAATCTGCCTCTATCAAAAGATATATGATCGTGTGTATCACGCATGGTACATAACTGACTTATACGAGAATATAACGGGTAAATTTTACCTTGTAACATAGATCTTTACTAAATACGTTGTTTTGTACGTGAAACATATTATTATGCAAAGTACCACATAAATGTTTATTTAACAAAAATCCATGATGGTGACGGTGAGATGAAGCATTTGCATACGAAGAAACATTCGGCGTTCATTGATGCCACATAAAATTCACATTACAAGAAACATATGACATTTATTGACTGAACAGTTAGCATTACTGTTAGTTGAAATTCATAAAATATTTCTCTTAAAACATTTCTTCAGTCAAACTGGTTTCTCAAATCCGCATTCTCACTCTTACTAATATTGATGGGAGTTTCATGCCCGCGCTTTTAAGATTTTGATGATGTCATTACTTTGTAACTTTTATTAAATGTAAAACACATTTTAGCTGTTTCAATGCTGTAAACCTTCAAGTTGTGTTTTTGTTTTGTTATTTGGTAAAGTTCTTTGTTATTCAGGAACGCCATTAATGAGATCTTATGAATAGTTGTTTTTAAGACCCACAGAATTAATTTACTTGAAGTCATTTTTAATCATATTCAGAAAAACGGATATATATTGTTGATAGTTTAGATATTTATGAACGAGTTGGTCGCTATGCAACTGACAAGGATATTTAAGAACAGGAATCAAGTTCTTAGGTTGGTTACATTATTTTATTGGATAATATTTGAAAAAGTTGAAGGATGTTGTATTATTTTGTGTCTTTTTATTGGCAAGGTCGGTTATAATCAACATTGCAGAATCTGAAGTAGCTTTATTCAAGGAATGAACGTACTCTTTAGAATAACACTTCTGAGAAATAACAAAAGTCTCTTAGTCAAGAACTTCAAGTAATTATCTACATTTATCTTGAGATCATCATCAATTTTGAAGAGACTTTTAATTTTACTACTTTACAATACAAACTAAAAGCAGTTTCGTAATTTTCGAAGTCATTTTGATTGACGGGCCTAGTCTCTAGTCCAGACATCAGATTCATTCAATGTTATTCTAGATTTATCACTAAGAAAATACAGATGAAAAATCAATTTTCATGTGCTTCTTCACTCAAATTACACAGTTCATTATGTGATATTTACTTAAAGGTGGCAATTTGTTTGAATTCGTGTCTATAATCAATTTTCATAATATTCTGTATTTTTTTTCTCTGTTTACATTTGCAGCACTAGCTTTTGATATTTTTTTGGTGGTTGATCCACTTTTAACTTTTTACACACGTCTTTCTGTGACATTATTAAAGCCAATTATTTCTTTATCTTGCTAATATTTCACTTGCTTTTTTGAATTGTGATCGTGGTTAAAGTTTACACAATTTCTATTGCTCAAAACTTGACATGATTTTGTTTCTCTTTTGAAATTCTATCTTTCTTATGAACCATAACAATCCTTATATATCTTAAATTAAAAATAAATATAATTTATTTCTATTATACATATTTATTTTTGTAAACAGTTTCTGATCATCTTACGCTGCATATTAAGTAGATTTGGTATCCACGCATCAAAGTAATTTCTGTACTTTTCTTATGTCCTTAGACTACTTATTAGATAAATTGTGTATTCTATCATAAGAGAAGGATTCCGCTTTTGATTCGTTGGTATAAAGTAAAACAATTGATATTCATAAAGTCTGGAAAATACGCCGTCTGTGGAAGAACTTTCTTTTTCAGAAAAAAGATCTTTTCTTTTCTAACTCACCAACTCTTATCGTCGTATTGCGCATCGTATTGTTTTTTCAGATTATAGGAATTTGTAATAATAACATCTTGTTTGAATTCCCTTTTGAATTTCACTAAATTTGAAGAAGTTTCACCCCCATGAAATTAAAAAAAAATCACTCCTATTCACGAGTTTTCAAGTTGAGACGTTTTCCAAGGTATATTTTGTCTTGAAACCCAAAATATATTTTAAAACTTGCAAATAATTCCGAACACATTTTTGCATCTACTGCATCGCTCTTATAAGTTTTAGTGATTCATTGTAGCTTTTCCTCAAAATAAAGTATCTCTTTTTAATGAACAATTCTTCTGGGTAAACTTCAAAAACACATGTTCACCTTAGGAAAACAGAAAAAAAAAGTTTATTCAACATTAGATCTAGTCACGAAGCAGCCCGAGAAAAGACTGCATATCCGAATCATGTGGTTCTGGTTCCTTAGTGCTTTTCACGAATTCTTGGTATTGTGAATCTCTCTCTCTCTCTCTCTCTCTCTCTCTCTCTCTCTCTCTTTCTCTTTCTCTCTTACAGGATTTTTCCTGTCTTTCATTAAATACCTCAATTATTGCTTTTTTGCTTGATTTTAATACTCCGTTTCGGAACACATTTTGTCCTCAAGCTTTTTAGTTTTTTTTCACTGATGATTATATAATCTATAATTGATTTCTATTTACACTTACACAGGTATAACTTCTTTTTTTAAAAAATCATTTTCACCCTAAATAAGACTATAAAATCGTTTATGATTAGAAACAAATGAGAAATCATAACAATTACTATGGAAGTATTTATAGGAAAGGCACAGGGAAGCGACATTAAGGCGATGGTAAAATGATTGAAGCCACGATGCTAGATCAGGGCCAATTATATTGCAGATTCTTCTTGGGATTTTATCAGGAATCTTTAAATGTGTAGCAGGGACACCAGACCATATGTGGCAGCAATATTCTAAGCATGGACGAATTGTAGACTTATAAATATGTAAGATAGATCCTGGAGAGAAAAATTATCTAGCACGAACTAACTACCAGCATACCTAGCAACGAGTTCAATATAATCCTTACACTTCATGTCAGCAGAGAACGTTAGCCTGAGACGAGTCACTCTCGTGGAGGTTAGTATCAGCCATGCCGATGGAAGTCAGAAAGGACTCTCTTGTGATTATTTTTTCCTGTAGCAATATTTGATGCATAACATTGACAACATTGACTTTCATATGCATTTGCAATAATACGTTTCTTAAAAAAGACTTCTAACATAGTTATTAAAACAAATATTTGAATTGTATATTTTATAAAGCAACTGTTTAAACTGCGTGCATAAAGAGTATTTGAAGAGCTATATGCACAATGGTGGTATAATTGATAATGCATGTAATGATTTACGTAAAGATTCATTAATTGGCTTGAGTTCACATTATTCGGTTGTCATTTAACCTCCGAATAATTATAAATAACAAATTATAGCATTGTGATGTAAAAGTCAGATATACATGTTTTAATGTTTTATTTACTTACACAATATGTTTGCTTAATTTAACTATGTTCGGCGTGTGAATGACATGTGACTATTTTAGAATTACAATTAGAATTGTCCATCTCATTTCTATTAAACCTGCATTTTTTTTTATTCTTGAAATCTCCCGTTGCATTTTTTTTTTAGAGAGCAGAATATGAAAAAATAACATTCCAATGGATATATGTAGATCACTGAGAACAATTATTGGAGCTGATCTACGTGGTGGTAGTAACGAATTTTGTGGGGTGTGGTTTCAGAGATCATGAGAGGGATCATCAGTGACGTGCATAGGTAAGAAAAGAAAGAAGCGATGCGTTGAAAACGATTACTCGGAGAATATTCTCAACTCCCCTTGCCTCTGCATCCGGTACTACTTAAAGTGAAAATTAAAAATAGAAATGATAGGTCATTGTTTATCCCACACAGGTTTCACTTCACCCATAGATGTGTGTGTGTGTGTGTGATGGGGGGGGGTAGTATTTGAGGAAAGAACGTGCAGAGGAATGTCATACACATGGGATCACTCATGCACATTTAGTGACATCACGTGTCTCCTTCATGATCAAGGCAACGTTATAAAGAACTTTAGGGAGTTGAGGGTGTGTCGGGACCTTTTATAAGAACTGATTGAGAATCCTCGACGTACACAACCTTCTTGCTATCTGCTCAGTTGCATTCTTGTGACGAGCAAGTGGCCTTTGTAATCAATTCATTCTTTCTCTGTGCGAAACAACCTAACATCATGGTTGAATCAAATGTTAAACTTCTCAGTCAACGCTCAACACCTATGCCTGGTTGGATCCTGTGTCTTCTTGCATCATTAATCGTCTCAAGTGAGTATTTCTTTTATCATTTCATTATTTTCATGACTTTAATGTTTTCGTATAAAATTTCAAAAGTTTTATCATATAAAGACGTTCATAAATGCTATAAAATTTTGCAAAACCTATTTTAGATTTTATCTTTTATTTTAAATAATATTAGCCTCAAAATAATTATTAATTAATTTATTTATTTTGCTATTTCTGAAAATTCCTGAAAATCACCGTGTATATTTTATAGGAAGATTCAGGACTCCCCCTGTTGCTGTTCAATGATCCATTGATCCATTGAACAATATAAAAATATTTAATAATTCTACGTGAAGAATCAATTGTGTTTGCAATCGGTTATTTCTCTACCGGCTTTCAATATTTTCTGATGGTTTACAGTTTCTTTCTATTTCTGTATGTCTGAGTAACATCGAATTTATCATTAATTAATATGAGAAGATTAAAATTTGACTTTAAAGTTCTTTAACACATGTATAGATTTTCTCAGAAGAAAATATCACGTTTATTCTAGAAATATGAATGTACAGTTATTTTTAATGACATAAGTTGTATGTAAGCTATTTCATTTTTGAACACATAGTTTGTTTCATTATTTTTACTTAGTGGTTAATGATGCTCTCATATTAAAATAAGCAATTTCATGTCAGAGTGAGATTATGAAAAATATTTATAATATTAAATTGATCGGAAAGGATTTTAATAATTTCCATTGGACCTCTTGTATTTTGCATTTATTGATATCTTTCATTAAGTAATTTTAACATTTATTTTTTACAAATCATTTCCTTCTTTCATACTCTTAATAAAGGGTGTCCCTAAAGTCTGGACACAATAGGCAAAAATGCATATTTACAAAAAATGAAATTTTGAACAACATTTTGTTGAGTTGTTATATTAACAAGTAACATTTTGATTCTGATTTCCATAATTTGTGATGCAAATGTTTATGCGCTTTGCAACATTCATGTGAACTCGATGCAATAACTCCATATTGCCGTCAATTTTAGCACATTCACTCTTCATGTGTTCAATCAAGTGTGCTGCATCTGTGGTTTTCAATGAGTACACTTTCTCCTTTAGCATACCACAGAAAAAGAAATCACTTATTTCTTCTTTCGACAAAACCAAAAAGTAAAAAAAAAATATATATAATAATATATATAATGGAAGTAAAAAAATATAGTTAATGAGATTTATGTGTCCAGACTTTAAGGACACCTTTTATATCGACCCAACACAAATTCTTTATCCATATCTAACAATTCAAATCAAATTTCAGCAAGTATTAAACCATTTGTTGCCAAAGTTTTAACAATAATAATAGTTAATGTCCTAGGGTCGGTTGAACATCAGAGAACTTGACCAGATTCCATCATATATAGCGGTTCCTTCTATATGTTGTCTTAGTCTATGTGAATGACTGGGAAATCACCTTTTCATTAAAGAAAAAAAAACAAACAATATTTGAAAATTTACTTCAAATTAATGTTCTCCTTAAGAAGCCAAAAATTCTAATTAATAAATGATTTATTAATATCATTTCAACATATTTTTCAGTATTTGCATATTTAGTTTTCTTCGCAAATATACAAAACATTTAAATTCATTTCATTAATTTAAAGCAAAAATATTAAGCTGTCACTTGTTGTGAATATCAAATTGAAAGAAAATCTTTGTTGACAGTTTTTTGCTAAATGTTCTCGTTCATGTTTAATATACGATATTCACTAATCGTAACGGATTCAGAAATATTAGATAAGATAAAAGCTGAGTCGAATTTTTGTTTAGCAACAATTGTTTTCTTTTTCTTGGAATAAAGTAAATTGTGCACCAGCAGCCCAACAGTGTCCTGCGTCTTGGCAATTTGATTGGTCAGATCTGAGAGAAAACAAAGACTTATTTTGGTTGGATGTTGGAAATGCTTCAAATGGTTACATCGCCGAGACACCCCACGACTGTGAGTTAACATTACTGCATATTTTGAATATATATTTAGTGTGTAAGTTACTCTCGCGAGTAGTTTGTAACACATTATTTATCATCTCTCAGTTGCGTCTCTGTCTTTGCGCAGAGTGCGCTCAGGGGTGATTCCGTCAAAGGACAGAGTTGCAGCCGAGGAAAATTATACTGAGAGATGCTGGGGAACAGCTTCCCGAGGCCGCGACCTCTCATTGCACCAGAGAGAGGGATCGGTTCTCGCATCGAAGCCAGCTCAACCGATGTGCTCGGGCTCCCACACATTAAATCGAACTTGTGTCACAACCTGGCATCGTGGGGGGTTGTTGTTGAGTGAATACAAATTTTGAGCATATGTATTTTGACAGTTTAATGTATTATTGCGTATAGATGCGTGTGTATGTGTGCGTACGCGCGCGTGTATACTTATTTAACATAAATAAGCGTATGAAAATATTTCAAATGCGTTACAAGTTGAATAAATCAAAAGTATTATTTATGGTGGTGATTATGACAATAATAATAATAATAATAATAATAATAATAATAATAATAATAATAATATCAGTTCTTACAAAAAAACTTTACATATGTGGCTATTACACATTGAGAAGGTAGTTGTTAAATGCCATTCCCCAGAATCCTCGGCGATGAACGCGGGTGACCCCCAAGGTTTGCTTCTCGGTCCAACACCCTGCCTCCATTACATAAATGATCTGTCAAAGAGAATATTCTAATCATTTGTGAATATCTATGCTGATGATACAACGGAGCCCCTCTAAAATCCTCGATGACCTGAGTTTGGCATCTGATATTTCCTCTGACTTACCTCCAGCAGCTCAGTGGGAAAAAACACCGGTTGGTCATATTCAATGCCTCAAAAATCAATATCAGTGCCTTTCCACCTTCGCCGATAGGACCCAGAACTTCCACCAATCGTAACGCACGGATCTTTCCTTAGGAAAGCACTATACTTTGAGCGCCTATTAGAACTTAAACTCAACCCAGACCTCAAGTGGAATACGTACATATGATCCATTGCAAAAGATACTGAAAAAATTGACTGTTCCCTGTACTGCTCCAGCAATTTCCTCATCCCGCCTGCTATCCTCTTCCTTTACAAGAGCCAGACCGAAAATGAAGTACTGCTGCCATATATATGGGCAGGAACTGACCAGTGTTCACTCTCTATTCTCTATAGAGCCCAAAAGCGTCTCCGAGTCATTGTAGGTGGCGAAATATTTTTCACTCTGCAGCCCTTTTCTCACAGACGAGACGTCGCAAACCTCTTGCTAATCTATCGCTATTCCCATGGATAGTGTTCATATGGTAGAACTAAGGAGTGTCTCCTTAGTTTCACCAGTTCTAACTCTCACTGCTAAAACCCGACTTACCACTCACATTCAAGTGAACCACCCTCATTCCCTTCCTATTCCTCTGGTGAGATGCAAGTTCCAATCAATCAGTTTCTTCCTACAAACCACTTCCATGTGGAACCGACTCCTAAGATCACTACAATCTTAACCTGTCCAAGTATAGCGTTAACCGTTATCTTCCATTCATATGCGCATAGCTGTGTCCCTTACTCTGTAACCTTCGACCTCGAGTGGCTTCCGGGCTTTGTACAGGATGAACACCACTGTAAAAGAAAAAAAATCACTTATTATATTTTTATATTCACGACAGTTTTAAATTTAATCTGCATTCTTTATTCAGCTTCGTTTTTATTGTTAAGAGAATGTACAGACATTCTGATAAAAATCGTTACAAAAAGACTCACTGGCGTATGCGTATTAAAATAAATAAGCTTTATGTCAGTACGGCAAATGCTTAAATCTTTGTCAAAAGTAATTCACAAATATTTTAACTTTGGCCATCGGAGACCGATGACTGAAATTTTGCTGTTATATTTTTGCATATTTTTATTTGCCTAAAGCAAAGTTAAATAAAATTCATCATATTTAACCATGAATTTTATATTATTAAGACGAACATTTCTGAACATTTGAAATTTTGCAAAACATCTGCGATATTTTCGTCATCAAAGTATCATCGGTTATTGTTTTTATTTTGAAAAACATTTAAAAGAGCGTTTATTATGTATAACTATTGGCGTGACACGTTTAAGAAAAGTAACTATAACTCATTATTATATTTACTTAATTCCACAACAACAACCTTTTTTTTTCTGCAGTAATTGTGAAAAGCAGAAATTATAGCGCCTCCATAAGTGACCTTCTTGTGACAAGCAATAACACAAATCCTGAATGCGACAATGGTCATTTTGTGGTGAAGTCTAATAGTTATCTCTATCAACCTGCCCACTGTACCAGTGTAGTCAGCTTTGGAAAGAAGGTGTCTATGAAAAGAGTCCGACTCCGGTGGGTTGCTCCTTCTTGCGGCTGTGCACACGTTAGGTACGTATTAAGCTATTCTCTTTTTGTTTATACAATTAAACTACCTCAATTGAGACCGCTTTATATTTAATTAATTAAACAGTTTTTAATCTATGTTTCTTATATATAACAGTTTCGTATTTTCTGATAACCACTACAAGTAGAAATTCTTGATGCAATTATAGGGGGATTATAGGACATTATAGGACTTAAGTACAGAGACGAAATTATTCTGTATTCTGATTATCATGTATAATTTTAAGTTCTATAATGAAAATAATGAAAGCTTTCTTACCTGTTTCCATATTTATGAAATATATATAATTTGTAAACATGTTAGCTATTTTTTTGCAGAGTTATTGTAAGATCTAGCCTCGGCTTTTACTACGCAGATGATGACAAAGCAGAAAGAGATTTGCTCTCGAAAGTGATTTGTTCAAGAGGTAAAGTATTTATTATATTGCTTTTTCTTTAAATCTGAGCTAAACGTAATTGTAATGGCCTTGGATTTGTTCTAGATTACAATTATTAAAGATCAATCATAATAGAGAGATCATAGAACTTAAAAGAAAAACACTCGACAAATATTATATATTGTGAGTTTGAGTTTCATTTCAAAACACTGGGAAATCTATAGTTTCGCCTACATCTTCTTAATTCGCTAATAAAAATAAAGTATCGTCAATGCGCGCCTGTTTGTTTATCCACGTGTCTTGCATTTGTAAATGAGTCAAAGATTTATAGTTCTGTTTCGATTTTGAAGTCAGTCACATCTTAATTCAATACTTATACTATAAACGGTGCTTTTCTCGATAAACATAAAATAAACTTCCTGTCAAATGTATTTGCCAGATTTACAATAGCATTAAAACTTTATTTAAAATATTTTGTTTTTTAAATCTTCAACATATATGAGTAGAAAGTGAAGCAAATATATATTGAAAATATTGATGTGACATAACTTGATATCTGAAATGCTAACTCAAAATATTGTTAATATTGAAAATAACAGGATGTATAATAATAATAATTATAATAATAATAATAATGTACAGATGTTTTCTGGAATATAATATTTGAATTAATCTTTTTACTTTTAGATTTCTCAAATTCATCAGAAAATACGGAAACATTCGAAATCCCGAAAAATTATTCAAAAGAGGAAATTTTAAAACATGTAAGTTATTTTGAGTAATTATCCTAACGAAAAAAGATGATTTAGAATATTACTTGAAATTTCTTAAGTAAAGCTCCAATGATTCTTGATCATGTATATATAATGTTTTTATATTTACGCTCTGACGATAGAAATTCAGACACAGTTCAATAATTGATCAAATTTCTCGTCATTGGCATTCTATAATGTCTGATGGAAAAGAGACAGTGAATAAATAACAAACCGCTCTCAAATTTTCACTGTCGGAGTAATAACTGTATGAGACTCGACATGGTGTAATGAGTATAATTATGCTCTACAAATTATTGTAAATTGTGAACATTGAAAAATGCCTATGCACGAACTGCGGTAGATATCTAAGTTTACAAATGTATTTATAGGTCCAATGAAGGGAAGTGAAGTGTCATAAAACATCAATTTTTTATTTGAAATGAATGAAAACATTTTAAACGATAACATTTGTGTTTATGCCTTTCAGAAGGTCGAGACTTTTTCTCACCTTTGCCAACAAATAGAACAACACAACCCAGAAGAGAATCGTTGGCCGTCGTATTTTCTGGAAAATCGTCAAATGAGCCAACCGGAAAAGGATAATCCAAGATGGGAAATTCTGCAACTTATCCTTGATCAACGTCGTTCAGCTCTGCGGCAATGCTGTCAAATGAAGGTTCGTACCAGAGTTATAAATTTAAAAATAATAATAAAAATTTATTTGGCGGGAATGGAAAATATTACATTAAATTAGATCATGTGTTAAAAATGATTAAACCGCATCAAGTGTAAGAACATTCTGCATTTAGATGAAATAACAGAATTAAAAATACTTTTTGCCTACACTTATGCACGATGATTTTAAGTAAAACAACCTTCAAGTTCGTTGCTAATTGCAACTTATAACTGCCGAGAACGGTTTAAGGATTGACATTAAGACGAGCCAAAAATTCCTGCAATGAAGCATGTGACACCAAGATATTAATTGTATCAAAAGGTTTAAACCGTAGCATTTGGCATATTTTTTCTGATCAGTATAAAAATATCTAATTTTATTTTTATTCTACTAAACATTAATGCCTTTTTGAGTTAACATTTCAGATAAGTTACGTCATTTACTGTCAATTGTATTTTCCAGATGATTATAATGAAACGAATAAAATGGATTAAAAAATTGAAAGATATCTAGTAATAAAGATGTCTACTAATAAAGATGTCACTAATAAAGATGTCTACTAATAAAGATGTCACTAATAAAGATGTCTACTAATACATAGTTTAATTCAATATAGAGTAAAACACATTCAAGATAAAACTATATGTGTGTAGATATTATTTTCTTGTTTTTCGAAGTGTATAATACAAAATCTTATGTCAGTAGTTATAAAAAGAAATATTAGTTCTGGAATCAGTAGCCTATGCGGATGACAGAAAAGTATTAAAATTGATTTGTATCGCACTTTACTGTCAAGAGACTTAATAAACTAAAATATTCGTAAAAAATAATATGCACAAGAGAAAAGTGTGCAATGTTAGTGCCACTGTATGGATGATGAAGTTCTTGATTAAAGGTGAGAGTTCCCACACTGATCTTTACAGTACAATGGAACAAAATGCCAAATGTCCAACACTGGTAGCCGAACTTAGACAAACATTTTTTATGGTTTACATTTGAACTTAGAAAGAAAAAAATAATCTGATCACAGTTCTTCTCACTTGAAGTTTTGATATAAGTATTTCAGGTAAACTAAATGTATTCAAAACGCAGACATTTCTTTCTCTCTCTCTCTCTCTCTCTTTCTTTCTTTCTAATAAACAAGTATGCCTGTATACACTTATATAGTGTCACCAAAAAAAAAAAAAAAATTGATTGATAAAGTATAACCTTTCGAGCAAAGTAAATAAATAAATAAGTCTATAATGGTTGTAAATGTAAAAAGTGAGAAAACAATAAAAATGTATATCATTTACAGTCATATTTTTACAAATTACATTTTGCTTCATATGCGTACTCGATTCGCAGAAATATTGACAGAAAATTATTAAAAGTTTTGAACTTAAATTTCTATGCAATGAAGTCTTGATGCAATTATACAGATTTATGTAAATAAAATAGTGAAGTCCTAAAAATTTATGAATCCTTAAACTTAGTGTTACTTTCACAATTATGTACTGATTGAGAGTTTGTAGTGGTTTTGAACAGCAAAAACAAAGAAATTAACAACTAAAGCAACTTCCATAGAGAGAAAGGCCACCCACCACAAGAAATCATTCTTGAAATCAGTTCAAATAAATTTTCATTGTTTAGATGAGAAAAATATTCTCTTTTCTAATATATGGGAGAAATATGGGTTTAAAAGAAAATTCTTACAATTCATTGCGTGATTCTGCCTTTAAATTGGTTAATCATCATAAAAGAAGTGTTTTCAATTTTTAGTATATTTTGATCATTTTAAGTATTTTTCAATGAATATTTCATTTTCGAAGTAATTTTCTAACGCTGAATCTTCTGATATTTCTAATGCAATTTCTTCCAAAAATGTCTTTGACTTGTTGGTTATTAAGCGAAACAAATCCAACAAATTTACTAAATGAAGTCAACAAAACCAGTATCTCTCCGAATTAGGTTTGTCTTGTTGCGTTTTGACTCTAATTGAAGATTAATATTTTCAGGATCCAGTCATTCATCTCGAATGCTTCTCTGACATTCGGCGACAGCGTATTGACCAGTTGTGTGGGGACGGTCAACCGGAACTACCATTTACGAAATTACGTTCTCCATGGATGGCAGAAAGACAAGAAATGTGCTGCCATGAACTTGGTAAGTTTTCTCCTTATTTTCTGCTTTGATCTCTCTCTCTCTCTCTCTCTCTCTCTCTTATTATCTTCGTATTAATTGAATTTTTAGTAAGGTACATGATGAAAATGATGATTTTTACTGATATTTACAACCGAATATTTTATAAGAAAGTATATTGATTACTTGATAATCAATCTGACAATAGCGGAACTGATGGAAATTTAATACTTCATTTAAATATGGATTGATATTCCTTGACATGTGACACAATTTACATTTCGTAAAAATAATATTGTCTGTGAATCATTCACATAAAAAATATTATTGTTCGTTTTTATTTTCCAATCCTAGGCGAAGACCGGTATTCATGCTTTAGTAAAAATTCCATTCAGGCGAACGATAGAAGTGAATTCAACATGGTTATTCTTGATGAAACTGATCCATTTAACGACTTAAACGACTACATCAACATCAAAATGCTTCAGGTAAGTGTACACTCGAGATTATTCTCGTCGGTTCCTTAGCAGATATTACTAAACAGGCTAGCACTAGTATTGCCGTAAATGCACTAATCATTGTAGCCAAATATCAAGAATAGATTTGACTATATATATATATATATATATATATATATATATATATATATATATATTATTATTATTATTATTATTATTATTATTATTATTATTATTTATATATTTATTATGATAAAAGACTAGAAATAATCGGTTAATTAAATTTTAGAATGACTGCTAAATCTTAAACATGCATGAAAATATTTTCAACAAATCTATTTATGTTAGTGAGAAAAGATGATTTCTTCCATATTTTCTGAGTAATAATTTTTTCTAATGATTGATTTCTTGAATGTTAAAATAAAAATAAAACTGCAGAATAAACTCTTTTAAAATCGTAGAAATTAGAAATGTAATATATAACAAAATAAAACAATTCGGCACACTTAATGGAAATTAAACTACATAGCTATGATATAATCAGTTATAATTTTATTGAAAATGGGTGCAATTTTATTTATCAGTTGGACACAAAGTACATTAATATTCTATCTCATCTTTGTTATTTTATGTTCAATCTTGTTGGCATAAATAATTGTTATAATTCTAATGTGCTGAAATAATTCCTTTCACCACAACAAATACATATCCGTATTCTTCATTCGAAAGAACTGATTTATTTTTAATTTATCTATCTATCTATCTATCTATCTATCTATCTATCTATCTATCTATCAGAAACGTCAACTCTTATTTTTACTTTTTTTATCACTTTCAGACATATTTTTCATTCGAAAAATTCATTTCTTATTTTGAAAATTGAACTGCATAAACTAGAGAAATTATTTGTTGAAATTTGTAATCATTCTCTTTGCATTTATACTATTTATTTCAGCGTTTAAACAAATTTTAATTTTAAAATCTATCTTTTGAACTTTATTTCTTATTAATTTTTATTGAAACACTTATAAAATTGAATATTCTCCGTTGCTTTTCGTCTAATTACTCTCCAATAAAAAATGCCTGACTGTGATATTAAAACTATGAAATGAGATGGAGGTTGAATTTCTTTTCCATTATGGCGCTTTTGTTTCTTCTGCTATATCTATATTGATTGCTATTGATATAATTTTTCTCTCTGTTGATGTCATGTTGTTTGTGTTGACAAAAATATGCGTATCTTGCATTTAGGCCAGCGACCTAAGTGTGTTTGGGTCAGCTCCAGAAACATCTACGACCGTTTTAGTCAAGGGAGTGACGTTGAGAGGCAAAGCTGCTGGTCGAAAGAATCGTGCCGGTTCGAAACAGCTCCGGCCTGTCAGTTCAATCAAAAGTGTCGACCGTTCTAGCGCCGACGATGATGTCATAAAAACGGGTGGGGAAAAAGTTCAGAGAATGAGAGATGACCTTGTAGTAGATCCATTTGGTTCGAAACGGATGAAAGGTACAGTGTACCTGTTTAGAATTGAATACGTTTTTAAATTATTTTATATAAACTTTTTTTATTGCAGCTATTTTTTTTTTTATTATTACTAATATTTAGCTACCAAATGTGTTTTGAGTTTTACTCTTGGGTGCAAAAAAGAAGCTGCAGTTTTCTTTTAAAGATACCAAAATTAGAAGGTCGACGTCTGTAAATTTGGTAAGCTAATCAGCATGGTTGTATTTGTTTCTGGCAACAATAACAAAAATATAAAATCTCCTAAATATTCTTAAAAATTTAAAGTTTTATAATTCTCTGAGAAAAAAGTAATCGGATGAACTGATGCAATACGCAATGAAAGAGTGTTATAAATACTTTAGGATTATCTTTCTGTGTCTGTCTAGCACGTGTTGTCAATACAAACCTCACTATCATTTAGAGAATATATTTTCTTAGAAGTGATTTTCTGACGTCTGACGCACTTGGACAGAAATGTATATTTTAATCATATTTTTCATCAATAAACGAACTGAGTTTGGATTTTATAGATATTTACTAAGTATAACTGAGCTCTCTTCGAGTCCCAAACACATTCAATCATAGTCGAAAACCTCTATTTATGCTTTAGTAAAAAAGCTTAGTTCTGTCGTCACTCTTCCAATGAAGCCTCAATGTGGCTTTCATATGTCAATTGATAGTTGGTATTTCAACAAATATTCAACATTTTTAAATGCCATATCAATGCAATGATATGGCAGTTGATGATGAAGACTGGCAAATAATAAATGTGTAACGTTAAATCCTTAACAACTCATTATTTCAGCTTTCGAGTTTCAAAACACATTTGGTAGCATGGTTTTATATTATGTCAAATCAAATATAACTGTAAATCGATATTTTCAGTAATTACTTCTTATATTGATTTTGTATATTCACTTATTGAATATGAAATAAAATTCTTGAATTAATCATTTATTTATTTAATTCTATCAGATGGCGATTGTTGCACTGAAGGGCTTCGGATAGGGTTTTCGCTGCCGAAAACTGTTTCCAAAGAATCAGCTGAGAGGCTTTGTAACATTGTGCGCTTGCACTACCAAATACCACTTTTTCGAAATTCACAAACATCCTGCTCCAAGTCGTTCCTCAGTTGTTGCTTGCAGTCTACTGTCGAGTAAGCAGTTTTATTTGGATTAAATTTATAATGATCAAAATGATAAAAAACAGACTTTTCTCAAATGCGACTTTCTATGAAGTCACATTAATGATGTAGCCTAAATAAATTCCTATTAGCAATACTGACTGTAAGAGAATACTCAACTTCATATACCCAAAATATATATATTAAGTTTAAATTTTAAAATAATTTTCCACCTTGATAAAAATTTTCCAACTTGATAAAAATTTTCCATCCAAGAGTAGGCATTGTGCAGGCATTATATAAGGTCGGTGCTATGTGTATTGCTTTTAAAACTCCATCATACAACATCCTTTACTAGGTAAAGAGAAGACATGTTGGATTTGATAAAACATTACTTCAACTGTTAGTTGTACTCTTCCCACAAATAAAATATTTTTTTAATGAAATTTGAATTTTAAATAAAATAGCTTTATTTATTATTACAAATTTTTGCGTTTAAGTGTTGGTAAATAATAACATTATAGGTGAATTTAAAAGTATTAAACAGTATAAATCAGGGATTTAGCACAAACCAAGACGAACCTACTTCCTCGGTCGTTTTTTTTTATATCTAGGGAATATCCTCCTTTAAATTGTTGTAGTAGATTATAAAAACAAATTTATATAGGTACATGGAAACATCTTACTCTTTTCTCTCTTCCTGGAAGAAAGTCAACATTTAGTGAGGTCAGTATATTTTAAAATTAAGTAATATGTGGGACTACTAAAATTATATTCCAATGAGACATAATAATGTTAGAATTATACAAAAGAAACACAAGCAAATTAGTGTTTGAAAATCTATCTATCTATCTATCTATCTATCTATCTATCTATCTATCTATCTATCTATCTATCTATCTAATACTGAATACTTTTTTTAATATCGAATGACGTTTCCGTTCTATTTTCAGTAAATTTGGCATAATTCCTGAGTCGACTGATGCTAATCAAAAAAGTCAAATGAAACAAGAACAAAATGGTAATGAACAAATGAAGGGAATGAAAAAACTTGGTGGTGAATTGAAGACGGACGCGACAAATGATGATCATCTAATGAAGAATATGGAAAAAGAAAACGTAGAAAATACTGAAAAAATGTCCAAATGGTATTTGCTAAAACAGCTGCTCGCCCCATCTCCAGAGTCTATAAGGTCTACTGGAAGAGTCTCGCAAGAATATGATGATGATGATGATGATGATGATGATGATGATGATGATGACGACGACGACGATGATGATGATGATGATGATGATGATGATGATGATGATGATGATGATGTCGAAGACAAAGAGCAGAAGGGAGAGGAGGAGGAGGAGGATAAAAAAAAATATAAAGGAAAAAATTTAAAGGAAGGAAAAAAAGAAGGCGAAGAAAAAGAAAACGGGGAAAGGAAAAAAGATGAAGAAAATAGAAAAGAGAAAAGAAACGGAGGATTAAACAAGAAAAAAGGAAATTTGCGTTCATCATTACGAAATAGGCGACTGTCTAAATTGCGACGAAGTGAGAAATTGTCAAGTCATAAGAAACAAAGACGTCGCCATTTTCATGGAAGAAGAAAAACCACATCGAAACAAAGGCATTAAAAAAAGTCACAGACGAATTTAATTAAATCTGAACACATTATATATATCCACTTTCATCATATTACATCCCATTCATTCATATGATTTAGCATGTCAGTTCATTGAAGTGAGAATGTACGAAACGAATTCCCTTTTCTCCTCAGTAAGAATATCATGTTAATCTTTCGATCAAACATTTCATTCATAAGTATTGATCTGTTTTAAAATGTTAAGGTTCATATGTTTGTCTGGTTAATTCAGAGTGAGATACAAAATGTCAACCGCACGAATTTCTGTTTGTGATTCTGTAAAATTATTTAAAAAAAAACAAATCGATTTTTATGAAGTAAAATTATTGTCTAGTGTAAATACCACTTCCAAAAGAACTTGCCATCGATACGCATTTGGTCATAAAAGTTTGAATGTGAAATCGAGCACTCGTTACTATTCAGGAAGGAAATGAAAGCAAAAACATTTCTTTACTCCAATTTCACATTTTTAATATAAATTCTACGAAAACAAATCTGTAAATATTGTATATAGCCTGAATATTTATTTTTCACACAATCAACCTGAAATAAAGTGTTGAATTTGAATAATGCGTGATTTTCTTATCCTCTAAGCTAATATTTTTGCACTATTTTTATTCTTTTGTGTTAAAAGGTTTGTTAAAAGAATCTTGAATTTTGCAACAATGGGTTATGTAACGGTAAAATAACACAATTTTTAGTCCAAAAATTAGCCAACAATTCGAGTTGGTCTCTTTTTCTTAATATGTACATATCGAACAATTAGAAATAAGAAAATGACTCAAATATCCAAAGCAGGATAATTATTGTTTCATTTGTAAGCACAAACCCCATTTTTTACTAATATTACTCGGAGAGGAGAAAAAAAATATAATATGGTGATGATAGTAGTTTGAAGTAATTTGAATAAATTACATAAAAGCTTTGGAAGGATAAATGAAAAAAAGGAACATATGCTAAGAACCTGAAAGTTTGCAGATTACTTTTCTTTAGAAAGGAATTTATAAGTATCTGTCTATATTTCTGAGATGAGGTATTATGTACACTATTTACATTATTCGGACTATTGTCCTCATCTTTGTCGCCTTATTTATTACAACGTTTCAGCCGTTGTACGCTCCGGCCTTCTTCAGGTGGTTGGAATGTCGAACTGAACCCTTTATCTCACACACTGGGGTAGACTGTTCTAGTTCTACATGTCATGTCTAATGGTTGCCAGTTTTCAGTTATCTCCTGTTAATTCCCAAGTTCTCCTCCACCGCCTTAACCAGGTATTGAACTCACACTCTTTGGGTCCTGTCACTGGATCTAACTAACGCCTTTATCCACGGTGCCATGTGTCCTTGAGGAATTTATAAATACCTTCAGAATTTCAAATTTGTAAGTAATCTGTTTAGTGTTAAGTAAACTCAAAATGAAGTCGTAGCTTAAAATCCTGAGTTACATCTTATTGATGTTGGTTAACTAAAGTTAAAAAGAGCGATGAATAAAAATAAAATCCTGTCTCCTGCCTTAAGACAAGAACTCGTCAATTGAAAATTTCTTAAATTCCTAGATATGTGCACTGTCACACGCAAAATAAAAATGAATCAATTTTACACAACTCATAGAAGGCATTCGATTTGTTTCGCGGATTTTTTCTTGTTGTTTGAAATGGAAATGTGATTTGGGAATTGATAAATCAAGAATTATCAGATGTAAAGAAAGTATGAAGGCATAGATAAAGCAAACATTCTGGTGGCTGGGCGTACTAGGTTTTTCGGAAAGGAACATCATATATTTAAGGAGATAAATTGTAGATAAATTAAATTTTATCAAATACTGACTTTTCAGTCGCCATTAACAATTATAGTAGCATTTACCTTCAGTTGGAGGTTGATAAAAAGAAAACTAAGTGAGATAAACTGATGTTTTCATTCGTGCAGAATATCCCGAGACTAAGAAAATGTATTTGGACTCAAATCAATGATAAGACAGCGAAGTGAGTAAAAAGTATAAAAGAAAACTTCACAGCTTCATTGAGAGAAAGAAAGAGAGAGAGAGAGAGAGAGGGAGAAAGAAAGAGAGAGAGAGAGAGTTTTATTAGATAAAGTGATTAGACCATAACTGACATTTACACAGAGTCACTGCACAAATGTTCGTTTTCTGTGCTGTTTTACATCCTTTATGAGATTTAAACGGCAATGACGAAACGACACATTTGAAGAACAATAGATAATAGAGTGGCTACAATAATCGAAATGGTTAAGATGATGTATTTGAAAAATGGAATTAGGATGTGTGGGATGCTAGTTCATATTTTGTCAGAAGATACTTTCACTTCCGATCTTTTACTATTTTCAGTTGCGATTGTTTAATGAAACGATTCTCTTCAGTTCATTTGACTAACTCCATTTAGTCATAATTGGAGTTTGCGTTCTATAGTACGCGTATGCTTCAATTTATGACATACCAGAAAATCATCCACATACAAGGAGAAATCCACTCCGGGTTCAAAGTTTTTGACCTATTTTTATAATAAATAGAATGACTGATAAATACTTCCTGGCAATACATTATTTCCTTCTTTTTTAAATCTGAAAGCATAGTTGCCACTTGTACTTTGAAGTTTTGCTTTTCTAAAAAAATTGGATAAAAATTGACATTCCACCTTTTAATTCGAGTTTCTTCAAATCTTTAATTATTCCCTGTTTCCATGCTGTGCCATATGCTTTATACCAAGTTTTAAAAAAAACGACTGCCACGTGTTTCGTTTTAAAAAAGTGCTTTTCTTATAAATGTTTCTAATCGTACCAGATTATCAAGTGAACTTCATTTATTTCAGATTGAAATACTGTTATTAACTCACGGGACTCGAAATATCACATAAGCCAGTTGTTTATCATTCTCTCTATCGTTTGACAAGCACAAATGATGAAAGCTATTGGTCTGTTATCTTATGGGTCAGTGTTGCAATTCTGAGGGTCAGCTTGAGTGTTTGTGTGTTTAGGTAGGGGGATCACTATGACCCGCTTCCATAAATTAGCAACGTTATCACTCAGCCATATTTTGTTACAGATTTCTAAAATATATTCAGGTAGCTCTTTTAAAAGTCATGATGTATCTCATCAGGACCAACTGCTACGTTGTGAGTTTTGGCCAGTGATTCTTTAATTCGAGTAAAGAAAATGGTTGATTGTAGCTTTCCATGTTTTCTGACTAGATATTTTTTTCTTTTGTCTTATACGTTGGAAGTTTTTAGTTTTAGCTTTTTAGGATGAATTATGTGCAAAAGTGTCTGCAAGGGCGTTGGCTATATCTTTCACGTCAATGAATGGGTTGATATTGAAATATTTTATTGGGGCACTATTATTTTTTCCATCAAGGCTCATACAGATTTGGTTTTCATATTCGTATTTAATTTTATACATACTTCTTTCATGAGGTTAGTTTATAGTTCTTCATGTTTCGGCTCTACTGATTACGGATGTAAGTGGTTTTGTAAAATAGGCGATGTGTTCTTCTGGAGTTAGTTTGTCCCGGTATTGTTTTTTTTGTTTTGTTTTTTTTGTTTTGTTTTTTATCTTTCCCAGTTAGTGTTTTGTAGTTCACATCGTCATGCTTTTTGGCCAAGTTTGGATTTTCCAATATAATTGAAAAATGGTCGCTTCGACAGGTGGTATTGTGTGCTCTAAAGTTGAAGTCGATGAATGTGGTAGGATCCTATAGGGTTAAATCTATAGCCGAGTATGTGAAGTCTTGGGTTTATTATTGTACATATGTTTATTTTTTACCTATCAGTAATCCTATAATTTTAATTCTTCTGTTTGCTTCTCTACTTTTCCATATCTCATTATGTTCATAAAAATGTCCCAGTAATATATATGGTTTTGAGACGTGTTGAAGAATATTATCAAGTTCTAGTTCAATTATTTGGTCATTTCGTGGTATGAATATGGAGCTTAATAAGTTAAGGCTTTATTTAGTGTTGCTTATTACCTTTAAGTTTATATTTAAAGGAATCTGACTCTGTGTTATCATATTATTTACTATTATGGATGCTCTACCTGAAGTTCTATCAATATAAGTATAATTATCGGAGGTGTAATGTTTTATATTTTTTCTTATTTTTGATTATTCCGAGGAATGACTAATTATCGGAGAAAAATTCACGATAAGTAGTTCACTGAAATTAGCCTTCAAGTATATTTGATATTTCATTATTGTCATGATTTAGATTTTGTTTTGAATGGATTATTGGTTGGGAATTTTAATCGTTTGAGAGTTTTGATCCTCTATGTCAATTTCCTCTAGTCCTTCGAAACCTGTTTTGGGTCAATGTTTAATTTTATTTTTGCTTTTGGTCGCTATTGTGTTTGTTCTTTTCTTTCAGATTGGTCATGTTTACCAGAAGATTTATTTTTTGAATTTCCTTGTCTAGTTGGATTCGACACAATTATTTTTGTGGGCTCATTAGGAAATGTCTCTGATATTGCGTTGTGTAGTTTTTCCATTGTTTGGTTTGGATGATTTATTTGAGGTTTATCTTCAGAGAGGGTATAAAATGCATTGTGTTTTTCTTCTCGTGGTTCTAATTAAGGCTTCATTATTTTAGTTATTAGCTCTTCTAGTTATAGTTTTATTTCTTTTAAAAGTCCAGCCAATCCTCCTGTTCCAGATGTAGCAATCTTTGTAGTAGAGTTCTCTATTTTTGCTGAGTATTTATTATAGAGGATAACGTTTGAGCATATAATCTTTGTTTATAACTTCCACCATCTTTCGTGCTTCTAGAAAAGAAATATTTCTTGTATGTTTTATGGTTAGGATTTCCTTTTTCTATTTTTAACATGCCGTATTTTCTCTACTACAGTTTGCATATCTGTAAGTATGTTGGTATTCATTTCTGGAGTGGTCAGATTCTTTCTGTTCACATTTTCACATAGAGTTTGCCTATGATATTTCTCGTCATGGTTCCCATATTTTTTATACTTGTAACACCTGAGAGGGTTTGGAATAAGTTGTACCCAATTTTTAGTTTTGATGGGATTTTGGGCATGTTGAACATCATTATATATTTATTTATTGTTATGATTTGACACTCTTCTAATATCTGTCAGTCCTTGCGTTCTCAATTCGGTCCTTACCCCCCATTGTGCAGAGGATGAATACTCTAATTTGTATTACTACTTTTGATGTATTCAGGTGCATTTTTATGAGAGGCATTTTTATTTTTCGTTATGAAACATTTTCATCTTTCTTCTTTTCAACATCCACAAAGATATGTTTTATTTTTCATAATTTTTTTTCGGTGCTATGTCAGAAGAAATGACCTTTTGAACTAATTTGGTCAGTGGAATATCATGATGCCAAGATGATAAATGTTGAAAAAGTATTTATAATAAAAAATTATTTTGAAAAAATACATAAAATAAATGTTACTAAGTATGGAGGCTTCTATACTTTACGTTATTTCAATAAATAAGAACCTCCTTAAGCAAACGATTGTTTTTGTTTTTTGTTTTTTTTTTTAAATTAAAAATTATAATATGGTAAATACTAAAATTGGTATAATTTGTCACCCCCGGACTACTATTACTTGAATGGAAAGGCCTTTAGTAAGATATCAGTTAGCAATTCCATCCTAAAAAAGTTAAACTTTTTCCTTCAGGGCAATGTTTGCATTAAATAGTTGCTTCAAATTGAAGTTATAATCTGGATCAATGATAGGACTCTTTAATTCTGGTATTATTAATTTATTGTTGGTTCTGAAAGTCTGCTGTTTGATAATTTAACATTTATCATTGAATTTCTAGTTGAATTTCATTAAGAAAATAATCTAATTTTTTTCACAAATTCTGAAAACCTTTCCATTTATAATTTCTTATTGTTTTTGATCTAAGTAAAATCGTATAATATGACTAATAATAATTATTTCAATAACTTAAAATATGTGTAATAATAAAATTGATAATATTGTTACCTCATGTTTTTGTATGATGAACTGTTTTAAAAGGAATACAACGTGTTTAAGAGTGGTCTAGTTATTAAATAAAAGATTTCATTAATATTTACAATGAAAAGAAATATGAATGTAACATGATAGGAAGATGACTCATGTAAGAAAAATATAAAAACTATACATTTATAATTTTTGTCCCTGGCTTATGATAGAATATCTATATGTAAGTTTTGTCAAAACCCCTGTGAATTAAATTTGAACTAATTTTCCACTTATTTCTCAGAATAATAAACAATGAATCAGCGACAGAAACAATGATTCTACTCGTTATCTGGTCAGTTTATAAACTCGGCTCATTGATAGGTCATATTGGTGGAAGCGTGGGTAGGAGTTGAAAACTCAGAAACCTTCCTAAGAGATCAGTAAAGGATTTATAGACAGCTCACAGAACACTGTCTCGTGGCATTGAGAAGGAAATAGTAAAATATCTCGCAAGAAGCAATCAGATTTTAAAATGTTCTGTAACGGCATTACACAATTAGTGAATAACATATAGTTTTTAAGGACATAAACATAAAAAATGAGGAATCATTGTGGATTTGGATTCTTTGATTTTAGATTCATTCTGATGGTTGAAAATGCCTTAAAGCTTAATCCGAAAAAATACTGACGTAAATAAGGAAACAAAAACTCTAAAAAAGCTCATGGTTTTAAAAAAAAACTTGTATGTCGCTTTTACACACACAAGAATTGGTACGCTATTGTCAATACATATATTCCTGTGAGCCTTTGTGTTTTGAATGTTTCAAGTTTAACAAAAATAAATGATTTTAAAATATTTCTAGTCTGAAAAATCATCAGAAGAGAAATTGAAGGTTACCTATTCATTGGGGCGAGTCATGCACATATTGTCAATGCGTTAATGGATGTTTATGACACAACATTACAAGGTAAGTGACAAAAATAAATATTGTTAAAAAGAAATAACACATACATTTAACAGTAAGTACCATAAAGATTACGAAAAATCTTATAGACAAGTTAGGAATGTTTCTGTAAGGTATATTTATTTAAAATACGATGCAGATTTAGTCAGAGGGTGAATTTAGCTGCAAGAAACCAAAACTGGCATCTGTCTTGGGCGACATAGAACCTCTCACAACAGATGCTTTATACTCTGATGTTCAACAAATTATCTCTCAAGATTTCCTTTGTGCAATGCACTTATGTAAACTATAATTATCAGATAATACCCAAGAAAAGTTTTGAGAAAAGAACCCCATGTGGATCGAACGGTATTCTTCCATGTTTGCTGAATGGTCATTAAAAACAATTCTACATATGTAGAATTGTTTTTAAACGTAGTGTTGTATAATATGAAAAGAACGTCAATTTCGGTTGACATGGCCTCGATTCTACAAGTGGGGTTAGAAAACCTTTGGAGAGATGTTGTCATATTGACTGGATAACTGCCCACAGCTTCTTGATATGTGTACGTGCAGGATCTTGCGAGAGAATATATCAGCATGAAATCCCATAAATACTAGCTTGATATTCAGTCGCGCCGACGATTTAATCACACCATTCATCGAAAGTAGCTAGAATACTCCTTGGTAAGTTGGCCAACTGATGACCTAATGGATTTTGGGGTACACGGAATCCATAAATGAGTGCAAATGGACGCGAAGAAAAACAATATATCATCGGTCAATGACCTGTTTAGGTTTCACCGTTAGAGGCACCATTATTTTGCAGATCCCTAATCTATCAACCACTTAAATGTTTTCCTTGTTGATTTTAATACGAAAATCGACCAAATCTGTGACACTTCTGTCTATATTTCTGAGATAAGGTATTGTAATTATTGTTCGTCCTGTTGTCCCCATATTTATTGACATATTCACGACGTTTCGGCTGTTGTAAACTCCGGCCTTCTTCAGTTGATTGGAATTTCTAACTGAACTTTTATTTCGTTCAGTTTAAGTTCCACGTTATCTCCCATTAACTCAACTATCCAATTTTTTGTTCACTGTAGTAGCCAGGTATTGAACTCACAACACTTTGGTTCAAGTCACTAGATCCAACCAACGCTTTTATCCACTGGGCCATGTGTCCTTGAAGACATCTGTGTTTGAAACTTTGGGACTTATAAAAATAATGTCCCAGCAACCATATTTCAATTTTGTTATTATCGCTTTTCCCTCGCATTCCTTATTATTGGTTCCCATATTGTATTCATTTCTTTGTTTGTCCGTCTCAGGAGATTTTTGTGGCCTACTATATGAGCAGATTTCTTAAGTTTTTGTATGTTCCAGTGATAATCTTTGTCTATTCTCAACCTCAACCAACGATCTCTCTTTTCCCTCCATATGTGGTCAGCTACTGCTGATTTTTCTATTTCTCCTTGTGTTACGGCTTTACGATGTTCTTGCAGTCCTTATCTTAAGAGGCCGGCTTGTTCCTTCTTTATATTTCTTACCACAGCTCCACGGGATGGCTTACACACAGTCCTTAGTTTATGGGAGCGGGGGTCTTACTCGGAAGAAGTGTCTGAGAAGTGTTGACCCATTTTTGAAGGCCATCCTGGTGTTATATAGGCTACAGATCATTTGTATTTTTCCGATAATCCTTTCACATAGGGTAGGCAGTCCGAAGCTGTTATCTGAGTGTTGTTATCCTCTTGTACCCTTCTATCTTAGTTTGTCGGAACTGCTGCCTAGCATTCCTGGATGTACTAATATCTCAAGGCTTCAAGACATCCGTATACCACTAGCCAACATTCACCGGGCAATTTCTCAACTTCAACTCCCACCACCCATATAGTGTAGAGAAAAGGGCCGTCCGCTGCTTACAACATCCAGAAAAAGTCATGTGGCGATCCAGAGATATATGATCAAGAAATGGTCACTATAAACAATACCCTACAACGTAATATCTACCCAGGGTACATTCATACGTTGATGTCCTCAAGGACATATGGCCCAGTGGATAAAAGTGTTGGTTGGATTCAGTGTCTTGATCCAAAGAGTTGTGAGTTCAATACCTGGCTACCTACTGCAGTGAACAAAAACTTGAAGAGTTAAAGGGAGATAACTGAGACTTCTGCAAGAGGCTTGACCCAGTGGACGAAATAAAGGTACGGCTCTAAATTCCAATCACCAGAAGAAGGCCGGAGCGTGCAACGTCGTGAAAATGGAAACAAAGATGAAGACAACAGTCCGATCAATGTAAATAGTGTAAATAACTGTGACTCCTGTAAAGATTTGTTCGGGAAACGCAAAGGATGCCTTCTTTCTGACCCTATTAGTAAAAACATATGAAAGAAACATATCAGTAGAAACATTTCAGTTGCACCTAATCGGAAACATTATAACATCATTAAATCTCAAGACCAACTGAATTTTGTTTCCTTGACAGAACCCGTCCTGTGCTTAATGAACCATATGAAATAAACTTTTATTCTTGTTAAGTTTTTAAGTCTTCTCGTCGATTTTTGGCGTTGACTTTAAGCAAGAAGCTACCTAATTGGGAAATTGCAAAAAATAAATAAATAAATAAATAAATAAAATAAATACGAGCAAACACATATCATTCTCTAGCTAGACGTTATAACAAAAACAAAAATAGGCAAAATATTCTTCAAACTAATTGACAAACATTTCCCTAAAAACAGCAAATTATCAATAAAAATACAATCAAAATTAGTTACACCGGCATAGATAACATGAAGAAAAAATAACGAAGCACAAAAAATACTTAACAAAACCAATAACAATTACAACAACAATAACAATAGCATCATGTAAAATAAGACCATTAACCCATTGCCCATTTAACAATAAATGTCTAACCAATAGCATAATATCCAAAATGACCAAACATACAGTTATTTTAATCCTTTCCTGATCAAGATGAAACCTTTTCAGCCCCCCCCCCCATTGAGTTCATGTGAATGCATGTAAGATAATCGGTGCTGCATAAAAAAAAACCCTTAAAAGAAAGATATTACAAACACAAAATGTCCTTCGAGAGGAATAAATACACAAACAATACAACACTATGAAAATACATATGGACCCAAAAAGAAAACAATATCCCCACCAAAATCAAATGGGAAATCATTAAAAAGGGTAGCGCTATACAGTATTAAGAGTAAAAACATTAAACTGTGCTTAGAGGGAAAAATACCAATAATTAATTTTAGATACCAAAATAAACTCTTAAACAACAAAACTGAAATAATGGGTATGTATATATAAATATATATAAATAAATACTTTGCCATCTAAATACTAATTAAAAATCAATAAATAAATAAAAAATAAATAAATTAAACATAATATAAACTTAAAATAAATACAATATAAATTATAAATAAAATATAATATAAACATAAATGAACTAAATTAAATAAAGAAATATAAATAAAGCAAATTAAATAACAAAATTAAACAAATAAAAATAAACAAAATAAAATAAATGTATTAAATATACAAACTCGTATGTATCTGTCTGTGCGTGTGTATATATACATGCACACATACACACACACATAAACAACTACAAAACTAACCTTCCATAATCAATATCTCAATATTTAAGATAGTATCAATGCAAAAACACAAATAAACTACTAGCTATTAAACAGAAATGAAACATTAGATAAATGCTAACATATAAGCAGATTTAATTTAATACATAAACACTATTTAAGAATATATATGTGTGCGTGCGTTTGTGTGTGAGAGTGTATATTATATACCCTTTATACATATATGCAAACAACAAAGAAAATTCTCCATAAACCCAACCTCCCATCACTAACTTTTTTGAAAAAATCACTTTACCACTTAAGCACTAAGTAATATATTAATAACAAAGCACAGACACAGGTGTTCATCTCTTTGGGTGCGCACGTTTGTATGTATATATTGTATGTTTGTATGTATATGGATATCGATATATGCATGCATATGGATGTGTGTGTACGTGTGCGTGAATGTATGAGTGTAATCATATGAACACAAATTAAAACAACGGAAAAAAAATTAAGTTATAAACTTAACCTCCTATAATTAATATCTTAATAGTTATTTACTTATTTACTTTATCATTTCAGTATTTAAAAAAATATGTAAAAAATAAAATACAATTTTTTTAACTCAAGAAAACACTAGTAGGCATAAGAATTAATAAAGGCAATGAATGACTGAAAATCCGGATGTCAAAATCGCTACAAATGAAAGAAAAAAAAAAAGAAGAAAATTAAAAAATCAATAAAAATTGAGTGTAAAGTTAAAAACAAACGACATTCTACACGTACGCAAATATACGCGCAAACATGAGTTATGTGTGTGTGTGTGTGTGTGCGCACGCGAGTGCGCACTTTGAAAAATCAATCTCGCATCAATGAAATCTGCAAACGAAAAATATAAACAGTCAATATATATATATATATATATATATATATATATATATATATATATATATATTTGTATTAATTCTATTATTCCTCTATCTCTGATTTTGGACACTTTATTGCAATGACTGCTTGCCTTAAATGTCTTTTCTCTCTGTATCCTACTGAGTGACAGCATTTTTGGCTTCACGCTATCTTCTATATCACTATTGTCTTAGCTCCTGAAAATAATTTTCAATTGATCACTTTTGAAAGTTTTTGTTTTAGTTTGATCACTTTTTCACAGCATTCACTCCTGCAATTATATCCACCCCCGCAAAAATCAATACACTAAAATTGACGTCAATATGGAATCAGTAAATTTTAACTACCTCTTAAAAAACATGCCTACATCAAACCTCCATGATTGTAAAATCATGCTTAGAGAAAAAATAGGGCATTTTATAAAACTCTTGAAATGGAAAGTATATTATTTCCTCAACAAAATCAATGTCAATGGTGGTAGTGGCAACAACAACGAAAATAATTACAATAATATACAAATCTGGATTCGCATCATTGAAATGTTCGCCACAACAAAACAGCGTCATTGCTTTTGAAAATGACTTCATAACCATAATCAATAATTTGGAAATCAGAAAATTCAACAATAATTTCCCAAAAAAGACTTGGAAAAGATCTAAAAATGATAAACAACTACAAACCTATTTCTAAAAGCAGATAAATCCAAGATAATCTATAAAATGAAAACCAACAATTTGAATAAACTAGTAGATAAAGAAGTTACTAAATTTTACACAACCACAAATAACGAAACCGAAAACGATATAAACAAAGAAGCTAAAAACATAGCAACTAAACTAAAATTAGACAACAGAATAAAACAACGAACAAAAGTATAACCATTTATTAAATTAAACGACCATAAGGACAACTTCACGACCAAACCAACATACAGATTATTAAACACCACAAAAAGCAACATTGATAAAATAAACAATTACTAGAAAAAATACGTTCAAACCAAAGAAGCATAAACAAATGGAAAAACACAAAAGCAACAATTGTTTTAATAGCATTAACAATAAAGAAAATTGTCCCTTCCTACACACCTATCAATGAGAATATATTCATCAATGCATTAAACTTAGCAAAACTGCATATGACTACCCTCACTGAAGATATAAATATATTAAATCACGGTCGAAAATATATATTATACTACAAAAAAACAAAACAAAAAAGGGTCAAAACAACAATAATAATTTTGACGTAACGATGGGTAGCTATGTTGGTACTTGGTATGCATGCTCGTAGGTATATACATAATCAACAAATTAAGAAATATAATTAATAAAAAGATACGGGTTTATACAGTGACGATGGTTTGTTAATTCTAAGAAATTGCAACGCCAGGACTCTAGACAAAATAAGAAAAGAAATAATAAAGACTTTCAAAATCCTACAATTTACAATCGATATAACATGCAACCAAAAAGTAATAAATTTGCATCATATAACCTCCGATCTAAGCTACAGACTGTACAAACGATACAGAAAACCAAATAACAACCCAATATACATTAACAAAAATTCCCTTACCGTATTAAAAGAATTTAACAAATTCTAGCAACTTAACAATATTCAATAAAAAAGAACGCAAACGATGCAACCCTAAAAAAACAGCGGATGTTCAAACTTTTGTGATGTTAACGAATACTACTTTGACACTTTTATAATGCTCGTTGTAGTAGTGACTTTGTGACACTATTAAGTTATGGTAATTGCCTAACTAATTAACCATAGAAATTAAAACAGAAAATAGACATTCTTAAAGCGAAAGACAGACTGATCGATGAAGCAAAAAGATTTTAATTCTATTTACGAAAAAAAGATACTTTTCACAAAATACAGTAAAGGCCGTGGAAGAAGCCACGTGTGAGGTCTTGTCAGGTTCATTTATGTCTCGCCGAGGGAGATAGAAAGAAAAGCAAATAGTAAGATATAGCGGTCATAAAAATTTTGGGTTGAGACGAATGCCGATACAGGCATAGAGAATCAATGTTAATTATCTTTCCAAGATATCGTTTTTTTTCTTCCCTTGGATACAGGCGAAAAGAAGCAATGTGGCAATTATAAAATTTTGGCATTGTCTCGATATAGGTGAGAGGATTGTTATTATTTACTTTACCAACAGACGCTAAAACGTTGAATAGCAATGTGGCATTTGTAAAATTTTGGCATGAGATAGAAAATAGAGTGGAGAATTGAGATTTGGCGAGATAATTTAATTTCTTAACAAGTCAAGGATTCTATTATAAAGCTAACTTAACGTAAGGACCAGATGGCAAACATTGACAGTGATTGATGAGTCGGTAAAGAGTGCTGGCTAAGTGAATTTTGGGTGGCCCAGGAAAAAAGAGAAGATATGATAAAAATTTAATTGGCAATGTGGAATTCGTAAAAAATTTGGCCGATGGGAAAGGAGAATTTTGTAGACGAAAATTCTAGATTATAATTACAAGGAGGCCAGCTTTGCCACACGTACACTGCCGGAATGCTATTGGTCGAGTGGTAGCATGGGTGATAGGCGGAGGCGAATGGATGAGAAAGGCGGCGAAGTTGTTAACGCCTCCTGAATAGATTGGTATGAGATATCAATGTGAGAGAGAAAGAGTCTAGGAGGATAACTCTCCTCCGACCTTCCCTCACGGACGACGGATAACCCCCGAAATGGAAAGTGATTAATTTTCCAAAAATGGGAAGTAATCAATTTTCCTGGTCTGACAACAAAGAGATTTCTTGTTAAAAATCTAGATTTACCGAGAACGCCAGGCTGCGTCTGGCCCACACCGGGTTTTGGTCAGTACCCATATAAACGAACGTCCTGTGGTCGATCGGCAGTTAGTTCCAATTGAGTTCAAGTTAAGTTGCAGTTGGAGTCAGAGCTAACCAGAGTGTTGCTTCGCAGAAGCTGGCCGAGAGATTCCACGACACCCGACTTCGTCTATACAGCCAATAGCAAGTTACACTGATGAACGAAGCCATGCCAACACCTAGAAAACTAGACCAGTTGATTTAGAGGACCAGAACTTTCCTAAGAAGCGTAAAAGTGTCACATTTCGTAGGAAATGGGCTGGGAGAAAAACACACTCCTGTATATAGCAGAAGGATAAAGTTAATTTGTTATTTCTTAACATACTTGAACCTCTTGGGTTTTCTTTTATTTATTTTTTCTTCTTTGTGCTTGTGCGATACCACCTTCAATCTGGACTCAGCTTACACTACGGCCCGACGCCTGGTTGATCTCGTCTACCTAAGATCAAAGTCACAACGTGGGTAGGTTAGACTTGAGATCGAAGCAGTTACTCCAGTAACCAGACGTTGCAAGTGAGATGGAAACGATAGAGTTGGTATTGAACCAGTACAGCTGGTAAAGCCGTTAACATTGATGACCAGACTTCGACTCTGGACGAGCCATTGTCCAATATTGGTATCCTGACCAGGGAATTTCGCCGAGTAGCGACGACCACCGATCGACCGGTACACAGGCTGGTGGCAGCGACAAAGAGTCAATCCCAAACCGCCGGTAGAAGGAACATTACAGCTTCGCGTCGCGACTGAGAGTTCACCACAGGCCAACGGTTGGTGTCACACTTTGTAATCGCAGATACAACTATAGTACGCCGTTGAACAATGCCGGTTTCAAACGCTTTCGAATAGCACTTGCACTAATAGTACTTGCTCGATAATACTTGCTTGAAAAGTAGCCACCGTACTGATCTGAATAGAGAAACAATATAGTGAATAGAGTCGAGAATAGCGGTCAGTATAGCAATAGAGGATAGACTAGAAATAGGGATCGTTAGTCGTCAGCTACTTCCTACATATATGCGTTTCCTCTATGGTCACGTGGTCTACTTAATTCAATAATGGGATCACCTCTGTTTTCTCACTGGCGATCTATGTTAAAACTCAAGTATCGGGAGCGACACATTATATTCCTATATAACACAAACAAATTGAATACAAAAATGAAAACAATTGAAACAAATACAATAAAAAATGAAATATAATTTGGTTCACCCCATAAAACAGGGGTGGATGACCCCTGGCATGCGTACCAAACATGGCACACCGGTGATTTGTTTCTGGCATTCGAAAGATATTCATTAGATTCCCTTTTTGACTTACTTCTGTATAAGAGACATTTTGAAAGTGTCCATGAGAACTTAGGCAATAAAACTGAGGAGGAAAAAAGAGAATTAATTTCTCGTGAAATGAGCAAGACAAAAAAAATGACTGATACTTTTATGAAATTAAACAAAGAAATAAAATAATCATAATAAAATAAACGCACATATATTAAATATACACATATATACTCGTATGTATGTGTGTGCCGGTGTGCGCATATATATAATTATATACATGCACACACATAAAGAACTACCAACCTAACATTCTATAATTAATACCACAATATTTAAGATAACATTAAGGTAAAAAACAAAAACAAATAAACTAGTTATTAAACAAAAATGAAACATTAGATAAATGATAACATGTAAGCAAATATTTAAATAATACATAAACAATATTTAAAAATATATATTTGCATCTGTGTGTGCTCGGATTTGTGTGTTTGTGAGTGTGTGCGTGCGTTTGTGTGCGAGAGTGTATATTACATACCCTTTATACATATATTCAAGCAACAAAGAAAATACACTAAACCCAACCTTCCATAATTAATACATTAACATTTCAGAAAAAAATCACTTTAACATTTAAGCACTAATTACTATAATAGTTAAATATTCTTCTCTTGCTTGATAGATTTTTTTTTTTTTTACTCCTGTGGCAGTGGAGACTACTGGGATTATTGACCCTCTTTCGAGGACTTTCTTTAGGAGATTCTTTGAATGTACGCATATGCATGCAAATTCAAATAAAACTTGAATTATAAACCTAACCTCTTATAATTAATATTTTAGCAATAAAAATTGTTTCTGTAAAAGATGAAATCCAATTTTCCTAATTCAAGAAAACCCGACGATGCTCAATAATTAACAAAGACAATTAATGTCTGAAAATTCGGATATCAAGAAATGAAAGAAAGAGAAAAGCAAAATTCAGAAAGCAATAAGGAGTGAGCAGTGACGATTCTGGAACTCTGAAATTGGGGTGGGGTGTTTTTAGGGGCACTTAGGGACCGAGATTTTTCTGCTGAGGAGCGGGTGCAAATTCAAGCAGCGTCTTTATTTTCATACTACACCACTATCGTATACACAACTTAAGAATGAGTTTTAGTATAAGTATGTTATTTGATTAAATTAAACGGAATAACTTTTCATTCATACTAGTGGAGTTCTAATCTCTTCTTGCCTTTTTTTCGCTCTCAAGCTGTTGGACCTCAAGAGGGATTAACTTCAAAACAAAATCAAAGGGTTAATAATAGTAATACTAACGTCAATACTAACAGAACAGTGTAATTTGTCTGCTCTGATTTTTTCCTCTACAAAACTTAAAAAAGTGGGGGAACAAACGAGCGGGCAGCCAAAATTCTGAGAGGGCATTGGCCTCTTATGCCCACCCCCCACCACCCCGTATCCACTGTGAGTGAGAGTGAAAAGTGGAAAACAAATAAACAACGAAAAGAAATAACACGACATTCTATACGTACGCACATATACATACAAACGAGTGCATGAGCGAGTGCTCTCTCTCTCTCTCTCTCTCTCTCTCTCTCTCTCTCTCTCACACACACACACACTATAAAAAAAAACAATCTTACACCAATGAAAAGAGCAGTCAATTTCTGATACCACTTGACGAGTGGACGGAGTGATTTCTGGCGGGTCCGTCTTCGAAACTCTTGTGTCGTGACTTTGAAGGTAATGTCAATCAAATTTTGACATTTGTATTAATTTATTCTTTCCCTCTGTGTGTGTGTATATATATATATATATATATATATATATATATATATATATATATATATATGTATGTGTGTGTGTGTGTTTGTTTGTGTGTGTGTTTGTTTGTGTGTGCGTATAATATAATTAATGTTTATTATTATTTATATTAGGATAAGAAAAGGTAGAAATAAATAAAATTAAAATAATAAATAAATAAAATAAAATAAATAGGTAAATCGCGTTCTTTTTGTGTAGTCTCGTTACCAAAAAGTTACACATCTCGTCACACCAGACTTTCAAACTTCAAGTTCCCAAGGAAGGTAGGAAAAGGAATTCTAACTACCACGCAGACAGCACATTGGTTCTTGATAATTTACTTGAAGAAACAAAAACAAAATATGAACTTCGGTTAGTTTATCCACAACTTCGAGCAACACCTTTATATGAAAATTGGAAAAATATTAAAAAAATATTCCAGACCTTTTCGGTTATTTTTAATCAAACTTGTTGGTATATATATATATATATATATATATATATATATATATATATATATATATATATATATATAAAGAAATATACATAAAGAAAACAATAGCACGTAAGCTGCCACGTGACAATATTACTGAAGGGGAACGTATAGCCCTCGATACGCTGACACATAGAGATGACCTAATCATAACATAGGCTGACAAAGGGGGTGCAACAGTGATCTGGGGAATCGAAGAATACATTAAAGAGGCCAACAAACAGCTAGCCGACAAAGAAACCTATAAAAGCATACTTACAGATCCCCTTCCAGAATACCAAAAAGAATTAACTAGCTCACTAAACATAATGCTTCGCAACAATCTAATCGACAAGGAAACATACACAGCACTTACACCCACAAACATTACACCTGCTCGTTTCTATCTCCTTCCTAAAATACAACAAAGCAACAACCCAGGAAGGCCGGTTATTTCATCGTTCAACTGTCACACGACAAAAATTTCCAAATACATAGACCATTACATACAACCGCTAGCTAAGGAAGTAAAATACTACATCAGAGACACAACAGATCTACTGAACAAAATTAATCACATACAAACAGTACCAGAGAATGCTATTCTAGTGACTATGGACGTTAGGTCACTCTATTCAAACATTAAAAACATCGAAGGGCTAACCGCCCTTCAGGAAGCACTTACTAAATGAAGAAAACAAGACCCCCCCACCCCAGAAGTCATCATAAAACTCATGGAGCATGTCCTTACATTGAATACTTTCAACTTCAATGGAGCACACTACCTTCAAATAAGAGGTTGTGCCATGGGCACCATTGCAGCTCCATCATATGCTACAATATTCATGGGAAAATTTGAGGAGACCCATATCTATCTAATCATTGGTAGCGACTGCGTATTCTATGCAAGATATATCGATGATATATTCTTTGTATACACGTGTAGTGATGACAAACTTACCCAATTCCTTATGACCCTAAACACAGTGCACGACTTAATTAAATTTGACTATGAAAAATCCACAACATCAGTAACATTTTTAGACACCCGCATTTACATAGATGAAAACAGGAAACTACAAACGACACTACACACTAAAATCACCGACACCCACAACTATCTACACCTTAAGTCTTCCTACCCTAAACACCTCAAAGAGAACCTTCCCTATTCACAAGCACTTAGACTCAGAAGGATATGTTCCAACAATGAAGAATTAAATAAACACATTGAAAATCTGGAGCATCAATTCACAACACCTAATCAGGGAACAAATAAATAAAGCAATTTCCACACCTAGAGAAGATACCCTAATGTACAAGATTAAAAATAAATCTAGCCGCATCCCTCTAGTAACCACTTTCAATCCCACTCTGCTCCACTATCCCAAATAATCAAACGTCGCTACATCTCAAACCAGACCTAAAAAAACTGTTTAAGGAACCCGGCCTTCTTGCATATCGTAGACCTAAGAACCTAAAAGAAATCATAGGTAGTAACCACATTTCAGGGGACAAGGTAATCCGTAATAAACTAAGAACAAAAACAACAGGATTTTCCCAACCATGTAACAACAAAAGAAGTTTATGTTGCAACCATATTAAAAACACGAATTCATTCACTAGCTCAATCACTAAATCTACTTTCAAAATCTACGACGATTCTAACTGTAGAAGTCATAACATAATTTACCTCCTAGAATGCACACTATGCCAGAAACAATATGTAGGAAAATCTGAATGGCCCTTTCACTACAGAATTAATAATTATCGTAAGCAAATTAAGTCGACACCCCATGAAAAATTATTACCTGTAGAACACCATTTCCGCCTGGAAAAACATGATTTCAAAACCCATGCCAAATTCACTATAATTGAGAGAATAGAAAAGTTCAGAGCACATAACATTAGAAAGATTTTAGAGTCCCATGAAAATAAGTGGATACAACGTCTAAAAACAAAATATCCAGCCGGGCTAAACCATAAATTTAACAATAAATAGATAGTATTAATATATAACTCAACAAATCAAAACCTACCCACATTTCTCACCCACACAAGACAGACATGCTTACGGAGGTGTGGAGGCTTCACACTTATACACTCACCCATACGAATATACACACTTACACACGTCATACTCACTCACTCCCTAATGAGCCAAATGATAACACACACCCACAGCAATACACACGCTTACACATATCATACTCACTCACTCCCTAAGAACCAAATAACACACACACAAACACTAAACAGGGACACATCCCCTCACCAAATCCAATAAAACTGTCAAACTGACCAGAGAATTCAGAGCAACATGCTCTTATCTCAAATAACAACTTAAAAGAGACTGTTTGACCAACACAAGGAATGTTAAAAGATTCATGTTAAAAAGATAAATCAATAAAAAAAAAAACAAATGAAAACTACAGACAAAAGTTCATTTTCTCCAGCAAACAGACGCATTTCTGTAGTTTAGTGCTACCAGCAAGCAGAAATATTTCTCCTCCCGATGATGGCCATTTTGGTCGAAACTAGTCGAGGAATCTAAATGGAATAAAAATAAAAAAAACGAAAGAATATTAATCTACAACCCAGTGTATCTAAAGATTTTAATTTTTTTATTGTTCAATATATATATATATATATATATATATATATATATATATATATATATATATATATATAAAGAAAGAACAGTAAGATATATAATCCGGTGTTCTTATAGATATTTTTATTTTTACAAAATAGTGCTCAATGTAAATTTACAGAGCATTAATATTATAAATTAATTGATTTAAAATATGGTTTTTCCGCTACACAGTTCTAACCATGTTTCAAAATGGAAGGTCCGAATTTAGTTTTGTAATTAAATTAAAGACATTAGTTCCATTTTATCCTCAAGCGAATTTTGGAGTAACTTTTAAAATTACTGGGTTTTAAAGACATAGCTAAAATAATAATTCACGTTTCCAAGGTTACAGATAAATTCACTTCCACTAGACAGGGGTGTTTGCGTGTTCATTATGTCTGTATTTTGATGTATCCGTTATTAGTTATGTTTTGGTAGGGGGTAGGGATGTATTCTTCAATGAAATCTGACATCCGTTAAAAAAAAAAAAATTGAAAGTTATTTTTTTTTTTAAATTTACTAACCAGGTTCACTTAAAATTAGAACGAATTACATCACTTCTGCGCTACCGTACGATAAATTCCCTTGACGTAAGTTGTCAATATATTGACGTCCATCAATTAACACCCTTCAATCACGCACCCGCGCAAGCACCACGGTTGGAAATATCTCTATTAAGTAGTGTTTCTTTCAAATTACATTAAGTATACTTTAATCATCCTAAATTTCCTAAGATAACAAAAAAAAAAAAAGGTGTAACTGAATTTTAATTGATTTTTTAACTAATTTTGATTTTTTGTTTACAAATTGTTTACAAATTCGGGCAGAAATGGCGGATAAATCGAATTTACTAATTTATTTTAATTCAAGAAAAACGAGATTTTTAAATAAAATTTTTAAATTAAAAAATCTGAAAAAATATTCAAAAAATACTTTGGTCTTCCCTCTTTAATTTTAACATAAACATTTACACGTTAAATTTTTTAAAATCAATTTGGGGACCTTTTTTCTCCAGGGTATACCACTTTTTTAGCGTTACCTGGGACAAGCCTACGGTAAATGCATGTCGTCTGGATTTTAAAAATTTTATTGTTAACGGCAAAAATTCTTAGGCATTTTTTCTATTTGTATATTTAAAGATTTTTTTTGAGGGGTGTTCAGGTTAGAATACGTTTTATTTAGCTACAATTTGAAAAATATTTTCACTATTAATTTTTAATATACTATATTTCTTTTAAGAACAAGTAAATGTATTAGAATCCCTTACAGTATGTAGAGTTATTTTCACATCAACTATAAGTATGTATATTATTAGGTAACAATTTCTTCTTTTTTTTAAAGTAAACTTTATGACAATGACGCCAAAAATAGCTAATTGATTTCACTGATTTAGTAAACTTTTATTTTTTATATAAACCTAGTAATATCTTGTTTCTCATGAGAAAAGTTTACTTAAAAAAAAAAGTATTGCTATATAATAATATACATACTTATAGTTGATGTGAAAATAACTCTTACAAATAAATATATAAATAAATAAATTTAACCATGCCATCAAATATACAACAGTAACAACACATATGAAACTAATATTTTATTATTATTACATTACATTCCATTAATTATTATTACATTCAAATCTTTAAATGTCATTTTCCAATTATTATTAGTGTATACTGTGTCTTTATACTTGTCAGCTTGGTAAACATCTTCGATCAATCCGCTATTGACATAACAAAGACATTACCACTTGGCGTCAGCAGTTTGAAGGAGATAATAGTAACTTTATTTCAGAATTATCTCTCTCTAAAAAATGTTACAGACAAAAACATAAAATATCCATTAGTGCATAGTAAAAAAATGTAGCGTGCTGCTTTTTGTAAATGAAATGTATTTGTTGATAGCGCATTAGTCTAACAGGCAGGTGCAACGACGATTTTAGAGGTGATGGGTCTCTTTAGAATGATACCTATATCAGAGGGACATATCTCTAATTGTAGCTTTACCCGACTAGTAGTGAGTGCAACTTGTTTCCTGTTGCTTCAGGCTGCTTGGGTATCAATGTACAAAGAATAAAAGTACAAATTTAAACATCGAAGCCTCCACCCCCACCGATCTTGATAATAACGCGTTGGATTTATAATTCATAAACAGTTGGATATGCAGAAGATATCATTAGAATTTTCTGAAGAGTTTAAGAAACTTGAGCAAGGATGAAAACGATGAATATATGTATTTATTTATGTTTCTTCTCACCGAGGACATTCCGACATTGGATAGACCGGAAATTTTTCAGCTCCCTCGACAAAATAAGAGAGTAGAAATCGTAAGAATCAACCACTCGACACAAAATGCCAGACTAATTTGCTCAAATGTATTAACAAACCTGTCGCCACTTGATGCTTCCAAAGAAAAAGATTAATAAATATAATTAGGAAAGAGTGTTAATTAATAAAATTTAAAAGCTTAAAAAAAATTCAGTATTTCATATCATTTTTGACAAATCTCTTGTAAATTGTTTATTACTCACTAATTTTCAACAAAGACAATAATTTTGATTGATGTACAATAAATCGCTATGAGCGGTTTCCTTTATTAAAATTTGCTTATGTTGCTTTTTAACGTTATTTGCCACAAAATAGATTGTAGTTGATAAATACATCTTTTTTCACTTTTATATAAGGGACAGAACTTATTGGTGAGTTCTCTCCCTTGTGATTCATATTTTCGTCAATACTTACCGAAGTGCAAATTTCTTTTAAACGTTTTTACAAATTCATACAAGTGAAGTAAGTAACTGTGAACAAAGCATACTATAAAGAAAGACAGGTAATTCAGTATATGTTAAACGAAATTTCTACACACTTTTGCTTTAGAAAAACAGAAAATGGTTATTCAATAATAAACAACTGCCAACTTCGAACTGTTTCTCGTTCATGTTGACCGTCTCGATGGTGGCCTACATCGAATCTTTGATATTGTGAGATGGAAGGGATGGTTGGTCACCCTTGATGGATGTCCAGTGCTTCAGTGCTTTCAAGTAGTATTGATTTTCAGATCTTAAAGAAAGAAATGTGGCGCCGTGCAGACGTCGTGAACTCGGTGATCCTCACAGTGGATACCACCATAGAAACCATGCCCAGCTACCTGTCTGTCATTCTTGTAGAAGAGAACGACACCTTAAGATAAGAAAAAACATTGTTTCGGAACTACGAGAATTCGCGTGAGTTACGCAAGTGAGGAGGAGAGCTTTCGTTTTTTAGAACGGTGTACTGTTTGCGAGTTGGCAGATACCGGGGGAGTTAGAAAGCGTTATTTGAATCGTTTCGGCGAAAATGACATGAGGGAAGTTTGACAATAAACTTATTCCCGAGTTTGACAGCTCTGCGTCTGGACCATCTGTGGTCGAATGGATTGAGAAGGCTGAGCTAGTTTGTAAGATGTGCCAGGTTAAATGTCCAGAACTCCTAGTCCCTTTAAGGGTGGTGCGTTTGCTGTCGACCAGCAGCTGAGAGAGGAAGAAAAGGAGGATTTTAGCCAGATAAAATCCGCACTGTACACAGATTTTGCCTCGGACGGTTTTCTGGCTTATGAGCAATTTGCTGAGCGGCAGCTCCGTTCTGAAGAATCGGTGGATGTCCATCTGAGGGAGCTGCGAAAACTTTCCGTCCTGTTCGGTAGAATGAGCGACCGTGGCCTGGCATGTGCATTCGTGCAAGGTTTATCAGACCGAGTTAAATACTTCCTTCGCGCTCCGACCCGGATGGACGAGTTGTCTATCGACCAGCTATTGACTCAAGAACGACTAATTATCAAAGATGAAATACTGGAAGAGGGACTAGCAGTCGCGGCAATACGAACAACACAGGATGTGGCGAGGAAGCTTTCCACCGGGGATCCACGAGGAACTGTCTGGATTGCTAGCGTAGGTGGCGTCTGGTCTCCAGGCCACTTCTAAGACATGGATTCTGGTTGTGGACGACAAATTGCTTGGTTTCAACCTGCTACTCGGATTTGACATTATTAAGAGCATGTGTGTCCAGCGATGGGACTGTGAGCTTTCCTCAACTTGACCGAAATTTGTGCGCAGCCATCACTATCAACGAACCTAACTTGCTTGCGGAGTATGACCAGAACAAGAAGATCTGGGTTGTGTCTTCGAAGTGGCCTGGAAACCAGACGCCACCTACGCTGGCGATCCAGACAGCTGAGTATCCAGTACCAAAGGCACTCAGGGAGGAATATACTTTTCAATTGTTTTCATTTTTGTATTCAATTTGTTTGTGTTATATAGGAATATAAAGTGTCGCTCCCGATACTTAAGTTTTAACATAGATCGCCAGTGAGCAAACAGAGGTGATCCCATTATTGAATTAAGTAGACCACGTGACCATAGAGGAAACGCATATATATAGGAAGTAGCTGACGACTAACGACTTCCAACTACGCTGGCGATCCAGACAACTGAGTATCCAGTACCAAAGCCATTCAGGGAGGAATATACTCGTGAACTACTAGCCTGGATGGATAACAGTTGGCTGCTTTCATATCTCGAGGAAGAACTTGCACCCCCACTGTCCCTCTAATGGCTGTGCTGCAGGAAAACGAATAGAAGGTCATGGATTATCTGGAGCTCAATATGTATGAGGACGTGCACACTGCGGATGCAGATGTTTGTGCGTAAAAATTGGGGGAATGGTGACAGGAAGGATCGAATGTCCCCCTGCTGGACCTGTGCCGAGCCTATTTGCAGATTCACGTCGACAAATCTTTATGACCATTTTAAACAGTACTGATAGATGGGCAAATATATTGTCTCGCCTGTTTGGGTTTTGGGCTCAACGTGGTACTGCTGATCATGCGATCAAATGTGAATGTCGTGGTTGCTCATGACAAGATCATCCAGAGGGCCACGTCCTCATACATCAATGACATATTTGTCAATGAAAGTATATGCACTGCAGTACATGTACGGGCGCATCTTCATCTATTCGGGCTGACAAGTAATTATATCATTTGTCGTTGCATATAACTTAACGATTCCAATAAATACCTTAGTTTTATCATTTATTATAAAAAATTAAAATTATTATTACAAGTTGGGACCTTAAAAATCCCCACATAAAAATAAGGCGCACATGTCTGTATTTATGTACAATACCGTTGTCCATTGTCTAAAGTATTTTTAATGGGAATACGAATGTCGGACCTGAAATTGTATGAATGGAAGTAGGCCGTATGGTTTAAAAGGTCTCACTTTCGACCGAATAAGCTGAACTGCAATATATGTATGTATCCTTATCCCGATTAAGAAGTGGCACCAGGATACATTTTGGAGAAACATCAAACTGTTGGATGCAGTCTGATGGCTTAGGCAGTGATTTATTGAGAAACATTTGATTCTGTTATGATTTTTGTATCGCACTTACCTTGAGATCATTGAAGCTCAAGTACACGGCTCTATGGTAACAATCTTCTATGATGTCATTGGCAATGCGCCGTCACACAGCACAAGTTGTATGGTAATCGTTTTAGTAATATGAAAACGATTATACCTCTGCTACCAAACTCCCCAGATCTCAATCCCATTGAGTAGTTATGAGATATGTTGGACCAACAAGTTCACTTTGAAAAAATATACTTGACCGGGTACCAATTTTATGGTTCACGCGTCTATCATAAAATATTTTTGTTTTTGCAAACGGACGGCCAGCACTTTATTTTGTACTAAACGTTGTTACTGCTGCCACTTTCTTAGTTATACAATTGAACATTGATGTTTATGGAGGAACTAGACAGAAACTTATATATCTACTCAGAGGAGAAAAGAGCGGTTTGTTACATCCTATGTTTATCGAATTAGTTCACCTGGAGAAAGTAATTTGTTACTAGAAGAAGGAATGACGTTTTCTGACATTTTTATGAAACAAAATGCGTACAACTAGATTTCTGGTTTAGTATTTTCACTTATTAGAAGTTGAGATAATTTTCTTTTAAAATTAGAGAAAACATTTATAGTTTGTGGTAATTTGTCGAATTCATTGACTTTACTTGGAAATCTCTACATATTCACTGTTTCTAAAACATTACTAAAATCCCATTAAGGGAACGCCAGTCATCATTCATTAATCATCCCCCTTTTTTCTTGATCAGTAGAAATGAAATATAAGTGCTCCATAACAATTCTACATTTGATCCTCAATGCCGTATATATATCTCAGAAATCAATATACTAAAATATTATCTGCTTACTGCTTATTTTTTTATATGTGTGTTTTAAAGATACATATAAAAAAAAACTTCAATTATAACCCATCTTCAGTATAACCCATCTTCATCATTGGGAATTTTTGTCGTTAAATTGGAGCAGTTCATTTTAAAGTCCGCCCACCCGAAAATCAATATTAGTAACAACAACTAGGTGCAACTGAGGCACAACCCCAAATGGGGGGTTAACAATTTGAATGAGGCGTGGCCCTGAAAAAGGCTGTTTTTGTGTTCTCAATCTTGTTTCAGTCTGACGCGCAGCAGCAGTTGAATAGACGTTTCGCCTCAGCCGTTGATTACTTTAATCATCATTTTCAGCCACGCGCGCAGAATCGAGAAGCATTTTGAGACAGGCAAACTGAACGTTCTAAAGAGGATTCTTTATCTCTTATGGCGGAACTGGCAGCAGCGTTTTTGCGACCT
>OZ010586.1:61528831-61658831 GCA_963932145.1 Acanthosepion lycidas
GTGTCGTTCTACCTATGTAGTCGCACCCACAACTACATTTGAAATGGTAAATAACAGAATTAACATGGTGGTGGTGGTGGGGGGGGGTAGAACATCTTTACACATAGACGGAAGTACGGACTTAGTTTGAAAAAACAACACGAATGTTCGCTGCAAAATAACACTCACGTAAACTACATGAAATATGCTTGTCGAAGGATTCACTAATCCTACCCAACCGCGGTAAACGAAGATAGACCGGACATTTACCCACTGTAGCAAGTTTGATTTTATTGAACCTAGCAGTCTTATCCCGAATAACCGATTGAACAATGTTCAACGAATAACCATTGTTCACAAAGATCTCAGTTAAACAACTGATTTCATCTTTCAAGGTGTTATTTGAACAAATCATTAACGCCCTATGGGTCAAGGTCCTAATCAAATTGATCTTTTGTCGTTTGGAACAAAAACAGTCCCATCGAATATAAAGACCTGTAAAGGTAGACTTCCTATAAACAGAGGTAATAAACGAGGAAGGAGTTCTTTGAACAAGATCATCTAAGAAGGGCAATGAATCATTGACCTCCTTATCTACTGTAAATTTAAGGGCTGGATGAACACCGTTGAGTAGGGAAAAATTGGTCCACCTCCAATTCATGGCTGAACACACAAAAAGTGTCATCCACATACCGAAAGTAAACCTTGGGCCGGGCAGAACCTAAAAAATGGCTTTACTCGTAAAAAACGACAAAAATATTCGCCAAAACAGGACCCAAAGGGGAACCCATCGCTACACCATCGATCTGACGGTACATGATATTGTCGAAACTAAAGTCGACAAACATGGTGGCAAATTCCATGAGTTCGACAAAAACATCTTCAGGTATGTTCGGAGGAGTCAAATCACTACGATATAACATATCGTTACAAATATCAATAGTCTCCGATAAAGGAACACAAGTGAAGAGTCAAACGAACACATAAATCCATCAGTGGCATCACAATTCCGAATGAATTAGGAAAAAGAAAACGAATCTTTAATACAAAACGAACTATAATGCTGCAACACTGGTTGCAACATTATAGCAAGCCACTTTGCGACTTTGTGCTGTGAAGACCCAATCATCGATAATATGGGCCTCAACGGGACACACTTCTTATGAATCTTGGGTAATCCATAATGACGGGGACGAATAGAGCCAGACGGTCTCGATTGCTCCACCATTTCAGAAGAAAGAACACCACTTTTTACCCATTTGACAAGACATTTCTGAAATCGAATTTTAGAAGTAAACGTAGAGTCATGAGTGTCAATGGAACCAAGACGTTGAAACTTGGAAGGATCATTCAATATACTTAACATTTTGTTAATGTAGTCATGGCGGTCCATGAGGACAACACCCGATGCCTTGTCCGGTTTCGTAATAACCAAAGAATGGTTATTCTTAATGGATCTAATACCCTTATGGTGTTCACTTCTCCATTTCGATTCAGAGAAAGAAATAGGAGAACTAGCATAAGAATGAGCCAAATCATTCAATTTGGCTCGAAAGTCGCTGAATTTATGACAAGACACAGGTTGAAGCTTCGAGAGTTGAGCATAAAATACTTCAAATTCAGAAAAAATATTCTCCCTACTAATAGCAGTAAAAGGGATGCTAAAGTCAAGGCCATGGGCCAAGATAGCAAGCTCAATCTCTGAAGGAGAATAAGAGGACAAATTAACTACATTTTTGTAGCATTTGGTTTAACCGTGCAGCCAAATCTCTTAGAGATAAGATGTTTTAACTTATTCTGAAAACTGCTAGCCATCTTAAAACGACAGCGCGCAGATATCAGACCAACATAACGGGCAAAGCAGATCCTATCAAAATATGATAAATAATTACCTGTCTCACGCCATAACATATCTTCTTTGTAGGCCCAAATCCTGGTTAGAAAATTGTAAGAGAAAATCCTTAATAAAGGCTCTCTCTATGCTCCAACCAGACAACAACTTTGCCCGCCTAATCCTTTGTAAACAAAGAGGATTGTTTAACTTGAACTTGCTGTTCTGCACTTCTAGCATTTTTGTTGGTATAATTTTTATAATTATATTTTTTTTCTCCCTGTCCATTCATTCATGTCATCCATGACAGACTTTCTTTTTTTTTTCTCTTCATAATTTGTGTTTCCCGTTAACAGTTCTGATGAGAGGAGACGAAACCGGTCGACTGGTGTGTGTTTTTGTTTTTATTTTAAATCTATCATGGCCTATAATATAAAATTTCTTGCGTTTTATGGCATAATATATATATATATATATATATATATATATATATATATAGAGAGAGAGAGAGAGAGAGAGAGACAGAGAGAGAGACAGACATTTTTATGTTTAACGTTCTTTTTATAGATACAAGTATTTAAGTAAACGCTCTGTTTATAATAAACAGTATTAAATAACATTTACCGGACTGAATGTCCGAGAAATTTTCATAGAAAATATTCGTCCTTTGACAGGATTCGAACCTGCATCCTATACGGAACCGTCATTTAGCTTGACGTGCCTAACTTTGTCCATTTCTTAATGTATGACGTCATTTGTTTACATTTGATACGCCATGAGCAGTTATGAATGTACGAGATTGCGTGTTATATATATATATATATATATATATATATATATGTGTGTGTCAGTATGTGTATGTGTGTGTGTGTATATATGTTTTAACATAACTAGTTCTTCAACAAGTCATCAGTTACTTTTAGAAGATTTAGCACTTATTGATTTATGGTGAATTGCCATAATTCTTTAATTGTCGAAAATATTTGAATAGAGCAGTGTTGTTTTTGTATTTTATATTACGTAAGGACATTCCATGATTCCATTTATTTACCGTAGTTATCTGACTTTAACATTGTTGACATGGGAGGTAATTCTGTTATTATCAAACATGGATTATTGTTCTTAGAATCTTTGTTTTTTCTGGGTGTATTTATTGTATATGTGAATGTAGATGATTTTTAACATAAATTTCTCCGTGATTGACCAAAGTAAAATATCCAATAAAGGCTTTTAGTATAGCAACGAGCGAATCAAAATAAAAATCAAAATAAAATTCTTTATTTAAAGACAAAACTATTTTACTTTCTTTATGGATTATATGACGTTGAGACTATATATTACCTTTTTCATGTAAAAACCAATATTTAACTTCACAGATAGAATTTAAAAATAATTTTAAATGCATTTTTAGGCTTTTGTTTTTAGCAAGTCTGTGGAATAACCTAACAATAGAAAGTCATTCTTTCTTTTAAAAAGAAGACCTCACTTAAGTTATAACTGAGTTAACATGTTATATTCTTGTTTACCTTGTTCCTAGTCATATTCCGTAAACACCAGGTGTCAAACTTCGTGGTTTCATGGCAACAGAAGCTTTTCCTACAATTTTCATGGAGGAGTTTTAATATGTCGAACTCTGAGTGATCTTCTCATTGTAGGAATAGTGATAAAAATCACAAACTACTTATACTGTGGTGGCAAAATCTATAGTGAAATATTCCATGATTGCAGATGGATACAACATAGCCTAGTATAAAGGTATTACTGTGCCTATCTTCCCCCAAAGATCGAAGACAATCACCATCCTTAGACATGTTTATATGACACATGCTTATACGTGTACATAGAAATGCTACTCTTACCTCAAGTTCTATGCTTGATAAGGTGTCAAGTTTGTGTTAAATTATTAGAGAATACAAAATACTGACTCGTATTATTTCAAAATGTTCATCCATTTTGGCACCATTAGAAAGTGTCATAGCACAAATACAATCAAATAAGCGCAATGCGTTCTACCCTTTCTACCTTTTCCAAAGCGTTAGACCCTTTTAAACGACATCTATCACAATTTCGCCGACCAAATGTCTAATTTTGTATAGTAACCGATTTTACACTAAAAAATTATGGAATCGGTGCTAACTTATATTTTTCTTGTAAATACACCTTGATTCTTCAGCTATAAACTTCATGGACGCCAACCAACTTGGTTACCATGTAAATTAGTGGCCATATCAATATAATCAGCAATAAAACATTTTAGCCCATACATTATTCAGTCCAAACATCCCACATGCATATTGACAATAAGCAAAATAATTTCCCAAGGTCACAGGTAGTCTACCGATATAGGCTCAAAATGATATTTTGCATACTCATATTTTATAAAGGGAATAGAAAACAGAGGGGACAGGGAATATATAAATAAATACATATTGATTGATAATTATTGTATGGGATCATAACATAGAAAGGGAAGCAACTCTGAATGAACCCGTCACTTTTTTTTTTTATACTCATTTCGTTTTTTTCTCTTTCATACAGGGTATATGCTCGTAATCATACAGCTTGTACTCGCCTTTTTCAGTTGGTTTAGAGTTCAACGCTTAGTGGCAGTAGTCGCGTTGTTATTCACTCGGGTAACTTTTAATACGGGCAATTTTTTTTAGAATTCATGGAAAACAATCGATATCATAACCATCGTATTATTCATGTACACTTCTGGAGATGATAAAATATCCTAAACCTAATAAGAAAAATAAAAAATTAAAAATTAAAAGAATAAAAGTGAATAATGTGGAAATTGATTACATAAAATTCTCTGGTTTAAAAGGTTCTTTGAATACGGAAATGTCATAATTGCTAATTTTTCCTGTTGGCACAAGTTGCAAATATTGTTGTGGTTGTATAAGTCTTTACCTTTTTTTAAAAATTTTCCACCTTATAATCGGATCCCTTTCATCTTTTTCTTTTAAATTCCACACATTGTCAGCTAGTTTGGTAGAGTACCTAAGATTTACTAGCTTGAATGACCACCTATGATTGTACCATCTACGTTTGAAAGTACCTTCAGTACATCTTATGAATGGCAATTTTGGCAATTAATATCAGTTACTTCTACTTTATAGATTATTGCTTCAGTTTTAGAAGCTCCATCTAATAGACATCTAATCTTATTTCTGGAGTTGTGTAAATTACTAGTGTTAACTATATTTTGTTGCGCGTTACTTTTGAAATTTATGGTCTTTTGTCAATGTATTTATTGTTTCGAAATTACTAGTGCAGCAGTAGCGTAATTTAACTGTATTTTTATTGAATATCGAATGTAATTCTGAATTTTTGGGGAAGTGTTTAGTAAGTAACCTGAAAAATAATTTCCTTATTTTACCTTTTATCTCTAAGTTAAAGGAAGAGGTTAAGCCAAATGATTTTTTTCCTCGAATCGTTCTTCAAATTGTTTATTAGACGAAAAGAAGGATTATTTGGGAATTCATTTTTATGATCCTTTAGGGTTAGAAATGCTAGCTTGCAGTATAATATGTTGACCCTGCCGCTAATCACTAGTTTGGCTGTGATATTTTTTGCCTCTTCTTTTATACTTTTAATATACGAGTCTGGTGCTTTTTTTGTAAATTTTTGTGATTTCTTCGTCTTTTTTTTTCCCGGGAAGCCTCCGGGTCCATATTATAAATTTTCCTTGATTTTTTTTTCCGAACGCACAACCATTGTTTATTGGATAAAAAAAAAATGTACATTTCAATTAATCCCCACCGATACTTTTATAATACACTTGCTTCTCTTCCCCCTTCTTCTTTTTCTACGTCTCCTCCCTTCTTCATATTCTCCACCTCCTTTTCTATTACACCCAACGTCGCGCATTTGTTTATTTATTAAAAATATATATGTAACGTTCATTAGTTTTTTAAAAATAAAGTGTTAAGTGTTAAGAGGTCATTTGATAAAAATCGCCTGAGGTAGCCAATTCAACTGACCTCTTGATTTTTAAAATTAAAAGCTCTACATATTATGTTTACTTTTATTTTACTTTTTCACGTGTATTTTTTCACAATTTCTAATAGCACTGTTTCTTGTTCTGATTAAACTTTGACCACACACACACACACACACACACACATATATATATATATATATATATATATATAAATATATATATATAAAATTGAACATAGAAGTCAACACTTAGAGGTGACAGTCTGTTTCATGCTAGATGCAATCGTCAAGCTACAAGCACTCGTGGCCTACGATTGCATCTAACATGAAACAGACTGACTTCTATGTTCACTTTTATATTTACACACGCTCTATCTCTGATATTGAGCACTTTATCCCATAAATATAACACATCTTAAGACTATATTTCTAATTCGGCATCTTCAAGTTTGAATAAAACACAAAATTGTGTGAAAGCAAAATGCGTTTACATTTTTATGTTAAAACCAGTTGTTCTTTTGTTATATATATATATATATATATATATATATATATATATATATATATATTTTGATGACATTTATTTAAGAATTATAAAATTTTATCACTTCACTGGAATGCTACTCTTACTAATGGCGAATATGAAAGCAATTTAAGTAGTAAAGTTTATAAATATGGAGTTATCTCCCTTTATGAGTCATACTTTTTTGTATTAACTTGAGCATTGTAGTCTTAATTTTCTTAGATCATTTTAGTGGTATTGTGCTAATGACATTTTTATTACTATGTGCCATTTGTGTTATGGTTGCAAACATAAAGAAATCGGATTTATATCGATTAAATTTCTCCCCCCTCCTTTTTCCTTTTGTTCCTCTTCTTCGCCTTCTTCTTTTTCATTTTCTCCTCCTCTTCTTCTTCTTCTTGACACAATCATCTTAAAGAGACACAACTCTTCCTTGGCCGATTCAGTCTTGTCTGTATCTGAGTGCGGATTTAGAAACACTTAGGACATGATTTTCAGTTTAAGGCAACTACAGGAGAAAGCACGAGAACATGACAAGAATTTATTTATTACTTTCGTTGATCTCACTAGGGGAAAGGGGAAATAAATGATATGGTTTCTGTACTGTGTAGCAGAATACATTGTCTGGAGTAGAGAGGCACATGATGGAACACAGGAGAGTTATAGGACATGCAAATCCAATCAACCCAATCAAGGAAACAAAGTTTATCTGTCACATTTGCATAATGCCTATGAAATAGAATGCTAGTTTCAAGGGTTATCTTATGGGCCGTGGATACTGAAATGAGACAGAAATCATCACAATCGATGCAGAGAGTGAAGAGGCGGTCACCATACACACACGCACACACACACACACACACACACACACACACACACACACACATATATATATATATATATATATATATATATATATATATATATATATATATATGTGTGTGTGTGTGTGTGTGTGTGTCCTAGGTATGACGATAAACTGCAAATCCTCTGATCGCGATATTGGAGGACTTGAGATGCGTGGAACCACCTCATAATTGATGTTGATCCCATGTCCAACCTGACCCGGTATGATAGTAAACTCGATCATTCATCGTCACCACAACGCTACTAAGAAGAATCATTGAGAGAGAGAGAGAGAGAGAGAGAGAGAGAGAGAGAAAGAGAGAGAGAGAGACTTTTGTCATAGCAGAAGGAAAACTTTGATGACCCTGTGCGCCGTCTTTTTTAACTTTAAAAGTTTCATGCACGTCAATACGCATATAATATATATATATATATATATATATATATATATATATATATATATATATATATATATATATATATATATATATATATATATATATATATATATATATATATTATATATATATATATATATATATATATATATATATATATATATATATATATATATATATATATATATATATATATATATATATATATATATATATATATATATATATATATATATATATATATATATATATATATATATATATATATATATATAACGGATTTTCACTGTTAATTTGTTCAAAAAGTTCTAAGCCTCACCCAGAAAGAACAGCTATTGCTGAACATTTTGTTGTAGCAACACACTCCCACTTATATAACTAGAAAAATTAATTCAAAGTTCTTTCTCAATTTCTATCCAGATGAGGCTCATACAAATGTGAGTAGTGTGCGAAAAATATAAAAATGCACAAAACAGAGGCCCGAATTGTGATAAAAAGGAATGATATGACACCCAAGGCAATCCATGAGAACATAGCACTGACACTTTCTGAGGACTGACCTTCCTATACAACTGTGAAGAAGTAGACCGAGGAATTCAACCGGGGTACGGACAGCACAGATGATGATTCTCAGTCGTGTCGTTCAAAACCACAACCACTGATGAATAAGTTGATGCCATTCATCTTATGGTGTTGCATGACAGACGTCTTACTGTCTAGCAGAGAGCTAAGATGATAGGCATTAGTTCTGGTTCGGTCCTTACTGTTTTAACTGAGATCTTATGGTTGAGCAAGCTGTCTGCAAGATGAGTCCCAAGAAGGCTGACACCAGAGCAGAAAATAAAAAAGGGTTGACATTTCTAGGACACTTCTGACTCTCTTTCAGATTGAAATTAAGAACTTCCACCGTAACTCAAGATAAAATCTGTTTTCACGACTACAACCCTGAATAAAGTTTCAAAGCGAACAGTGGAAACACGAAGCTACCCCATACACCTTACTCAACAGACTTAGCTATAAAATTAAACAGGCAGCGTCTGTTGGTAATGTGAAGTCTTTTATTTTGGAGGGATCCTAAAGGCGTAATCATGATAGACTACATGGCAAAGGGAAAAACTATTAATGGACTGTATTATGCATCAGAAAGAAGAAAACAAGTCGAAACGCAGCTGGAAGATGAGGGCAGGTGTAACGCGTCCATTTACACTATTCAGGTTCCAGTATCTGAAACAGCAATTTGTGGCTTTGAATTGCTACCCCATACTCACTGCGTGGTCGCCATTTTGGTAACAATAATGAAATCATATTTTCTGTGGAGGAGTTTTTGAAGGCTAGGTCACCAATTTCTTCTGTGAGGGAATTCCAATGCTTAAATGAATTGATATCAAAGAGGACTATATTGAAAAATAGTGAAAAACTTTTGTTTCTCCAAGACCTTTTGGGTGTGGCTTATGAACAGGCTCTATTAAGAACTTCTTCATAAATTGAACTAAGCTCAACGACGAGTGAAATTTGCAAACAACTGTTGGCAAATCCTCGAGAAGCTTGTTTTTGACTTCGAATTGTAACTGGGGATGGAAAATAAAAATCAATTTTCGTAATCCTAATTAGAGAAATCAGTGGCTTCGTTCTGGTCAGGCTTCAGAACCTGTTATCTAACAAGGGCGGTTTGAGCAAATGTCTTGTGTGTTTGCTAGAATTTCGAGGGTGCATTGCACTTTGTGCTTGTCCCTGATGACCACACTGAAAAAAAAAACTGCAAAAAATACAAAACAAAATCAAAAAATCATGAGCAACTTACAACAATAAATTCAAAATCTGTATACTTCGTCTGGAGGAGAAAGTAGCTATAATCGCTTTTGCAGACCAAAACAAATTAACAAATCATAACCATTCTCAAAATATAGACATGAAAACAAATCTTTACGACGTTACTTAAAAACCGGAAACTAAAAACGGATACCTTGTAAAATATCACATTGAAAAATGCAAATATAAGGTCTATATGCAAATCAGATACTGTAACATACTTTAGACGAAGTCAATACTTTAAACTAAACAAATAATATAAATAATTATATAAACAGAATAAGTAAATAATAAACAACTTAAACTACAAATGTACAGTAAAACATAAGTAAATGTAATAATAATAATCAATAACAAATAATTAAGTAATCAATAAAAAGGAATAAAACGTTAACAAACAACACTATACAATAGCTACAAATAAACGCATTCGGAGCTACATTTATTCCTCGCTTCCAGCTAGAATAATTTGGAATATAACCGTTAACGCCTACTCAATAACATTTAGGATAATAATAATTTAGGATTGTTGCCCATAATACACTATTAACTAGCATATATAAATATAGGTACCTACAAACATTCGCTATGACATTATTCAAAGGACTGTAAAATGTCCGCAATCATCTCTCGCTGGCTAGGGAACTCTCTTTGGAATCTCCAGACCATTCGTATATGTGTCTTCGTCTATCTCTACTCAGTTCAGTAAGCTATCTCTTCTTTCTCTGTTGTTCCCATTCCTCTCAAGACTCGATAGCATTTCTGATAATATAGACAAAGCCATCTCTTTACATCCGTTTGCAAACATATTCGTGTTCGGTGACTTAAACGCCCACCATAATATGTGGCTTAAACACTTTGTAATTGATCTCGCTAGCATCCGAACCCTTAACTTTTCAATCACTCAATCCCTCATGCAAGTGGTTAACTTTTCTACGCGTTTTCCCAGTAACCCGGACGGTAAAGCTTCTCTTCTCTGTTTTACCTATATCCATGATTCTTGTCGCGCTACGCAGCTCTGCTCTCTTGACAACTCTTGATAACACATTAATATCTGTTAACATCTCCTTCCACTTCTCCTCCATCAATGAACCTCCTATTAACAGAATATCTTTCTGTTATCAACGCGCAGACTGGGAATCATTCAGTGATTTCCTTCGCGACTCCCCTTGGAATGTGGTTTTTAATCATCCAGTACAAAAAGCAGGCACCGAGGCCTTCATCCTAGCAAGAAAATATCAAGTTAAATCGCGCTCATTTTCTTGGTTCTCGCCTGCTTGCTCTGTGGCTATAGCACATAGTAATAACTTCTCCCATCTGTACCGGAGCGACATGTCTGATTGCAATAAACGTCTCTTTGTCTCTGCTCGTATTGAGTGCAAGCGTGTCCTCATTGATGCAAATTTATTGTTTGCTAATAGAATGAAACAACGTATTGCATCTTGCAAGTTTGGTTCTAAAGATTATTGGTGCCTCTGCAAGAACTACAGCAAATTAGTAATCCCTCCTCTATACGATCAATTCGAAGTCCTAACATCCTCAGCTGATAAGGCTGAATGCTTTGCTCGAAATTTCTCATCCAACTCAACACTCGACTCATCCAGAATACCCACACCTGATTTTCCCCTATAACTGAGGCTATACTGAGTGAGATGCGCATAATCCCGTCGATGGTATTAGCCATCATCTCTAAATTAGACTCTCATAAAGCAAGTGGTGGTGACAAGGTACCAGCCGTAGTCATAAAAGAAATGTGCCCCTGTGCTGGCTCCAGTTCTCTCCAACTTATACAACTATTGCCTCGCCGATTCTCGCTTTCCAGCCTGTTGGATGTCCTCCTCTGTAGTCCTTGTCTTTAAGAACTCTAGATACCCTTTGGAACAATCTAACTACTGTCTTATCAGTCTCCTACCACTCTTCGACAAAGTCTTCGAGGCTTTAATCAATGCCGAAGTAGTTAAGCATCTTAGCTCCCACGATCTTCTCTCTGACAAACAAAATGGTTTCCGCTTTGCCCAGTCTACCGCTGATGTGTTTACAGCCATAACTGAATTTGTATAGCAAGCTCTTGATAATAACGGGGAAGTTCGAGCTGTTGAGTTAGATATATCGAAGGCGTTTAACAGGGTTTGGCATGCTGGCCTTCTACATAAGCTTCAAGGATACGGTATTACAGGACGATTATTTGATTTAATACAATCATTCCTGTCTAACCGTGAAATGAAGGTTGTCCTGAACAGGTTCTCTTCCAGTTCCTTTCATACAAACGCTAGTGTTCTCAAGGCTCTATCCTGGGTCCTACATTGTTTCTGATCTTCATCAATGATCTTCCTGACGTCATCAGTTCTCAAGTCGGCATCTACGCAGGTGACACTACCATTTACTCCCGTTTCTGTTGTATATCCGCATTGCTGACCAATCTGTGGTTGGCTGGGGTACGAAATGGTTTGTAAATTTTACTTCCTTGCCTCCCATCAGCATGGTTGATGCTCAACTCCACGAGAGTGCCTCACTGTGTCTTCTTGGTCTCACGTTTTCCACTGACCTGAGGTGGAGCAGCTACATTGAATCAATAGCTGCAAGGAAATTTGGTTCTCTGTGTCGCACCAAGTTTTTCTCGTTTGAGTCCATCCTTCACATCTAAAAATCCACCATTCTTCTCTCGCGCTTCCCGACTGTGGAACTCCCTTCCTCTTACTTGCTTCCCTGATAACTATAATCTTCAAAAATTTACATGTAATGTCAATCGACATTTGATGCCTTCATCCCCGTTTTTCCTTTTATCCGTCTCTGTTTTTATGTATCCTTTACTCAATACCCCCCCATACACAATCTTTTCGCTTACTTTCACTCTCTGTAGCCTCTTGCATACTATAGTGGCACCCCTGCCTTGATTGGGATGAAATGCTTATAAAGAAAAAGAAAAACCTTTAATTGCTTTAACGAATAAAATATATTATGGGTACTATTGTTTTTAATTTTAATTATTAAAATTTATAAACTTTTACATCTGTTAAAATTCTGTATTAATTTGTAGTCGTAAAGTGATATTTTTATTAAAAAAACTATATTTACTAATCATAAATGCAAAAGCTTACTACAATTCAGCGGCCACCAGTATTTAAGCACATTTTTGAAAGATTTTGTTTGTATAAACGTGATGATTTTTGTAAATACTGTCGTCTATGCACGGCTATTTAAATGTAAGAACGGTAACTATCGTAAATTAAAAAAAAATATTGGTAATTTTCTAACATTTCCTCAACAAGTGTCTTCGTAAGTAAGACTATAAAGCCAAAGTACCTAAAATTCAATAAAATATTTAATTTTTTTAAATATTGATGGGTATTTAAAATATAAAAATAACGTTTACGATGTATTCGTTATATAATGTCATTACAAATCGTCGTCAACTGCATCATCATCAGCGGCAACATCATCAGCGGCAACATCATCATCAGCAGCAGCAACAGCAACAACAGCAACAACAGCAGCAGCCTCGTGACTGCGTGTGTCGTAGGGTCATATATCTGGGTTGAAAGCCGGAGAGGTATAATTCCTGCGTTGCGTGTTTTGGGTAAGTAAATCCACCTGTTGAGTTCCATCCATTTCCAGGTTAAACCATAGCCGATGTCCTCCAGCGTGAAGGTACGATTAGTCAATACCACGCTGCCGTAGATTCCTTTGAGAGAACCCTCCGCCGTGACTGTTGACTTGCTCGGTCATCACCGTACTTGTTGCATCTATAGCTATAGAGCCTAGCCTACTCCATCGTACTAGAAGGCCGTAGACCCTATTAAAAAGTTCATCCGCCCTTTGACAAGTCTTGTTTTGAATCCTGCTGTGTGTCTAGCCACATTTATCACCAAATAACCTGGTAGGGGAACCGGTTTTGTAGAGTAAACATTGAGTGCACACTTTGCATATATTTAAAACAATCAATATCTCTTTTCTGAAATACAAAAAAAAAAAAATACTTTCTCTTAAAATTTATTTTGTTGCTGCAGCTTTTATAGTTTGTAATGTTTTGAAAATAAGTACAACAATTTTGATGAAATATGATTGCATGTTTCTGCTTAAAGTTTCAGATTGAAAAATGATTATTTCTTTTGTATATAAAAGCATTATTATTGAATGCAGTTGGCTGTGCTGAAAAAAAGGTTATGGAAGTGATCGTCAAATTGAATTATAATCGGATTCTCCAAAGGTGGGAAAGTAATAATTACCTTATCGAGGAATTTTTTTAGTTTTAATTGACTGATGAATTTCGTCAATTCTTTGAATCTTATCAGAATAAATGGAAGAAAGTCAAAGTTTATGCACATGCATTTCCATATTTGACATAATATTACAATGTGTTATATAAAAAACAAATTGGACATAATATTTATTACAATTTGCTAGACAGTAACATCTCAGATATTCCAATTATTTTATGCTTGCAAAATATGTTATGTTGTACCAGAGGGTGCTGAAAATTTCTGGGCTCGATCTATTTCCTGAAATATAATCAGGTAAATAAATTTCAGAAATTTATTTTTCTTTTTGGAAGTCCGATATCAACTTTTGGCAGAAGGAAGCGAGTTATCCACATTTAGTAGCAGGTCTTCAGCAGTGAAGAGGTGAAATCTACTTTTTCCTCGCTAGCTGTTCTACTGCACAGAAGCATTATCTTTCTCGCCGCGTCGTACTTCATAACATCAAGACTTGACTGCTGTTTCCCTTCGTTTGCTTATCAAATAAAAGTCGCTCCAACACTGATCCTAACAGGAACTTTGTTGTCCCTTTTTCAAAAATTATTTAATGTCCTATCCTGTGCAAGTACAGCAAGTGGGGAGTTCCCGTACTGGCTCTTTGTAATAAATTACGCTACCTGTATGCAAATAAAAGTTTCGTTAGAGTGAACCAAATTGTACCTTATTTATGTGTTCATAACAGAGATTGCTTTATCTCAAATAGAAGGCGTTTGTTAGTCATATTGTTGACAGTATGAGTTTTAACTAACAAGTTTGACTCTCATGACTTGGTTGGTGGATCTATAATAGTGTCTTAAATAAGGGAAAATATTCTACCTCTCATCCCTTCACTCAATTTGAAGTGGTAACATCTTCTACTGATAAAGCAGAATGTCTTGCTAGTAAATTCTTTCCAAATTCTACTCTTGACTCATCTGGCGTACTTTGGTCCACTGCACTTAAAACTGAGTCTCTATAAAATGATATGCTTATAACTTTGTCTATGGTTTCTGGTCTTTAAACTGGACCCTCTCAAAGCATAATGGACTTGAGGGTATCTCTACAATAGTCCTTAAGAAATATTCTCCTGAACTGGCTCCTGTTCTCTCTAAACTCGACAAAAATGCCTTTGCTTCTTGCTTTCTTGTTTGTTGGAAATCCTCTTCTATATTTCCAGTATTTAAGGACTTAGGCGAACAGTCTGATCCTTCTAACAATCAATTATCTTTTTATCTCTTTTTGGCAACGTACTAGATGCTATAATCACCTCTGAATTGCTTAATGTAACAATATGATTTCTCACACATAAATTCCTTCCTTTTAAGTCCACTTAGCTATTAGAGTTTCGTAAGAATTTTTTCTCCTGACCATCTTGAGTGAAATTTGGGATTAGTGCTTCAGAATTCATGTCTCCAGTTCGCCTTTAAATTGGGAAACGTAAAAAATGTTATAAATGATTTTAGATCGTCATAAAAGTAAACCCTTAAAGATTTCACCACCCATATCGCTTTGGAGTGGTTCCAAATCTTCCGGAAAGACAAGTGGATGGCGAGGTGGAACACCAAGATTATCCGTATAAGCAGAGAGAGGGAGGAAGTCGGGAGGAAAGTGGGTGCACCCGGGAGAGAAGTAGGTAGGTGACCAGAGGATTTGGAGCTGCCCAGCTGTCAGTGGCGGAAGGAGGAATCAGGAGTCGCCGAGACTATTGAAGGTAGGAAGATAGCAGCCCATCTCTCGAAGATGAAGGAAGGATACCACGTTTAAGTGAGAATTCATATTGTTGCTACTTCCCAACCAGAAACAATTCCCTTCATTTTTTTAAAAAAGCGATCACGGCCGATAAGACGAAACTGTGCACATAACAAGTTGGGTGTATATGCAAATACACTCAACCTTGGATGTCATCATAGGTGCAGTGACCGACGGACGATCACAGAATGTTGTTACAATTACGCGACGAATGGCGTCACATTAAGCATCTCACCTCACAGGGTCTTCTTTCAGATAAGCAATATGGCTTTCGCTTCTTTAGGTCAACTACTGATATATTAATGATTATGGCTGAAAGTGTCTGTCAAGCTTTAGATAAAAATGGTGAAGCTCGGACTGTTGCTTTAGATATCGTGAAGGCATTTGACATGGTTTGGCAAAAGCTGGTTTTCTTTACAAGTTGAAATGTTATGGTATTTCAAGACGAATGTTTGAACTGATTCAGTCTTTCTGATCAGATCGCGAAATGAAAATTATCCTAATCGGCCACTCTTCTAGATCTTTTTGCATTAATGTAGACGCTCCCAGGGATCTATGCTTGAGCTTCTGTTGTTCGCAATTTTCGTCAACGACCTTCCTCATGGCATTAGTTATCAACTCGGTATCTATGCCGATGATACAAATATTTACTCATGTCTTTATGGTAAGTCTGATCATTTCAAGAAGGTCAAATTGGCAGCTGATTTAAAAATTGACCTACATTTTGTTGTTAACTGGGTCAAGGAATGACGTGTTAATTTTGACGCCTCCAATGCTCTCTATTAATCGTCTGCGTCATTGCTAACGTTTTCCGCTGCCATCAAGTGGAAAGATTTTACTATAATCAATTGCTAGGAAAGTTGGTACCCTGTGTCATGCTAGACAATTTTTCTCGCCCGAATCTGTCTTACATATTTATAAGTGAACCATTCGCCCATGCTTTCAATATTTCTACCATATATTGTCTGGTGCTCCTGCTATATATTTAGAGATTCTTGATACAATCCAAAGAAGAATCTGTAATGTCAGTGGTCATGACCAGGCATCTCGACTTCAGTCACTTGTTACCTGTGCGTTTTTTATAAATACTTTTATAACTGTTCTGATTAACTTTCCACTATTGTACCTAGACTTTAAGCATGGTACTATATTGGAGGCAATATCTCATTTTACAGTCGAATTTTCTATATGCAACCGTAACAGTTTCTTCTTTCTTATGTCTCCTTTGTGGAATTCTTTTCTGGCTTCTTGCTTTCGAGTCAAGATTGATATTCAAAAATTTAAATGCAATTTCAATCGTTATCTACTTAATTCCTCTTCTATTGTTCTCACTACATAATAATGTTTTTCTTTTTTTTATATATATTTTTTCATACTCAGTAATCTCCGTGTGTCTTAGTGGCTTTGTTGCTGTGCTTGGAGCATGATCAAAAAACAAGGACAAAAAACAAAACAAGGCCATTCATATAACAGGTCTGGAAATGTAAAACTGAGGGATCTCGCTCTGAGGTGGACATGTGGTCTAAATTACAATTAACCTACAATTATGAGAACATTTTTATTAGCAGAATTTCTAGTGATATTCAGTAAGTCTGAAAGAGGGAAACTTGATTTCACTACCTATCTCGTATATACTGATTTCTAGGTCGGGCAGCATTGTATGATATCACACACACACACACACACACAATAATTCAGCGACCGATTTAAATAGAGAGGTTCATAGAACTCAGTGCAATATGCCTTGTAGAAATCATATGACTGGATTATCACAAGTTTCACTGTAAAATTCATAATTTTTATTTTATAAATCCACATAGTACATTTGATATATTTGCCATAACTAATGTGTTTGTGCAAAATAAAATTCACTATATTTAAAATATTTTATATTTGAGGAAGGTAACCTTTACATGTTACATACTGTTATATTGGAACACACCTATTCTATAGTTAATAGACTCTCCCACCTATAATAAGTAGGAGTAGTAAGAGTAACAAGTCAGTCGCTCAGTGGCTCAGTCAGTCGATGCCGAACGACCGTTAGTCGGATACTAAAGTATCAGCGACCACAACTAGATTTCTCTGCGTCATTACCTATTATATCAAGTTCCTAACGTTTCGTATGTCGAACCTATTTTAGAACCGACTTAGTACAAATACAAGCCTCCACTGTGAAACCACTTCATAACACACTTGACGACGAGGATTCGAACACATACGGAGGAGAAAAAAAATTCGTTCGCCATATAACACACTTGGCGATGAGGGATTCGAATTCATTCGGTGGAAGAAAAAAAAATTCGTTCGCCATAACACACTTCACGACCAGGAATTCGTGCTCATACGGTGAAAAAAAAATCACCCGCCATAACAAATTTGGCCACGATTATTCGGATTCATACGGTGAAAGAGAAAAAAAAAATTCGTTCGCAACAGTATAATTTGGCGAAGGGATTCGGATTCATACAGTGGAAGAGAAAAAAAATGCGTTCGCCACAGTATTATTTGGCGAAGGGATTCGAATTGGAAAAAAAAAAATTCGCCACAACATTATTGATGACAAAATTCGTACTCATACGGAGGAAAAAGAAAAAAATTTGCTCGTCACAATTTCGGTGACATCTCGCATTCACATTTAAAAAAAAAAAAAACTTGGCAAAGTTTTTCGAAAGACATAACGTCAACTTAGTGACGAAAAAATCAGTCGTATTCTCAACTGAGAAAATAATTTTTTTTCTCGATAAGACAGTTTGCTCAAATAAGTCACGAATTGAAAATTCATTAGGACCCCCCTCTAAAATATTTAAGCCTTGTGTACACTTTTTGCGAAGATGGGGGAATGCAAAAATATATTCCAGGAATTTTTTAAGTTCCAGGCGGAACAACAGATGACAATATTAGAGCAACAGAAGACATTCCAGATGCAACTACAGGAGGAAATTTTTAATAGACAAATGCAGGTTCAACGAGAAATGGAACAGATGCATAAGGAGTTTCAAAATAAAATTCTGGAAATAACTGAGAAGAGGAAAGAGAAAAATCTACAAAATGATACTTTCCCAGAGAATACAATATGGAATTCAATTGAAATATTCACGTACAGTGAAGAGATAAATTTTGAAGAGTATTATAAAAAATACACGGACGTGTATAACGAGGAGTGTCAATCGTGATCTGGACGAAAGAAGGTTAGACTTCTTTTAAGCAAACTAGGAACTGCTGAGCATAACAAATTGGTAAACTACATTTTACCGAAAAAAACTAGCGAGTTGACATTTAAATATAATTAGTGAATTATTTCGTAAAAAGACATCTCTGTTTCACAAGAGGTGGAAATGTTTGAATCTGATGAAAGATAACGAACAAGACTATATAACGTACGCAGCCAATGTGAATAAGCATTGTGAAGAATTGAAGCTGGCAGAGTTAAGCGCTGATAATTTTAAGTGCTTAGTGTTTGTTCAAGGGCTGGTATCGGAAAGAGACGCAGAGTTGAGAAAATTTAGTGCTGTCAAAATTAGAAAACGAACCAAAGATTTCGATACAGAAGTTGGCAGAAGACTGCACAAGATATGTTAGCGTAAAGAAAGATTCGAAAAAGATAGAACAGTCTGGCGTTTCGCATGTAAGGAAAATACGCTACAAAAAAGAAAGTCAGTCTACCAAAAAGAATTCTAAAATTGCAGATTATCAAACAAAAAGTGAAATACCAGAGAAAAATAAACAAAAACTCCCGAAAGCATTTTTTTATTTTTTACTTCCGGTGAACTTCACTGGTACAGATATTGCAATTTTAGGAATAAAAAATGTTTCAACTGTAAAAGAGTGGGTCATAAAAGCTCTCACTGTAGGTCAAAGAATAAAGACAATAAAATAAGAAAATTAAAGTCCGACGAGGTGAACGATGGAATAACCAGAACATTTGTTACCGTCGAAATAAGTAATAAAAAAATAAAAATGCAACTCGACACTGGTTCTGACCTATCTATCATAAATTTGCATACGTGGACGAAATTGGGGAAACCAACTTTAATGAAAACAAATAAAATCGCAAGGTCAGTGACGGGAGAAAAAATACAATTTATTGGGGAATTTGTTACAAACGTCACGTTAAATAAAAAAACGCGAAAAGTTAAACTATTTGTCATAGAAAATACCACGAACTTGGTACGAATTGGATAACAGAATTTCAATTATGGGATCTATTCTTTCTGTTACAAGGTTGAAAGTTTAAACTCAGAAGCCCAAAAATTAATAAAGAAACTTAAGGGAATATTTCGTACTGTTTCTTCTCCAGGTTTGGGAACGTGTACCAAGATGGAGGCAAAATTCCAGCCAAAAGAAAACGCTCAGGCAGTATTCAAAAAGAAAAGGAATGTGCTGTTTGCTTCAATTGAACAGACAGATAAAGAATTGGACAGATAAGAGAAAACCGGTGTATTTAAAAAGGTTGAATGGGTAACACCGACGATATACGTGAAAAAAAAAAAGCTCCAGAAAGTAAAAATGAAGCCGACAACGAGAAAAACTGGGGAGCGAGTTACCCACAGTCAAGGACATGCAGTATTATTGAATGATTTAAGTCAACTGAAGTCACCACAGAAAACTGTTTACTCCTACGGAGTAAAGTTTTAGGGGGGGATGTTATAGTGGAACACACCTATTCTATAGTTAATAGACTCTCCCACCTATAAGTAGGAGTAGTAAGAGTAACAAGTCAGTCGCTAAGTGGCTCAGTCAGTCGATGACGGACGACCGTTAGTCGGATACTAAAGTATCAGCGACCACAACTAGATTTCTCTATTATATCAAGTTTCTAACGTTTCGTACGTCGAACCTATTTTAGGACCGACTTAGTACAAATACAAGCCTACACTGTGAAACGACTTTATAACACATACTGAGGTGTATTTAGTTCAATAGATATTAACAAAAATATAGCGAATCTTTTTGATGATTTAACAATGATTCCCATTTATATTCAAACGTTTCTATTTGTTTTATTCTACTATATATAATATATATTTCAGCTTATTGTGTTTACGGATAAGGTGGAAAAAGATTAATTTGAATCTTATCGAGAACAAGATTTTTTTTTTCGGTACTGTACGAGGGAACAAAATTTGAGGACTTTCTCATTTCAAGACTTTACACACCAGCAACAACTAAAATGGATATCACATGCAACTCGAATAGATTATGACATTCCATACTACATCAAACAAAAGGAAAGAAAGGAAATTCCTATCAATAATGGAAAGAACAATAACAGCTACTGGACCTGAGAAATCTATTTCCTAGAAAAATTGTTCTAAGAGAAAGATTTTATAAGTTTTAACCGATAACAGCACTGATTGCTTAGTCATTCAATGCCGAATGTTTCCTTATAATATTATTATTACATTTACCATATATTAGTCACAAGAAGAGTTTCTAAGGGAAGTTTGGCACTGAAATTAGAAATTACTTGTGGAAATTTTACAAAAAAACAAATACACACCCCCTTAAAAAAACACATTAAAGAGGCTGGTGATCGTGCGTAATTTTTTTAGTATATCCATTAGTTGATCAGGCTATGTAGCTGATCGTTGAAAAAGATAAAAGAAGTGAAACTGATTATTTGAAGCGATAACAAAAAAGAGAAGATATATGCTCAATGTGAAGTTTGCAAAGAAACAAACATTTATTAAAATTACGAAAATAACTTTAAAACAAGAAATAGTACAAAAATGCAAAATAAACTTGCACAAAATTTACTTTGGGTAACTCAAACTGTCTGGGCAGATTAACAGTTCTTTTAAGTACAAATCTGAGTTTTATGTTAGAAAACAAGCAGTGTGTAAAAATCAATATTTTTCTTTCCTTAGTTAAAAAAGGAATTTTACTTACTCTGAAATTGCACAAATTCGAAAGTTCGAAGAGTGAGAAATTCCAAAAGTGAAAAAGGAAGACTTATCTCCGGCGATGTTGGTTTTTCTCTGTCCTTTAGGATACAGATATATTGATTTTATAACCAGGCGTTCAAAAATGATAAAACCTCATAAGTTTAAAAAAAGACATTCGAATATATGAAATAAAATTTTAAGGATCCTTTTCTTCTTTCTTCTTGTTTTCGTCTCCTTCACCAACAATTGCAGCAGTTTTTGTTTTTTTTTTATCTCAGATTTTCTCCACCTGATTGAAGACGGATACTTTCTGAACTTGTCATGCAAAATTTTCTCTTTATATAGCAAATAAATAGTTCCAACTGGATCCAAAACAGCTCCTTTGGGGACGTATAATTTTTATCCCGACTGGTTAAAAACTCGAAAGTAACTATCCAATCAAACCGCACCTGCTTGAAACTTAAATTTGGCGGGCTTTTGTCAACGTCAAACTTGACCTTCGTTTTGTAATTTTTGGCCAATGAATTTTTATTAATGTCTTTTCATAAACCGACTGGCTTCATTTTGGCTGTTTCTTTTTCAAAGAAAACCTGTTAATAATTTTCTAGTTTTCTTAATTAATTTTTCATGCTATTTTAATATTATATTTTTATTATAAATTATATTTATATTAAATTTTTTACACAATTCCAACATTTTCTTTTTTATTATATACATAAGTTCTAAATAAAACATTGGGAACTACTTTGGGATGTCACTTTATTCCTTTTTTGTCTTCAATTCTGGCTTATAAAAAGCAATGAAATGTTCACCAATTTGCATTTTTTTTTTCATTTTACCTACTCACTATGATTTTTAATTTCTCAGAAACAAACCTGGGCATCCTATATTTCTTTTTACAATCGATTTTTTACACTTTTCTCAATCAGTCGATAAGGTATGTACACATGGACAAGAAACAAGCATAAATACTCTTGCTAAGTAGCTACATACAATGATATCAAACTTCTTTCAGCAGATACAAGATCCAAGCAATAATAATTTAAATAATAAATGCATATTTTATTAGTTCAATGAATGCCTGTCAAAAGCACTCAATTAGACGTCATGTAGTAAAATAACAACTGTACCTCTAATACATATAATCATGGGAGATAAGAAATTGCATATCAAATGTAATGTTGCTGAACATACTTTCTATACAAAAATAACATATCATATCACATAGAATAGCAATAAAAATGAATTAAATTTTCCGTAACAGAAACAATATAATACGTTAAAAAATTTCTACTCTTTGTAATAAAAAGATAAAAGGAAGAAGCTAAACAAAATCAAATAGAACATTTTTGTCCGTGGAGAAACGTTAGTGATGATGACAAGTCGTCGTCGGTTAGTTTGAAATATTTTTCTGGATCTTTACAGTCGGTAAACATAAATACAGATAAATCAAACACCATAGAAAAAAATAATAGGCATACAAAAATTAAGAGTGACAATAAGAAAATAAGTGATGTTAACGAGATCCTTCGTGATTATGAATTAATGAATGATTAGTAGCAAGGTAAAAACTACTTAAAAATTAAAACAAGTATTTAAATAGTTTTATTTGATTTTAAAATAAAATGTTTTATATCTATTTTAAAAGAGATATTCTCAAGCAGTCAGCAATTTTTCCTTATAGTCTTTTACAGAGCAGATTTTTGTTCAGCATTGAACAGGACACCATATTTATCTGCTAGAATGTGCCATGCAATAACAACCAGTACTAATGATGAGAATATCCATCAGTTATATTCATGACAAATCCAGATTCTTCTAACAAATAACCAAATTGATCAGTAGGCTGAGGAAGAATAACTGTTGTGTTATTATACTGTTTTCCTTCTGGACCTCTTTTTCCATTGTTTGTTTTCAGATAAAAAAAAATGTCAGAAGAACGTCAATGGAAGAGCAAAATGAATTAGCATTTTAATTGTTTCAACATCGATAATCATTTTTTGTCTTACTCGGGTATTTATTTCTTTTTCAGTTCGCAACAAACAACGCACTTATCTATGCAAATGCATAAATTCAGTCATTCACACAGAAAATTATCTTAAAATAAATTTAGTAATAGACAAAAGGATAATTTATTTACAATAAATTATCAAATTAATGACGCCGTGAAAAAAAGATTTTGAAAATAGCAAGTGCTTATATTTGACAACAACGGGTAAATGTCGTTTGCTTTAAAGTTTTGGTTTGATTAAAATTTTTCTGATATTCACTGAAAATGTCTTAAAATTATAAAACGCTATCAATAAAATACATTATACCATGACATGATAATCTTACAAACAGGGCTTCATAATTCTTTTCAAATTCGGTCATGTGAATTTTGTGAATTAAAGAATCTTTCATCTCACACAGCATGTTAGAATCATTGTTCATTTCCAACGGCACTTTGCGCCTCTTTCTATTTGAACGCTATTCTAATCGACCATATCCGTTAAAAGTAAATAAATATGGAAAGATTCACTCGATAATGGAACTACATGGACATTAATGTTTTTGGAATCTATAAATATTATAACCCATTGAGGATCTAATGGTTGCATGTGATGATCTATTTTGAGACAAATGAATGAAACGTATGCAAAAACTCAACAGTCGCTTGTTGCGTCGTTCTTAGCAAGTCGGTTTCTCGATCGTTTCCATTAAGCATTTCTTGAAATTTCTCTTCATTATTTCAATATTCAGACGACGGATTTCTTAGTTCCTTTCAAAGTTGTTTTGGAAATATGCTTATGGTGATTATAAATAATAGGGAAGGTAGAATAATAATAATAATAATGGGGTAGGGAAGGTAGAACACTAAGAAAACATTCGATTATTCATGAAAACTAACCCGATAGTGCTATTTCTATAAATGTTACGCACTAAAAGAGTTTGTCCCCCAAAATTATTATTGTCAGGGTCCTTTTTAAATCAAAGAAAATTTATGTATATTATAAATTCTAAAATCTTATTCCCACATATTCGGATATTGTATCTGTATCTAAATGTCCTCTTATCGCAATATTACTTGGAAAATGAATGAGCATTAATTATTTCTGTTTTAATTTTATAGACGAAATATTGCAACCTTATATATTGTTTCATTTTGCTGTCTGTATAATTTTGACACCCCAAAAGTAACATTTAAAGAAGATGGAAGAGCACAGCGACTGAAACGTTGTGAAAGCGAAAAAAAGAAAAAATTCTAATGAATTATCATGATATACAACATTTTTATTGACAATACTTTATATTTCTACCTTCTTAAATTTAACTTTATAATTAAAAACACATGGTAAAATATATAAGAGACATTGAAAAATATTTTATGTTTAAATGTTACTCTAATTAAAGTGCTCAAAATATTTGAAATGTTCCTACATACACCAACACACACGCGCGCGCACTGACACACACACACAGAGGCAAATGCAAACAGTCTGCGCGCAGGTGTATCCTCGTATAACGTTATCGTTGTAAAGGCTAATAAAAACACTATATACTAAATTTCTCAAGCGTAAAAATAAAATTATTGTTTACTTAGTTCTGGATTTCGTCAGTTAATGAGTATGTGTATATGGCTTTGATGGATTTTTTCCAACTTGGATCTTCTTTCGAGGATGTTTTTCTCTTTCCAGTTGTCTCACCTGCCCGCACCCTAAGCTTAGCTGGGTCTGCCACATGTTTACCAGTTACAGGTAGCCACTGACATACTTTGAGGAGCAAATGTACCCCTGAGGACTATGCAGTTACCTTCCAGGTATATTCTCTGATGTTCTGGTGTGACACTGAGTGCAAAGTCAGTTTCCCACGCTTAGGGTAAGCTAAGTACATATTTGCGTCAGCACAGATCAACTTTTCTTAGAACAAACGTTCCTTACTGGCATTAAATTCGATTAAGACCATTTTGTATTTCTTGGTGAAATCACATACTACACTTGCATATGCACACACACCAGCTCATCTCATACACACATAAACACACATATTGATACACACATTCAGTATATAATCTATTATTATTTAAAATATCCAAAAAAATTATTGAATTATAAAGAAATCTATGTGCAAAATGTTTGTACATCATAATGAAATAATTGCACATAATCTTATTACTCTTGATATGTTAAAATCGGTACAAAAATAATTTAATATTCACTATTTTTTCTTTTGATTTCATGTCTTCAAGATATTAAGTTTTTCAGAAGAAATTAGATTAGAAAAGAGAAATGGTTCTTTATTGATTTGGATGAGTGACAATCGTTGACATCATTATGACAAAACCGACTGCGAATATTGGCTGTGTTGCGGATTCATGTTTGGTTATTAGTGATTTTAGATGTCAGGTTTCTTTAACAAGACATTTATTTAAAACAACACTTTTTCTTCTTTCGTATGTCGTATTTCTTCAAGGCATCAGAGATCATGGTTCGCCATATTTTCCTATGTTTTGTTACTCTAAGTAACTTTTCATTCTTTACCATTCCTCTATGTCCTTGTTCTGTAATCCATTCACACGAACTCGTCACATATCATTTACAAATATATAATGTTAAGAAACTGTTATCAAGAGACTGAACTGTGCAACTCGGTCTCGAGCTTGCTGAATTAATTGATGTCCTTCTCCTTCGTGCACCAGTACTTGTCCGGTCACTTTTAAACATGTCGATCCACTCATACGCACTTCAATGCAGGAGTGCACTGCCGTCTTATTGTGTTAAAAGCCTCCGATGAATTTTAGCTCCTGACACAGTTTCCGACGAGAGAAATCAGATGACTGCTGTTTGTTTCTCCTTGGTGTACACTGATAGTTGAGCGGCTATGTTGACACTGTAATAGCAGCAAGAAAACTGCAAGCACGCATGATCATCTTTCTGATTTAGCTGTGTAATCTTTCTGATTTTAGTTCTATTCAATAACATTTCTTAGAAAAAGATAGTCAGGTACACATAGTAAAAAGAACCTTCAGATGTTGGAGGCCATCTACATTAAAACGAAGCAACCCACACTCAACAAAATTACATTTCAATCTAGTCACAACACATTGCATTGCATTTAGACATTGGTTCTGTTGTAATACTCCGATCTATCGCGGTGTATGATGTCAAAGAACCGCATCTTGAACTTACAATCTGCGTCTGCTATTCCGCGACCATTATTGTCACATAGCAATCTTCTATGTTAAAATAACGAAATATCATCTTTGTTTCATGTCTGTAGAATCACTGTGACGATGGCTCATGCGAGTCGAAAGCTTAAGACCGACTTAATAAAAAATGTTAAAATGTTGGAAAATTTTTGTCTTTATTTTCATCAGAAATTAAAGGAAACATACGAACATTAGACCGGCTCATGGTCAGACATAATAGACATTCATTGTCTGTTATATTTAATAATATATGTTTAAATAATAATCTGCTGCCTCCATGCACTATATATATATATATAGAGAGAGAGAGAGAGAGAGAGAGAGATACTATAAAGATGATTATCATGAAGAGAGAGAATATTAAAAGGCTAATCTCTGAAGGTTTAGCGATAAGTAAATAAATATTTCAGTTTGAGATTTTCAAATATTACCAAAATTTCATGTCGGGCACAAAGCAAATCTATTTGTTTTATTTACTTAGCAAATTACGTCTCCTCGCAAGTTACACTAATCAGTTTATATATTAAAAAAATTCTTGTGAAATTGCACTGACTAATCAACCAAATATTTCTTTGGATGGTTTGTGATTTTCGTGCCAACTCACGTTTTCGTATTGCGAGTTTTAAAAATTGAGTTCCATCTTGAATAATCGCCAAATACTGTTTTATGAGAAGAACATGAGCGCAAAAAATAGCGTTGCTGCTGACATGAGTTTTATTCAAAGTTTTACATAGAATAATCACGGACACTTTTAAGGCAACTTTCTTTTTTATAGGCTTTTGAATACAGCTATATGTAGCAGGTTAATATATTTTTTGTAATGAATGTCACACACACACACACATTCACACACAAACACACACTCTCACACACACACTGACACAAACACACACACACATATATTTATCTCTGTATAATGTTACTTATTCCTTAATATATATATATATATATATATATATATATTATATTATATTATATTATATTATATTTTGCAATGTATACGTGTCATATGTTTCTATGCACACGCACACACACACACACATATATATATAAATATATACATATATATATATATATATATATATATATATATATATGTAGAGATAGATAGATAGATAGATAGATAGATAGATAGATAGATAGATAGATATATCCATAAATAAACATAATCAATTTTATGACTTATTTTCTGGGTTCGGTCTTCTGACAAGAAATTGCTGGTCTGTGTTATGTTATCGGTCGCCGTGGAACAATCTTAAAGGGGTTAAAATACTAGGAAGAAATGAAATATCGATTACTAAAATAATCTAGGACACTAATGAATTATTGAGGAGAATTGTTATCACTTTATCTTCGAGGAAAGTCACCAGTTACGACACGTGTAAAATCTCAACGCGTATCATGGTAATAATAATAATAATAATAATAATAATAATAATAATAATAATAATAATAATAATAATAATAATTTTGTTAGTCTTTAGTGACATTATATATAAAAAATATATTAGCTTAAATCCTTTCAATTTCATGAAAATAATAAATGTGCCCCACACAGCTGCACTTATACCAAAAATTATTTAATCTAAATCTAATTTAAATCTAAGCTATATTATCATTATTTATTAAATCACACAATTTTTAATCAATATTATCGCAATCTTGAATAAATTTGTAGTTTGAAATTTTTGTGTAGATTCTTTTTTGCTTTGTTTTCTTGTAAAAAATATCTGAAAAATATAAATAGTTTTCTTCATGCTGGCATCCCCATTGCAGAGTCTCTTAAGTTTTACTCTTTTTTCATCAATTCAGGCCAATAAATATTGCGTTTTATTTTGTTCATGTAGTTATTTTTATCTTTAAGATTATTCGTCCAAATGTTTTTGCATTATATTTCGTTCATCAATTTTCTAAATACATTCTGTATTTGTTTTTCTCTTTTTATAGTGTACTTATCTTTTCTATTTTTAATAGAATATTTGATAAAAAATACAACTTCAATATCTAACCTCCTTATGTTACTACTACAACTACTACTGCATAAATTATAAAATGTCGTCAGTTGATATGTGTACATGCATGGAAAAAGAGAGCGTTTATGTTTATAAGTACGTGCGTGAGTATGCGTCAAATTGTGTAGTTGAATGTGTATGTTTGTGGGGGAGTGATATATACACGTATTCAGGCAGAGCTAATAACATGAAATTGTTGCGGAATAAAACCCTCAATCTAGAGAAAATATTATTATACAACAATACCACGCTTATATTTATTTTTATCACCGTGGAAATGATAATGACTTGATGACAAGCTATAAGCGCAAACTGCATTAAAGAGACAAGAATGAAATAAAATGTGCAGAAATCCAATTGCATGTAGGATTGAAATTACGTCTGTTTACTCAAGATTTGTCACATGTCAGAATTAATAAAACGATATTTGTAAAATATTCCGATGCTTATAATTGTAATGTTTTATTTACATGATCGTGTCGACAGTGGAATAATATTAACATGAATAATATTCAGTTTTCAGCTTTATTAACAATTATTTCAATTATGCAAAGACATATTATTCTAATTAAAGAAATTCAAAGTAAATTACTCTCAGAAAACTTATGGATTTTATTATTATAACCTTTATTTTATCAGAACATTCTTTTGATTTCATTCATTCGAATATTGAGTAAGAGGTAATGCTTGACATTATACTTAAAGTACATTTGCATTGTATTATGCATATCTTTATATATATATATATATATATATATATATATATATATATATATATATGTGTGTGTGGGGTGGTGGTGTGTGTGTGTGTGTGTGGGTGTGGTTGAGTGAGTGTGCGTATTGTTGTTTTCAAACTGTTACTTCTATTGGAAAAAATATTTCGGAAGAAACTCCTGTGTAAACTTTTTTCTCAGACCCTTGTTATTTATGAAAGACTAGTGATATTTCAGTAATTCTCTTTTTCTTTTTTTCTACATTGAAAGAAAATACAAGTACCACACCTTGTTTAAAACAATGGTCAAACGATCAACCTACACTGCAGAAAAGGATCTGGTTAGCTAGGAAGTACAGATCCACGACAAGATCGACGCATTTTAAGAGCTGCAGTAGTATAACGTATGACACAGCATAGATCTGAACAAATGTGACTTCCGGAATATCAACACGGATCGTTGGGCTTCGTTTATTTGCAACAGTACTCAACAGGCCAGAACAGCATCGTCCACGATCATCCCCCCATTTACACCCCGTGGTATCACGAGAAGGTCAAGTGTAGGAACGAATATTGCTCTATAGAGTCCGATAATGTGAGCAGATTCGGCTTTCATGCAAGTGACCGTCCTTTGTGTGTGACTTACATTTGGGGCCTGAAATCTGCCAGTGTGTATTCAACTATGGTGCACATTCACAAGCCCTGCCATCATGGTGATGGTGGGGGAACTTAATAACGATCACTTGACTTTTGCTGTTTCTTAAAGGAAAGTTGAATAGTGTCATGTACATCCGCAATATGTTCAACATGTTCTGTTGTCATTCGTCCTCAAATACATCATGCCAGCGCTACAGAACATAATTTACAAGATGTTCCCTGGTCGGCACCATAACCTAAACTAACCCCTCCGCCATCGAACATGTATGGGCCATGACAGACAGCACGTTCAGTTATCTCAACTACAAATCTTGTATTGCGTCATTATGCAATAATGCATAGCTGGATGGTACTTGTGATATATATATGATTGCACGCATGCGAGAATACAGGTCTAGTGGATATACATTTTTATTAATACTGGGTTTGAATGCAATTGATAAACCTCTTATTTTGGAGACTGTGTATATATTGATCTGTACGGGAACATTTACTGTAATCCAACTGTGCTACCTGTAGTTTAAATCTTTAGTAAATTGAAATAAAATGTTGTCATTCTATTTTATGCCAATATATGTTCATATGGAGTACTTTTTTGTTTATGAAAGCAATGAACTAAAATTTAAAATGTAAATATTATTGATTATGAAGACATCCTTCTAAATTGGCTGGGTAAAAATATACTATCTTTCTAATTAATTAGTAATTAAAAGATAATAATACTGACTAAAACGGGAGTGAATGGATCATGTTAATTTATATTTTATTGTAAATCAGTATACAAAATGGGAATTTCATCTTTAAGCATCCCTTAATAAAATATTAACTTCTAACGTAAACTTTTCAGTAATTAAAATCCAATGAAAAATGAACATGATTTACCAGAATCAAAACCAACAATAACTTTTGCTTTTTTAAGCTTTTACCAAGTTCGTAAATGAAAAGAACATGATATAATTTTCACTAATATCTTACGAATTAAAATTCACACCTGATATAATACAGAATTTGATTAAAAGCTAATAAAGATAAGGATATAATCTACTTATTATATGGTTCATTAGATTCGGAAAAAAAGCAGCTTCATCTTATTTTGGGACTGAAACGAAACGAAACTCACCAGACTTCATTGCGAATAAAATTACCCTCATAAATACATCTGTATTAACATTCCACAATCATAAATGAAAGGAAAGAAGATGAGTTAAAATAGTGAATTTGGATGAGAAATGAATCAATTATGACAGTTGTAAACGATCATCTCAATTGCTTGAACATGACGAATGACACAAAACCGAAATTGCGTCAACAGAAGATTATGGTGACTGTCTAGTGGTTCGCCATTGACATTATCTATTATAGTTTTCTAGAATATAACCAGAGCATCACTGCCGAACTTTACTCTCAGAAACTGCATGAATTGCACATGCAGTTAAGCAAACCAGCACTGGTTAATCGTCTAGGTCCAATCCTGCTTCATAACAATGTTTGGTCATATATTGCCAGTCTGACACTGCAAATGTTATTTTCCGAACAAACTAATACTTATTTTATTTTATTTTGCTTATTCATTAAACAGGATCTGGTTTATATTAGTAAAACTAAACAACGTAACAAAAATAAATTAATAGACATAAATTATAAATGCTGATTATAAATGCTGATAAAAGTGGGAGTGATTTTATTTAAACTTATGTTGCAGCAATAAATATTATAAAAATACAAAGACAAACAAACATGGATTTGGTTGTGCAGACATTAATTAAATTGAAACTGCAGCCAAATATTAAAATCTCTACTTTCACAAAATACTTTGATTTTACAATAAATGTCTTTCAAATGATATAGGATTGTGCTTTCACAGATGATGGTTAAAGACAATATGGAATACTTTAAAGATTTTGTAGGTTAATTGGTCATGGTTAAATGTAATTGGCAGAAATGTTCAACAATCAGAATTGACAATGTTTGCAATAAACAATAAGAAGACAAAGAAAAGAACAGGATAAGAATAATATTAATCAAGCAAACAATATATGTAAGGCAAAGCAGCCGTAATAAGGCCAAAATTTACAAACTAGGAATGGTGTTAAAAGACAAAAGAAATACAGACAAGCAATCGCAGCGTTCTGGCTTCAAGACAAGAAAGAACAGAACTTAATCTGACGAGAAAGAGAAATGGCTTATCTTATTGGCTAGAGAGAAATCCCAGCATGCATCTATTTTTCGTCTATAAATTGGGGAAGGTGATTGTTTTGAAATCTTTCCCTGTAATTGGAACCAACATATTTAGTGCGGATGTAAAACCATGTGAATGACATCAGGCCGTTCTTATAGTTGATCAAGAATAAAAGACACAATCATAAAATTGATTTACTCAATGTTCTGGTGGGAAGCAATGACCGTAAAATTATGACATTTGTCAGACACATGTTTATTTATTAAGTCTAGTCCCTCATTTTGTGTGATTGGTCTCAGATTCATGCTCATCGGCCGCGAACATCAAAACAAATACATAAGCAGTGATCATAACAACTTACTGCATAAATAATGTGACAAAAAGAAAACAATGAAAGATTAAAATTTCGGATCAGTCAAAAAAAGAAAAAAGAAAAACAATGATTCCCGAAAAGATCCAAATAATCCGCAGGTTTCGACGAAATTAAAAGCTAAGTGTATGTTCGAAATAAAATCCAAATACTAGACACAGAGCATCACTGAAAACCCAGATGAAAACACAGATGGAAAGAATCTGCTCAAGTGTTTGTGAAAGAATTAATTTACAATTAAGTCGAATGTAAATTTTATTATTATATAGAAAAGAGTACTGGGGGAAAATTAATTTTGATATTAGGGATCAATGAAAGAACATTGGAAGATCCTCGTCTATGTAACTGTAAACAATGAAGCTGAAAACCGTCCAGTAATCTCATCCGTTTCGCATTTATTAATAACGAAACGAAGCCTTAATATTCGTTCTTGTGATTCTGTTGCATAAGATTCTTTTAGTTAATGATTTGAGGGAGCATTAAAATGTGTTTGAAATGAATTCTAAAGACATGATACCGCATGATCTCCATGAATGACATAGAGTTAAAAAAAAAGCCGAGGACAGTAATACCACTGCCAAAGTTTGTCATCAAAACTATGGGAATCTTTTCTCCATATCAGCTCGGTATTTTATCAACTATCTCCAGCTCTTACCAAGTGAAAATGTAAGTTCCGACATCGGAATTCGATATTATTTACAAATAAGAAGAAACGCGTATATGCATCATACCATTTGGCAGTTCACAGCGAAGGCGCGTATCTTATTGATAGAATGGGAATTCATAGTGTAATTGACGTCAAAATCAGGAAATGTAGCTGTAATATAAACATATATCCCTCGGTTATTTAGTCAATAAATCATATCAAGCGGATATTACTGCTTTGTATAGCCAGACGTTGATGGGGAAATGTTTCTTCTTCAGTCACAGCAAACAAAAAATATCCGTTGTTAAAGCAAAGGTGAATGATTTGCATCTTCATTTTAATCAAAATCATAACATTTTATTTAGAAAATATTCTTATAGTTATATATATATATATACTGGTTAAAAAAGAAGCTAGAATTTTTTGTTATCGATAAAACATTTTCATAATTTACAGCTTTATTATATGATCTATGCACTTGCATGTTCATACCAAATGCATCAGGTAGATATTTTTACGAGTCAAGCAACAACAAGTCTACAAAACTTCATCATCCACTCAGTAAGCTCACCAATTCCAACACTAGCATTGTCTGAGCAGTCTGAACGCTTCTTCACATCACCAATTCTTCCCATTGTCTAAAGAGATTTAAAATTTGTAACTACTGTTAATACAAAAATCACCACTTCCCTGTTTCACGTTTTTTATTTTCCTAGCTATTTCCTATTTTCATTCTTCCTGTTATGAACTCTGACGTCCAGTAGTATAAATAGTATGTATAAGGTTAACACTCAAAACATTTAACTGCGAACAATAAACGAATGAATAGCATAAGTTAAATTTAATTACAAAGGACAAAAGATTATTTATTATGACTAACAATTACATAAAACATTCTTGTGACAAATATTAAAGGAAACCGTGTATATTATTTGATATAGTATTTCCGTTAAGTTTTACTGAAAAAGAATTGTGAATTTCTTAAAATAGGGAAAGGTTCAGGTCTAGACATAAAAGAATGTGATCATTGATTTGAGTTTAGAGAAGAAAATGTCGTCCGCTTCACATTTTTAAAATGAAGAGACATGCTTAATAGTTTTGAAATAATATTCACAAATTGAGTCAAGGCGCAAATGTTTGTGTGAGTGTATGTGTACTAGTAAATGGTACTTAACTTTGGACGTTGTTGAGTACTGAAGAGTGTCCTGTCTGGAATTTGAACCACGATTATTATCTTTTCCTCCACGTAAGCTCTTTTTATAAGAAAGTCGATGACGTAATTATAAGCAAAAATAAATTTTCTCTATCGTTTCGTAAACCTTACAGATCTTGTGTTTTTGTATATAACACTGTCATTTGTAGGAAAGACCGATCTGTCAAAGATCTGAGTATGGTAAGAATTTCAGAGATTTGTTAAACTGCTTTCTTAGGAGATTCACAAATATGTGATTTTTAATGTGACTTTCTATTGCCTATAAATCCATATGTGACCTTTTTGAACCTCTCAGTTTTGTATCCCTTGTTTCTTTTTGTTTTATTTTGTTGATAATGATTGATTCATATGATCTGTTGAAGGCACTTTCAGCGTTGCGAAATCGTAAATTAGCTTAATTTCATTTTATCAGTGCCAACCACTGAATGGGTTCGGAATCATGATTATTTTCATGTTTGTAAAACATAAAATGCGACAAATATCAAAGAGTTTTGTTCCATTTTGGTATTAGATTTGAATTTCCTAAAAACATTTTTGTAATGACATTTTTTCAATCTTATTTATACATAATATTACTTTTTTATTAACATTTATTTTGATGTGTTAGCTATTTTTAATCAATTTCACCCCAAGAAAGGCAGTAACTAGGACACAAGCAGTTACCGGGTGTGGAAGATTTAGAAAACAAAACCTTTACCAAGAACAACAGAATAATAATCAGGAGGACAGTAGAATGTGATTGATATTTTTATGGACTGGATTTAAATTATTTCTCTTTCGCAACATTATTATTCCTATTTATCTAATTGAAGTTTCTGGAATTTTAATTTTGAGTTAGAAAATCTCATTTAATTGTATCTCCTTGCCTTCCACGGAGAGGCACTGGAGAGATGCTTTAGTAAGAAATAACGATGTGTAGTGGCTCGAGCGTAAGGGGGTTGATTCCTTTTCCGGTATCACCTGACTGTCATCCAGAGATTGTTCACAACAGACAGAAAACCGTGATCAGGACTTTGACTGTAAGAACCTTGCGTCAATGTGGCCAACAAACACGAAATGAGTAGGTTGTACATTAACATTCTGAGTGTATGTGAAACTAGGTGGATAAAAAAAATGGGGACTTCATAAGCGATGGATACAGGGTCATATACATAGGCGTAGTTCAAAACGAAAGAGAGTGGGACTTTTGCTAGACTAAACATGAAGAAATGTGATCTGGGACTCTGTCAAATGTCTGATAGAATTCTTTTAGTTAAGGGGATAAGTCTTTGTTGATAGTATGAAGCACTGTATAGCCTCTAACAACTTTGGTTTTCGTGACTACTAGCAGCTGTGTAATAGTGTGTTGAATAAGAATAAGCTTTATATCTCACCTTTCTTCTCTCAAATATCAGTTTTTAACATCATCTGTTGATTAAGTAGAATATTTTGCTCGTAAGTTCTCTTCAGATTCTATTCTTGATTCAACTGGAGATATTTGACTTACTTTCCACTTAGAACTGAGTGTCTGTTAAGTGATATACATATATCTCCTTCTTATCGAATCATATGGGTCTGATGATGTCCTTTGCAATAGTCCTTAAGAAATATTCTAATCAACTGAATTTTACAATAAATACTTGGCTACTTCCTGCCTTTCTGCTTGTTGGAAATCCTCTTCTGTATTTCCAAGTGAATAGTTTGATTATTCTAACTATCGGCCTATTAGCCTTCTAGTTCTTTTTGGAAAAGTACTGGACATCCTAATCAACTCTGAATTGGTTAAGAATCTCACCTCGCAGGATTTCTTTCAGATAAACAATATGACTTTCGCTTCTATAAATCAACTGCTCATGTATTAATGATTATTGATGAAAGAATCCACCAAGCTTTACATAAGGATAATGAAGCTGGGGATGTTGCTTTGGATACCATGAAAACATTTGTCAGGTTTTGGCATGCTGGTCTTTACAAGTTGAAAAGCTATGGTATTTCTGGATGAATTTTTAAACAGATTCCATCTTTCTTATCAAATCGCGAAATGAAAGATGTCTTTAATGACAACGCATCTAGATCTTTTTGTAATAATGCATGGGCCTCCCTTGGACCTACGTTGTGCTTAATTTTTATCAATGGCCTTCCTCATAGCTTCAGTTCTCAAATCGATATCTGTCTTGATGACACAACTATTTACTCCTGTCTTAAAAGTAAGTCTATTCAGTTCTATATGGTCAAATTGGTAGATGATCTCAAAAGTGACCTACAATATGTCATTAACTGGGGTAAAGAATGGCCTCTTAATTTTAACGCCTCCAAAACAAAACTTCTTTATTAATCATCCGTCTTTCTGCCTTCCATCAGCATAGCTAATGCTAACCTCCAGGAAAGTGACTCATTGCATTTTCCCAGGCTAATGTTCTGCTGATATGAAGTGAAAAATATTATATTAAATCATTTTGTAGGTCTGCTGCTAGGAAAGTTGATTCACTGTGTCGTTCTAGATAATTTTTCTCTCCAGAATCTATCTTACATATTTATAAGTCTACCATACGCATAGAAAGTAAATTGAATAAGGCCTTCTTGACGGATTTATTTAAACTTTTACTGCCACCCCCTGTGAACGAAGTCCTATCAGGATTTATTATTGATAAGAACAATAGTGACAGCTGAAGATACGCAGTTTACATTGTATTGATATTAAACACAGGAAGAAAAGTGCAGGAACATCTATAAAAGATAGTAAAGGAAACTGGAAAGAAAGGACTAGTAATTAATTGTAAGAAGACAGGATGTATAACCACTAGTAAGAGGACAGCACAAGATGTGAGATACGAATTGGAGACGTCAGAATTAAGGAAATACAGAGAATTAACTATCTGGGAAATGTTTTAACAGAAGACGTGAAATGTTACACATAAATTCGAAGACACACTGAAATAGAGAAAGATAAATTACAAAGAAACAGGAAAAATTGTTAGAAATAAAGAAAAGAGTGATAAACTGCTATGTAATATCAAGCCATATGGCTGTTAATGCTCGAAAATTTCTTTACTGATCAAGAGGAAACTTGAGGCTGCAGAGGTGTAGTTCTACATGAAGATGCTGAGAATACCATAAGAATGTGCAACGAGGAAGCGTCAATAAAATATGAATGAAAAGGATACTTGTAACTAGAATCAGAAAGAATTGGTTAAAATGTCTGGAACACATAAGGATGGAAGATGGCTTGGAGAATTTGACACTCACGAGATATACTGAAAGCAAGAACAAGGAACACCGAGTAGAGTAACTAACGAGCTTGTGTAAATGGATGACAGAACTTGGACTAGGAAGTTGTGGAGAGCCATGATCACCCATGTTTTGAATGGAACACAGCACTTAAAGAAAGTTAATAAAGTTGGTTTCCTTGAAAGTCTATAACTTTTATCTTCTGGTTTTATTAATTTTGATTATTGGACTTTAGCTTAAAACTTCTTGGTTGGAATTAATACCACACGCACACACATACACACACGCATACACGCACACACGCACAGAGTCTTGTTCAAGAATTTATAAATCTCCGCATTTATCTTGGCACTATCCTCAACTTCATTTTACTGCCTACAAAACTAGCACATTACATTACTCCAACATACCGACTGCTGTTTTCTAAGTTGTGTTGTTTGGCTACTTCTTTGAAGATCTCCAACACTAGCCCAGCTCTCAGTCTATCAAGCAAATCTCTGCATTCATCGACTTTTAATAACTCAATTTTCATTACTTCTTTGTTCAATTTATCTTTGTGATGTGATAGTTGCTTTCATGTCATGTTCTTAATATTCAGCATCTTTTATCTCTTCACGATTTTCTTGCTGGTAAATCTACTTTTTTTTGCTGATTACCCTTTTAATTCTTCTCATAACTTTTGTGACATCCTTAAAGTAGCTTTACATGCCCTTGTCTTGACATTGTTTCTAATTTCTTTTATGATTCTTTTGTTCAAAATTTTCGCAATAACCATTTGTGTAGTCCTATTTTTTAATGACCTTTACACTATCTTGTTTCTCTTTTGAAATTATATCTTTTTTATGAATCATAACCATTTTCTGTAACTTAAGCAACAAATATTTCTGATCTATTTGGCCAAGACATTATCTTATCAGTATCCTCTTTGATATTAAAATAAATGGATACCATTAAATGGCTGAATTGTAATGTAATAAAGCAATCCAAATACGCGGACTGGTTGCCCACACAGACTGTAATGTTAATAGACAGACTTTATTGAAATCATATCGATTACTAATTACGTTCAAATTGAACTATGATTCTTTCATTTGTGATTCTGCAATGAAGTCACACCTGCAAGATCGGAATGCAATCTATCATCAGGGACTAGCACTCATTCTAGGAGCTTTTAGGAAATCTTCAGTGGGACGTCTTTATACTGAAACCCACGGAATATTTCTATCTCTAAGACGACAGAAATTTTCCCTACAATACTATACCAAAGTACATTCCTGTCCAAATAACCATGCATTCAACAATGTTTTCCAAAAACAACATAAATATTTATTCAAGAAAAATATAGCAAAACATAAAAACAACTATCAAACATTTCTTCCTTTATATTGGTAACATTATCAATAGACATTAGCCTTTGTATTTACGATGAAAAACCTACATTACTAAACCTTGCCAAACATCCTAAACCTAATACCAAATCTAAATCTACCTTTTTATAAAATATTGATAATATTTTACAGAACCCAAACTATAACCACATACAGTAGCGTCCAAAACTAAGGGACAACATTTTAAAACCTAATATTTTGACAACTGGTAGTCGTTATCATCCATAATAACATACTAAAATTTGAATCATTTGCAAAGTATAGAAAAAGAATTATAACAATTATTTATTTATTTTCAAATTTGGAACGTCCAAAAGTAAGAGACAAAATTGAGAAAAACAATGTAAACAGCAAAAAAACAATAAAAATACATGTACAATCAATATTTAGTAAATGAGCCCTTGCTCTCAATGACAGCTGCACATCTTCGACTACAAGAACGAATCAGTTCTTGACAATCCTCGATACTAATTTTAGACCATTCTTCTTGAAACTTCACCCACAAATCCTCCGTGTTAGTGGGAATTCTTTCCATAACTTTCACTCCTAAGGTCTTCCAAAGATTTTCTATTGGATTTAAGTCAGGACTTTGCGGTGGCCAATCCATAATTTCCAAATCTTGCTCGCTAAGGTAACTCATTACCACCTTTGCCTTGTGACATGGGGCATTATCTTGCATAAAGGTAGCCCTATCGAAACCTGAATTCTGTATGATTGGCACAACATGATCTTGAACAATGTTTTTATAGATCTGCGCGTTTACACGAGTTTGTAACCGGACAAGAGACGTTGTACCTTGGCTAGAAAACATTCCAAATACCATGACGCTTCCGCCCTCAAACTTGACAGTTTTCTTAGTACACTTTGCACTTAATCTTTCACCAATACGTCTTTTTACATTGTTTTTTCCATCATTTCCAAATAAATTAAACTTGCTTTCATCACTGAAAAATACTTTTGCCCAATTTTCATATGTCCAAATTACATACCTGTTTGCAAACTCTAATCTCTTCTTCTTATTCTTCGAACTAACAAGTGGTTTCTTCCCTGGGGTTCGATTAAACAGCCCTATTTCTTGCAGTCGTCTACAAACAGTCTGTCTTGACACATTAATACATGAGGTACTATTCATAACCCTTTTAATTTCTGTGCAAGACTTAAAACGGTCCTTTAATGACATACGCTGCATTATTCGATCTTCTCTTGCCGAAGTTTTGCGGGGTCTGCCAGTTTTAAAAGCACTAACTATTTTGCCAGTATTATTGTAGGATTTAACAACCCTGCCCACAACACTCTTGGAACGTTTTACTTTCTCTGAAATCTCTCTAATGGTGTGCTTTTCCTTGTGTAGCTTCATAATAGCTTGTCTCACAGAGTAATCAAGTTTTTGGCGTTTCGCCATGGTGCCGGCTGATGCAACGTTTACAAATGACTAAGTAAGACTTATTCTTTAGAGGAAATCAAAAAATTTGAATATAGCATACTGTTTACATTGTTTTTCTCAATTTTGTCCCTTACTTTTGGACGATCCTATTTTGAAAATAAATAAATAATTGTTATAATTCTTTTTCTATCCTTTGCAATTGATTCAAATTTTAGTATGTTATTATGGATGATAACGACTACCAGTTGTCAAAATTTCAGCTTTTCACAGTTGTTATTTCTAACAAATATTAGGTTTTAAAATTTTGTCCCTTAGTTTTGGACGCTACTGTATATCAGTCAGTTATGTGCCAGGCGTGATATACGCTTATGCGATCATGTATCGTTCGATACATGACTGACGAGGCAGATTTTTCCCGCAGTAGGTTGCCTGCGGTAGACCAGTTGCCACCCAAGGCTATAGAACCCAGTCTGTCCTGCTATTTACCCACAGATGGAGGGTGAAGAAGAGGATTCATACCTTTTCCAAGGGTATTAGCAAAAAAAAAAACAAAAAAAAAAAAACACTCCTGATAAATCCTCTATTTTTAGTGTTGAAACTATAGACATAGACTTGACTTTAGAAATCATAACAGACAATGAACCAGACAAATTCATGTTTCCTCAAATTCAGTATCTATACTTACATCAGTGAGAAACAAAATTACCAACAATCCCTTAAATTACTAAATAATATTAATCTCATCTGCAAGGAAAATTGTCTTCTGTTTGCTACTTAGCCATATCGGAATCGGCAGAAATGGAAAAAAAAAAGAAACTGGAAAGGAAGCATTAAAAATAACATTTAAAAATTGAAATTCCCCTATACAAACTTCAAAGCAACTATAAATTTGTGTATTCTGAACAAGTGACAAGAGTTATGGAACTATAATCTCAACAAAAAAAAAAAAATTGTTAAACTTCTAAGAGAATTGCATCATGGTCTCAGACTTTCATGGAAGGAAGCAGTTGTCCTATCAATAATCAGAATAGGACATTCCTATATTACTCACCCATTTTTGTTAAAAAACGAACGTTCTCTTGAATATAAAGTATATACCGTCAAAAATATTCTAACCAACTGCAGTGACCTTACGTCAACGATTCTACTACGTGACTAGTCTACAGGACCTTTTCAAGAAAGTAAAAGTAGAGACTTTCCTAACTTACTTAAATGAGGTTGATCTATACCACCAATCATAGCACTAAATAACCCTCTTCTAAAAACACAACTAGAGAGTGATGAAAACAAAGACTTAAAAGTATTGTTTACATGCGAAATCTTTTCGGTATTTAACCAAGAGTTGATATGCCGTTAAAACAGAGGAAGCAATCAATCAACTTTACTTTTATATATATTATTTACAATATAATTAACAACTCTCGATTGATATAATAATATAGAACATTATAAAATGTTATTTTAAATATTCCTAATAAAACTGAATAGTATATGGTGGAATTAATATCACACACACACATATATATTATAATTCTTTTCTTTTTAGAAATATGCGATGGAATCATATATTTTAAAAAGAAAAAAATTATAATAAAACAAAAACAAAAAACAAAAAATGCGTGAAGGCAGCGGAGAAACAAGTAAAAAAATTTTCTCGACCAACGATTTCATTAGATGTAATAATGACCTTCAGCTATTCCATTTTTCCGAGTTCTAATAAAACGAGGATTTTTCAGGTGTGCTTTCACAGAATTCAACGGTCGGTGGTTAGCTTTCTCTGTCTCCCTGTCACATTCAGCACATATGCGCTGACCCCAGATCAAGTATTGCTAATTTAACTTTGACGGCATGTCTCGATTTCTATTTGCGTTTCGATGAAATATTCAGTTTGTGTGCGTGTGTACACGCGCATGTGTGTCAGTGAGTGGTCCACCTTTGTTACTTTATTAATTTTCTCTTTCCTTCCATTTAACTACACTGGTGATCTCATTCAGTTCATGTATTAGTGTGTCGGATCGTGCAAGGGTTCAGTCTACTATTTGAATAATATATATATGTACACGGCACATTGCGAGTGAGTTTGTGTGTGTGTTTCTCCGTGTGCGTGCAAATGTGTTTTTGGCGTCCAGCCAGAGTACAAAAATCTTTCAGGTCTGCTGTACTGTATACGCTGTTTACACTCTCACTGTACCACTGTATCATCTCTTTCCTTTCTACTTCGGATGAGAATGTACTGATTCGGTAAATCAGTTTCTGCTTTGGTCGGCTGTCTCTTTGATATTTTTCTTCGTCTCACAGTTCAATCGCTGGTCACGACTAACAATATTGTAACCCCTTACCTTTCAATCTGCTTTTAGCTGCCAAAAAAATCGCACTACCATGTATATTCGTATCAGTTTTCCTTTTCATCTGATGTTCCAATTCTCTCTTTCGAAAGCAGCTTATTAAGCTTAGAAGTAGATATTGCATAGGAATATTTGAATGGATGTAACTGCACTTTGCTGCCTAACAATCACATCATATTAGACGATTATTCGCAACAGAAGGAAAATAAATTCGGGTATTGTTTTCCTCACAATTTTATTTTGCGAAATACAAATTTCAATCACAGGTCTGGAATATACAATTGCAGCTTGTCTTGGGATTTTAAATTGGGCTCTAAAGAGATGAATTGTGCTAGCCATCAAGTGTTGGTTTAAAGAAGATAAGTGAAAAATGTAATGACAAGAAAAACGGAGTGTTGAAGAAACATGTGACATTTGCTCTTGGAAGACAAATCACCCTCGTCCTCTTTGGTTGGAAGATAGCTGGCAAAAGATGTAAACAAATACTTTGAGTTTTGGAAATGATTATAACAAAATCTTTCGGTTTGGAGTTGTAGCTAAATATCCCCCTTGATTTTTAGGTGGTTAAAGTAATTGGGAAACATCTTGAAGAGCTAGTCGATAACCTTTTTCTTACTTATTAATTACTTTTAATTTGTATCAATTTTGTGGCATTCTGAAAAACTTCTTTTTCCTTATTCTTATTTTTCCAAAGTTTTCAATTTCATTTTTATTGTAATATTATCATTTTCAAATTTTTCAACATTTTCAAAATTGTGATGCCATCAGTCAGCAATTTACTTATTTTCTCTTGTGGTAAGACGAGATAAAAATAAATAAATAAAATATGAGAATAAAATATATAAAAAAATAAAAGAAAAATTAAAAGAAGGCATTTGCTTTCCTTTAAATCGCATATCTCTTTTTTGTCTCTTTCTAACCTTCTCTTGCAATGCTTCTCTTCCAACATGAAAAGGCAAAACTCAAATAAAAAGAGAAAGAAGAAGAAAAAACTGAACACAGCTGCAAAACGGCGGAAGTTTTCTGGACCAGTGTCTATCCATTGTGACTAGAAATCTACCAAATAAGAGAGGCTCCACACATAACTTCCGTTATAAAAAAATTTCAAAAAGAAAGGAACGCTGGAAAATAGAAGAATTTTGGGCAATAAAAAAAAATACACAAAATGACTTTTGATGTTAAAGGAAACCAAGCGTCGCGCCAATAGTTTTTTATGTTATTTTTTTCATCAAACCATACTCTCTCCTGAGTTTATATCTTTTTACAGTCTATAGCAATTTTATATGTTTTAAATTAAAATAACTAATAACTGTAACGATACTATAATGAATCGGTTTTGAGGTGTCATATTTCGGCTAATGCCCATCGAATGCTTGGTTTGAATTATTTATGAAATATATACTTGTAGGTAATTATATTAAATTGTCTGTTTTTATTGGTTTTATTGTTGCATCAGAGTACATGCATTTCTGATAAAATAAACTATTGTAGAAGATTATGTAAGATATTTGAAATCATTCTTGCCCCACTGGCACTGTCTTCTTAAAATTCATTTTATTTGATAATATTTTCTTGAGTTATTGCCCAAACCGCTTCTGGATCATTTGTATACTAATGCTCACCTAGGTAGCATGTTATTATTATTATTATTATTGCGTTATGTCAGAGATAGAAGGTGAATGTAAATGGGCTGGTGATCTAAGGTTAATCTTAAATCACGGCCAGTTTACATTCACCCGCTATCTGACACATGTTTTTCACCCCAAAGTTAATTATTAAAATAACAATTTTATCAAAATTGAAGAAATTTAAATGTGAATGAATATTCAGTGAAACCTTAAAGTCTTTATGGAAGTGAACATAAAGTTTATATTAGAGAAATGAGCTCCTCATATGCACTGGCATTGGCCACTCATTTTCTAGAAGCCATTACACTCAAAATATTATTTTTGAATGTTGACCGTCGTATGACGAATTCATAATTGCATCTAGAATTTAAACCGATTTCAAATTATATCATGGAATTAAATATTGTTTATTTTTTCCATTTTTTAAAGAACCTGGAAATCATATAATAACGTCAAAATCAGTGATTGAAAAAATCGATCATTTGATTGAAATAAGAATTATACTCTTAGATTTGTTTCTAGTTTTATTCTCAATAGTTAAATATTTCTCGTGTGTTGTCATTATAGAATATTTATTATCAAATAATTCTTGGAGAATATTGTAGTTATTAGATTCGCTTATCGATTCATCTTTGTGTCTTCATCCGATTTCACAATAAAAAATAATGTCAACTAATTGTTATAAACTCATTGTATATTTTCAGTGATTGAATACATACCAGTTCCTAAACAATCTATATTTCATTAGATGTAATAATGACCTTCAGCTATTCCATTTTTCCGAGTTCTAATAAAACGAGGATTTTTCAGGTGTGCTTTCACAGAAGTCAATTTTCAATTTATATTCCTATTTATTTTTGTATCGGCCAATATTCAAGTGCCATTCTATCTGAGATTTCGATTTATTTATTCATACACACGCACGCACGCGCACTCAAACACACACACACACACACATATATATATATATATATATATATATATATATATATATATATATATATATATATATATATAATGAAGTCTAATAAGACTTCTACCAAACTCAGAAACAAATTCTTTGTTAATTCTCTCAAGGAAAAACATTAGTTTGCAGCAAAGATCATTTACAATATGCACGAAATTGCTGTCTTCCGCATACAAGTCTCTATATATTTGCATTCACACACTCACATAATTGTTAACATTCCTTTTATGCAGACAACAACAGACTAAAAAGCTTTACTATCTGGTCCGTCCATTTTCTTCCTCTTATTGCGTCTATATTGTTTCATTAGTTATTTAGTATTTCTTTTTGGGAAAATGGAAATATTTACATTGTCATTGGCTTTTACCGAAATATTTGTTGACACAGAATTCTGCAAAGATATTCATCATTAAAGTACTATCAATGTTAACAAAATCGCGAATCTCAAATAAGAAGCCATATTGAATATTTGCATAGGGTTGGTTTTAACTGAAAAAATGAAGAATTTATTTCAGCCAATCACATGATTATATCATAGTTGGACTTGTTTTTAGATGTAAATGTTTTTGGGTGATGTAAATACGAAAATAAATGTTGCTTTCTATAACCACATTCTTGGCCAAAATACGACAGAGAACTTTTAATGTTTTACGGCTGTTATTTAACACTTTCACTCGTTTCCTATAGAGCTAAACACATCGACCATTTTATAAGAGACTCCTTTTTATTTAGCATTTTATTTGCATGATAAAAAAAACAATATTATAACAATTCCAACAACAAATAATCAATTTTCATGAGATGAATTTGAATTAAGCAATGTTCATTTTTGAATGTCCGTTATTTTTCTGTTCTTTGAGATAAGATTGTTCATTCTCGAATAGTCATAAAATCTTAGAATTTTTCTTGAACGATTTAAACACCATTCTTATATTGCGAAGTATAATATTTACATAGATCTTTTGATCAAACCGGATCCAATGTAATCCAAATGTCTCTTGTCCCCTTCATAACCATTGTCATCACCCATTTCCATTCCATTTTCATACTGACGTCGGATCAACCCCATTCCAATTGTGTCTAAATTTTTCTTGATGAGGCCTGCACCAACTGAATCCAAATTCTTCTTAATTAAACCCGACCCAATAGAATCAAAGTTACGCCTGACCAATCCAGATCCAATTGAGTCCAAATTTTTTTTTATTAAACCAGATCCAATTGAGTCGAAATCCCGCCTGACCAATCCAGATCCAATTGAGTCCAAATTCTTTTTTATTAGACCTGATCCAATTGAGTCGAAGTTACGTCTAACTAACCCAGATCCAATTGAGTCCAAATTCTTCTTGATGAGCCCAGAGCCAATAGAATCAAAATTACGCCTAACCAATCCAGATCCAATTCTATCAAAATTCTTTTTGATGAGACCAGAACCAATAGAATCAAAGTTACGCCGTACCAGTCCGGATCCAATTGCATCTAAATTTTTCTTGATAAGTCCTGAACCAACGGAATTGAAATTACGTCTGACTAATCCAGATCCAATTGTATCGAAATTCTTTTTTATTAGTCCGGATCCGATTAAATCAAAATTACGTCGAACCAAACCAGAACCAATCAAGTCTAAATTCTTTTTAATGAGACCGGAGCCAATGGAATCGAAGTTTTTCTTGATTAGGCCAGAGCCAATTGAATCAAAATTACGCCTGACAAGCCCAGATCCAATTGAATCCAGGTTCTTTTTTATCAAGCCAGCTCCAATAGAATCCAGATTTTTTTTAATTAATCCGGCACCAATAGAATCTAGGTTTTTCTTTATTAATCCTGACCCAATGGAATCTATGTTCTTTTTCTTGATCAATCCGCTGCCAATGCTGTCCAATTCTCGTTTCTCTTCTGGGTTCTCATGCACATAACTTACGCGGGAAATACCTTGTATATCATCAGCATAAGTAGAGATCAATCTGCAAAGAAAAAAAAGAAGAATTGCTTATAGCAAGCTTTACGTTTAATATCAACTCAAGAGTTTAATATAGAGAGTAATTAGATTAAAATTCGAGTATTTTGTATCCTTTCAGTTTTCTCAATTTTCATACCTAGACAATTTTTAATCTGGCTTGCTAGCGATGGGCCTTTCAAAATAGATGCTACAAAAACCTATGCGCATAAAATTGCAAAATATTTTTATTGTATTAAAATCCTATGTGTTTCCTCTGAAAAATAGTATAAATTTAAAGAAGATAATTTAGGCAGTACTTTAAAAAATAATTTTATTACAGTTATTTGGATTGAGATCTATGATGCTTGAGGCATTTGTTTTTTCGTCGAAAAGAAATTCGCATGATTTTTATATTATCTGGGGTTGTTTCAATTTATAATCTGGACACACAAAATTAATCTTTAATATTTTAATGATATTTTTTTAAAAAATTAATGTGTAATCAGTAATGTTACTTTCTGTTATAAATTCGAAGGAAATACTATTCTCTGGTATTAAATCGTAATATAAATCTCTTCGTTTTTTTTTTGTAGTTCAGTTCCTAAGCTTTTCTGAGCCAAATGCACATTTGAACATATAGATCAAACCGATTCCATTTTCCTCTTTTCTTTCTTATTTACTTAAAAATATGAAAAGAGATCCCAAGTCTGTTGAAATGATTCGTTTTGAATCGATTTTGTTCATTTATATGTTTAATCATAATAGACGCTAACAAGCTTTAAATCATTTTTTATGATATCTGATTATATATAAAGCTGCTTTATTTCTTATTCAAGTTATCGAATATAGAAAAAGAGGCATTGTAAACTAATTATTGTAATTATCCAGTATGAATCGGTATATTAACATCTCTTTAACATAAGGGAAAACAAGATATTCATCCAATATTATTCGTTTATATAACGGAAAGTTTCTTCAAATTCTACTATCAATGCCTTATGGATTCTTTTTAGCTTCTAAAGTTCTATTCTGATATTTTCTTCTTGTCTACTTCATTCTTGAACTCTCTTCCTGTTTCTTGTTTCTCTGCCATTTACGATCTAATTTAAAAGCGACATCTTCTATCTTTCTGATTCCTGTTTTTTATTCTCCTTTCTCATCACTTATGTTTTCTCATTCTCTTTCACGTCCAGTAACTCTTTTCGTCTTAGTGGCATTATCACCTTGCTTGGGTTGAAACAATTAAAAAAAAATCCAAAGCTTTGAGACACATGTCAGTAGTGCAAATTCTAATTCTGCGTTTCTTCATCCACTTGGTCGGCATTTCTTCGATCTTCGAAAATATTGTTGATTTCCATTTTTAGTATGGATTGAAATTTGAACCCTTTTTTGGAAACTGTACTCAAAATATCCAAATGACGATGAGCTGCCTGTTTCCCATTTTCCTCTGCATAGAAGACAGATTTCAACTTTTTGTGCTTGTGTAAGATGATCACTAAGACACCTTGATTAGAATAATGGAGAGAATCAAGCGATTGTATAGAATTTTAATAAATGGTGCCTAACTGGGGTTAATGGATAGGCTATAAGTATCATCGTGTCATTGCTGATAACCGATAAAAGGAATCCATTTTCTTTACTATTATTTTATATACCTATAAGTTATGTCAACTGTTTTACGCGATTACAGAGAATGAGTCACTAGACACTTGAATGTCTGTTTCTTTATAATTTTCTTTCTCATAATGTGTGTGTGAATTTTTAGTCGATAAGCCCAGATAGAAATTTGGACAACTGTTAAATTCAAGGTAATTTTAGATGCCACAAATTCTAAATACTGTGTATGATACAAGAAAGAGGTTTTCTTCAGAAAATTTCGTTAAACCAAAGTTAGGGGTGCGTATTATACTCGAGTACATATTATAAATAATTACAATATCTGCATGATTATCGCATTGGCAGTACCTGCCTTTAGTCGCATCAAAAAGATAAAATTACAATTCCAGCAAGTAAAAACCCCAACAAAGTTCCTTGTGACTACCAACAAATGCTTCTTTTAAGTGCCGTGTCTCTTCAGGACATGGGTGATCATAGTTCTCTACATCTTTCTATCCTTTGTCCAATGTTTGTCCCTAAATATCACCCCTAGCCCCTGTTCTGTCATCCATTTACACAAACTCTTTCAATAGGTTACCCGATATCAATCTGTGCCCTTTTTGCTTTCAGTATATCTTGTCTCAATTTCTCCAAATATCCTTTTTACTTTCCTTAAAAATCCTCGTTGGTCACATGTTTCATCCATTGAAACATCAGTATCCTTGCAGAGACCTACATCTCTAAAGAAATCTTCTTTCTATGGAAACTAATGTGTGTATAGAAGGATTGATATTATATAGCAGTTTTCCTTATTTCTTATAATTTGTTTAACTTTTAGAAGACATCTTTCCCCATTTCAGCGAGCATTTGGGTTTTTGAGACATTTTCCGTTGTTTATTAAAGAGGTACATCTCTGTACTAGCTTGATTCAGGCGTTTCCAATTCGTAGCTCGCATATTGGGATGTCCCTTTTGCTAAAGATCAGGCATTCTGTCGTCTTACAAATAATGGTTAGTCTTTTCTTCCCGCTTTCTTTTATTACCTAGGATTTCTTGCGGTTGTCTTTCTGCGTCTGCCATCAACACGCTATCATTTTCGGGTCTTATAGTGTTAAGACCGTATCCACAGATAATAAATCATGGTAGGATTTCTATTTCTCTTGATCGCGTTGCAGTATAAGATTTAATAAATCCGGTCAGATGACGGATCCTTGCCTAAAATACTGAATCTCATATTAATTGTTAGATGGTCTGTTTGATTTTTGTGCTTGATCCTTATCCATAAGTGTCCTAGGTCTTCTTGAACCATGTGCTTATCGTTAAGTGGTCGTTTTCTGTGCACCATTGAATGCATACTCGCTACAAGATCCTCATACATATTTGCTATCTATTTCACTATCTCATTTATTTCCTACTTTAATATTTAGGTCTTTCGTGATTTACGACAATTTTCATTGGCGTTATCAATAGTGCTAACATTTCTTATATGCTTTGTGCTATATAATAGACATATTGAACAATTTACTTTTCAGCTTAACTAGAAGAATTCTGTCAGACATTTGACAACGCCCCAGAACAGGCCATGTTCTAGTACGAATCCTATTCTTTTTTTATTTTACTTTCCGGTTACCAACAACTTGACTTAGTAATTAGTTTAGTGCAGTTACTAGCAGATAACTAATGAATAGATTTTCATTCCAAACTGTTGTTAATATTAACAGCTACATTCTGCCCACGTTGTTTATTTTTTGATTTTATCAGGAATACATAGTGTTTTAGCGAGAAATAATTGGCATTTATGGAATTAGTTGCCATTCTATCTTCACCGGTGAGAATTAAGTAAATATTTCTTTTAGAGCTTACAGAAGTCATGTCAGAAATCTAAAAATCAAAGACACTGTTTGAATGAGATAGTAATAGAAATGTTTATCAGACCAGATATAAAAAATAAGCACCAGAAAAATAGAGTTGGAAGAAATTCAAAGAAAATATGAAGGATGGAGGAGATATCTTCATAGAATATCTAGTAAACACAACAAGTTAACATAAAGAAGAAAACAGAAGCAGATAGAAAGAATAAATTATCGGATTGACAAAAGGTACAAAAGAGCCTCACTTGCATGAAAAGAAAAAGAATAAACGAAAGAGATGAGAAAATATTCTCTCAGAACTGAAATCCAAAAAACACGGAATGCTAGCAAATGTTGAAACAAATACAGTTGAATTATTTGTTATTAAAATGGTTAATGAAAATGTATAAGTTATGAAGAAACGAAAGTTCTATGAATAAATAACTAAATTAAACTAAAACAACAACGTTCAAATTTACAGAGAAAAGTAAAGTTATTTAGCATGAACGTACAACACAGCCGTCTATGTGGAAAATAGAAAATAAAATAGAAAGAAATATGCAATGTGGTGGGAAACTAAAGCAGAGAAGCGTTGAGCAAAGAAGGGCGACTAAAACTAAATGAATCACCGATTAAAACAGAGAGGGAATCAAACAGTTATACGTGAAAAACAACTAAAAAAACAAAACAGTTTAAATTTAATTGTTAAATAAAAAAAATCAGAATATTAAACAGGAATGGCTACTTCGAGAAAATGGATACGATTGCAAAAATTAGGATGACATGAACAGAGGATAAAGTAAATGTGAAAGGTAGAAATATACATTGTAGATCTCAATAAGAGAGGAACCTAATCGATTTATTGGAACCTTAATGATGACGCCTAAGGTGAAATAGACATTATTTATGTAAAAAGAAAAGAAGGAGGTAAAAGACTTATCATCATCGAAGACTTTTTACACGCGGCTCTAATGAGAATCGGACGCGACATATTCTCAGGAGGGTAAGTAAAATTTATAACTTCTCGTAAACGGAAGTTAATTGATATAATTTAAGCAAAGGAACAGTGACGAACACATTAAGAAAGCAAAATGTGAAAATACTTGTCACATCTTTAAATTTCAAGAATCTATCGGAGTCGTAACGACACTGAGGACACCTGAAAAAGTAAACAGAAATTATCTGAAAAGTGCATCAAGATAAAGGGAGAAAAATCAAATATCACATTTATGAAAAAAAAGGTTGAAATTACAAACCTCCTTATAAGTGAATGAAACAGTCTGACTCAACTATAAAAAGGCATGGCAGACATGTAAATGCAAATTACTATGATTCATTCATGTAGAAATATTGTATGATCATAAAACAGATGCTGTTATGGAAAATTAAAAAATAAAGTTGCCCGATATTTTGAGATCCAGACAATCCATTCAGCCCAAATGAAAAAGAAAATGAACTCTGCTAGGCCGTACATATAGTCCTACTAGAAAACTCAGTGTGAAATTAAAAGACAGAAAAAAGATGGAAATACATCAGGACCCCGCTCGAGAACTGAATAAATTGCAAAACATTAAAGTCAGTATTGTGTTCATAATAACTGTTGACTTGGAACTGTTTCAAAGGTGCTAGAGGCGAGACTGGAGAAATCAGAAACCTATCAAAATGGTAAAACTGTTCAGGCTATGAATAATGAAAAAGAAGCTGATGCTTTTAAATTTGTGTAAATAACATCAACATTACTAAATAACAAAAAGTATAAAGCTTTTTCACCCGAAAGAGGATGCTGACAGACAAAAAAAACAAAAAAAACAAAAAAAAACAAACAAAAAACGAAAGATAGAGGATGGGGATTACTGTTGACTCTCCTACTAAAGTACCTTGAAGACAGAAAGGAAAGATTAATAAAAGCAGAGAAAATTCAGCAAACGACCCTAAAATGAGTATACAGACAGACGTAACTGGGTGCTGAGTTTGAATCACTGTGAACTGCGTTGTGGTCAATGGCATCTACATAGACCAAAATGTATCCTCAAGAATGAAAAACAAAATCTTTGTGATTCATACGGATCATCTAATCCGGCAGTGAAAATCAAATATAGTTGTTGGGAAGAAAAAAGATGTGTCAAATAATAGTTTTCATTGTTTAGGCAGACCACAGCGTGGAACTAAAGAAAAATTCGAAAAGCTAAATAAATAGCTTTACCATACCAGAGATATGAAAAATAAATGTGATAAATGTGATGGTAGTTATAGTTAGGAAAGCAATGAAAGAAATCTCAAAGAGACGAACAAATCGGCTGAAAAAGTTGCAAATCCAGAGAAGACCATCCAGAAAACATCGCTATGAAAAGTCATCTAACACACTTGATTTTCATTTACAGCAAACAGTCACGACTGGGGCGAAAACTTAGTGAGTACAAATAATAACAATGGAGGCCAAATTATTCAAAGCAGATTCCGATAATATTCGTGTTATAATTCTCTGATTTTATTGGGAGTAGCAAAGATTTTGATACTATGTTAAAAAAATGTGTTTTCCAATGATCGAATATACTGATTCCGAATCTGTAGTTATAATTATTCTAAAACGTTAGGATTTTGAGCATGACGGCAGAGACTGTCTTATATAAGTTGTCTTAGAAATATTTTTCAGACTATTAAGATATTAAGAGTGCCCTGTAATTATTAATAAAATTTATACTAAGTAATAATGTAAAGAAATAATTATTTTAGCATTCCCTTTGTCTTAGTTGTTTATGAATAACAACTGTTATAAATACCGTTATGATTAGTGTGTATAATTTTCGTTTGACATGGTCATTGTATCCTCTGTGTCTTTGTTAGATTATGTATTTAGAGAAGCCGGGAGGAGCTCCTAAATTAACTTTTGTTATATTTGTGAGAAATTTACCAGATGATGAACACTGGCATTAAATTAATATATATTTGTGGATTGTAAATTTTGAGACCAAAAGAAGAATTGGGCAGCTAATATATACTACACCTTGTATTATTCAAAGCTTACACAGTCATTAGTACAAAAATGTTGTACTATAGCGTAAGCAAACCAATCATGTCTCTGATTGTTTCTTTGGTATGAGTGATAATTGTGGTTTCTTAGCGAAAGACAAATAAAAAATTGTCATTTACACTGAAATCTTTTCGATGAGGAATTTTCCTTGCTGTATGTCTTTCTTGTCTACTCATCTTTATTGTTATAACACGAAGATTCAACACATGTTCTCACCCGCCTATTCAGGTGTATGTTGTGTGAAACTGACCCAAATTATCTCTTTCCTACTGAGAAAGTCTCTCTGTATAAGCAGCACCACATTTACAAGCGAACTATCTATTCTCTCGCGCGCGGTGTTTTTTATGTCGAGCTGATCTCGCAAAAAAATTCATACTCGCCAATTCTAGCTCTAAGATCGTGTCTTTCTTAAATTAAGGTGTCAGGGCGGCTATATTTCTTTTTCTTTTCCTTCACTCGTTTTGCACCCCAGGCATATACGTGCACGCTTTGCCGCATGGGCTAAGTGATCTCTTTTACACTCCACCCTGATCTCAGGATCACATAAATGTCACTTCGTTGAGTGCTTCTGCGTAAAGGTAGACGGGATCCGCTGTATTTGTGCCCACTTAGTCTTTTTCGTTATTGGCATCATCATCATCGTCTTCAGCATCTGTTTCCGCTGGTTTCGTAGATGGATAATCTGGCCCTTCACTAGAAAACAGCCGCGAATTTGAGTCGCTTTCAGGCAGATTATCAATGCCGTCACTGTTCCTTTTTTGAATTGCATTGAACATCGACCATGTGGGGTCTTTATCAATACCGCATCTCACACTGTATATTCCAGGATCTGTGTATTCAAGTGATGGCGCAACATCGATACACGTTATGCGAGCTTGATAGTTGTATATAGAGTTGGCTGGTACTGACGAAGCCGTTGCATCGTCTTTTGGCGTCACATTATACCAATGTAACGCCTCCATATTGGAACATCCCAACCGACCAGCGATACTCTTGATGGTGCAATGGGATCTCTCCATGATGTTCTCTGTAAACCTCGCGAACCAAACAGAATGCTGCACCATTGTCGATAGCAGCTTGGCAGGTGGTCATCTCTCGCAGAATAAGCGACTCCAGCTGTCGGATAATTCTGGCAGCGTTCTGATGTGGTAACGGTCGCCAGATGGAAAACCAACTAGGGTCACAATCTATCAGAGTCAAGTAATAACGGCCTTCATAATGTATTATGTCCATCCCACCTAGCTCCAATTCTCGCACACATCCAACCGTCCAGCTTTCTAATGCACTGGCGCCGGGTCAATGGATTGCCACACTTCGCACTCTCTAACCACCGCCCGAACAGCTACCTTTAAGATCTCAGGGTGGATCAGTCTTACAAAATACAAGGTGTTCTCCACACCAGTATGCCCACTATTGGAGCATTCCAGCTCTTCCATAGATCCGGCGCACACTGGTTCTATTTTTTTCCAAACCTCACCCAGCCAACATTGTGGCACTCTGGTGAGCTGATCCGCTTGGTTTGCATGGGATTTGATGACTTAATTTGTATTCCTCCACCAGTTCCTTGATTGTCGACGTCCTTTTAACATTTCTGTTGCCGCCTTCTTTCGCACTCGAGACATTCCAGACAGTGTATTAGAAACTCATGGACGCACATACATCGAGTCAGTCTTCAGGTGAACCATAGTCGGTCTCCATTGCAGTGCCATGTTGATGCCTCTCAAGATCGCGTCGAGCTCTTCCAGGTTGATATGCTTGTCTTCGCCTTCTGATCGCAGCTAACGGGTATATTCGACCAGGGAATTGCCGCTTTCCACAAGCGACGCCAGTGGCCAAGGAGCTTGCATCGACCCACACGGTAACTTTGCGTCCTTCAACGCACGAATCACCCTGTGCTGGATCCTTCTATGGTAATCTGTTAATGATGTCTGTCAACATCCGAGTCAAGGGTGGGTCCCGCACCTTATCGTCCCAGCCAGTCGTCACAGAGTTCGCGCGTCGTCTTATGAACGGAGTTGCGACGCGAAGCCAGCCACATACTGGCAAATTGGACATTCCCACACAGGGAGATGCGGCGACCAATGAGCACGTTAGGCAGCGATGGGAGGTCACTCCCGCGACTCCATTGCAATTTTCCCGGTTCCTCCCAGACACGTAATCCCAGCATGCGGGTGCCACTCTCTAAACGATCTGGATCCTTATTTGTTAGTCCGAATTGCTGAAGATGTGCCCTTACACGTGCCGCAGTGCATACACTCTCATTGACAGTCATGCGCGACCACGGCATTCACAATCGATCGCATGATTAGCGGTACCACGTTGAGCCCAAAACCCAGAAGCGTGGGGTAACATGTTTACCCGTCTATATTCACTGTTTGAAAGAGCCATAACGATTTGTCGACATGGATCTGCAAATAGGCACGGCTCAAATCCAGCACGGCGACATCCGACCCTTCTTGTCGCTGCTCCTCCAAACATCTGCATCAGCGGTGTGGTCGACGACATATTGATTGGACTCAAGAAAATCCATGACCGGGAGGACCTTTTGCTTGTTTTCCTGTAGCACAGCAAGTAGAGAATTCAGGCCCTTGGCAACCCAAGTACTTGACGGGATACGAAAGTAGCCAACCATTATCCATCCAGGTTCGTAGCTCACGAGTATACTCCTTCCTGATCGGCTTGGGTACTGGACATTCGGTTGTCCGGTATTTCAACGCAAGCAGTGTCTGGTCACTTCCAAGACAAAACCAAGGTCTTCCTTTTCTGATCAGGCTCGTTGATGGTGATGGATGCGCACAAGGGTCGATCAAGTTGAGGAAAGCTCACAGACATCGCTGGTCACACATAATCCACCCAACTTCTTGATGATGTTAGATTCGAGCAGCAGGTTGAGAACAAGCAATTTTCCGTCCACCACCAGAACCTCAACATCGATAGGGGGCCTGTTGCTCACATCAAGTTGAATAAGTCCTACACCAGAGCACCAGAGCAGGTCCTTTCACCAAGAGCGACAAAGCAGTCTGCTTATGAGCAACCATGAACATCCTGATTCTATTGATGCGTACGGCAAGTGCGAGTAGCGGTTCCTGCATATAGGGTACAGGGAGTAGACTGGCTGGTTTCCTGCACTTGAAACATCGCATTCGGGGAGTCCGCCTTTTGGTATGCGTTTCTTTGTAGTTCTTTGCAAAATGATTGGGACCATATCAACGATAGCATGTTACGGAACATGTGGATCCCCAGTAGGAAGCTTACTCGCCTTATCCCGCGTTGTTCGTACCACCGAAACTGCCAGTCTCTCTTCCAGTATTTCATTGCTCGTGCTTGAGTCAACAGCTGGTCGATAGGCAATTCGTTCATCAGGGTCGAAGCGCGAAGATGTTTAACTCGTACTGGTGACCCTCGCACATGCCAGGCCACGGTCGCTCATTCCGCCCAACAACGACGGAAAGTTTCCGTAACTTTATCACATAGACATATACCGATTCTCTGGGACGGAGCCGTCGCTCAGCAAATTGATCATAAGCCAAAAAACAATCCATAGCTAGAGCTGTGTACAGTGCGGATTTTGTCTGTCTGAAATCCTCTTTTCTTCCTCTCTCAGCTGCTGGTAGACAGCCGATGCACCACACTTTAGCCTTAAAGCGACTACGTGTTCTGGATGTTTCATCTGGAACAGCTTACAGACCAACTCATCTTTCTCAAGATCAGAGATGGTCCGGACGCCGAGTCGTCGAACTCGGGAATGAGTTTGAGGTCAACCTTCCCCTCCGTCATTTTCGCCGAAATAGCTTGTGTGAGACTGGCCCAAGTAATCTCTTTCCATCTGACAAAGTCTCTCTACAAGCAACGCCACGTTTACAAGCGAACTGTCTATTCTATCTTGCGCGGTATTTTTTTATGCCGAGCTGATCTCGCAGAAAATTTGCATACGCCGAACGCCTCTCACCAATTCTCCTAGCTTAAATTAAGGTGTCAGGGCGGCCATAATTCCTTTTACTTTCCTTCAATTATTTTGCAACTTTTCCAGAATTGTGAAACGAAACTTTTTTGATTCATAAAGGTTGATTGTTCTCATTCTTTCTTAGGTTGATGTCTCGTATTAGCAAATTCTTTCTTATATATTTTGATTTTGTAACGCTTTTCCGTATCTTTCACTGAAACAAAAATATGCCTTTTTCAAACTAAGGATTGAACACACAACTACCAGATAGCCTATATGCTTTAGCCAACGTTTTAAGCCACTAAACCACGTGTTTATTGCACATTCCTGTCGCTTTAAACATAATATCTGTATTCAAGTGGTGGAACATTTGAATGTCCTTTTTTTCATAATCAGAATATCCCAGATGGTATTCATCTTTATGCTAGTTCTACTGAAGAGGTTTTAAGGGCCTGACATGTGTATTTGGGACAGAGGAATCGGGGACATCAGTCGAAAGTCTACCACGGTCGGGGGCTACCATACACAAAAAGTACATTTGAAAATATTCCGAAGCTCTGAGGTTCATACGACATGAAAACGTTATTCAAAAACAGTTAAATTCTCCCGAGATGTCTCTATCGTACCAAGCTCCCACCCAACCGAGGAAGAGAAAATAACCAAGAACTAAAGGTTCGTCCGCAGCCTACAACTCTAGGTTGTGTGTGGCTATGAGTTCCAGTACATAAAATTTACCGGCCTGAATGTCCGAGAAATTTTCATAGAAAATATTCGTTCTTTGACAGGATTCGAATATTTTCTATGAAAATTTCTCGGACATTCAGGCCGGTAAATGTTATTTAATACTGTTTATTATAAACAGAGCATTTACTTAAATACTTGTATCTATAACGTTAAACATAAAAATGTCTTTAATAAATAAATTGTCGGACTTTGTCCATTTCGTAATATATATATATATATATATATAGTATAGTTACAGTATAATAGTATAGTTACAGTATAAACCACAGTGACCCCTGTGGGTGTTGAACAAACATAAATGTGTCTGGGCAGGTGTCTGCAATAAGGATTTGCTAGCCGCCCTAGTATACGAGAACGAGTGGCAAGCAATTATTATAATACATAATACACACACACGCACACACACACACACACATATATATATATATATATATATATATATATATATATATATATATATATATATGCGTGCATCTGTGTGTGTGTGTATGTATGCATATGTGTACATAGTAGGAATATACTATTAACATAATATATTCCGTGAATATTCAATGCATATACTGCGTGCCAAATTATTATCGAGATAAAACCGTCCAATCAATTCACACAAAATTTTCAGACAATATTGGCAACACAGACCTGCGCAATCACTGAAATTTTCATACTGATCTGCGCAATGTAAACAAACTGGCGCTATATTTGTTTTCAGCACGGTGATTTGAGAGTGCCAAATTATTATAAAAGTGTAAGAATTTAGTGAAAAGATGGGTCGTAAAAGCAGTTTAAGTGATGCTGAAAAGAAAACTATCACCTCAGAACTCTCAAAAGGTAAATCTACCCAAGAAATTTCTAAAATGATAGGGAGGTGTCATCAAAAAAAAGTTCACCGCCGACCCTACACAAGTACGCAAAAGGCCAGATAAAGGCAAGCCGAGGGTTATTTCACGTCGTCTCATGTCACGACTTAAACGAGAGGTCACGAAGGACCCTGGACTTACCAGTCAAGAGCTTTTCAGTCGCATTGGGGATCCTACTGTGTCTAAAAGTACTCGGTGTCGGTATCTGAGGGAAATAGCAATAATAGTCAAACATGTATCGAAGCCTCCGTTGACGAGAAATCACATTCAAAATCGATTGAAATGGGCCGAGGACAATATGAAGATTGACTTCTCTAAAGTTTTGTCCACAGGCAATACTCGAGCAACACTTGATGGGCCAGATAGATGGTGAAATGGCTGGGTAATTAACGGACAGAATCGCCATCAGCGTTTGAGATGCCAAGAAGGCGGTGGAGACATAATGATCTGGGGTGATATTATTGGAAATAAATTAGTGGGTGCATGGAGAGTACCAGATGGCGTCAAAATGACTGCCGATGCATACATAGCGTTTATGAAGGAGCATCTTGAACCGTGGATGAAAAGGCAAAGACTTGCCTTCAGAAGGGCAATTGTTTTTATGCAAGATAATGCCCCCTCACATGCTGCTCACAAGACTACTGAATATTTCAAATAGTTAGGCTTCGATGGACCTCGAAAAATGAAGTGGCCAGCAAATTTTCCGGATTTGAACCCAATCGAAAACCTTTGGAGCATCATGACTGTACGCCAACGGACGACAATTCAGGAGCAACGCTGAGTTGTGGGAAGCAATTCTTGACATATCTCGCGGCATTACAGCAGATGACATCCTACAATTAATAAATTCTATGGATCGTAGACTTCTTCAAGTAATTTCAAAACTGGGAAAGCACATTCCCTATTAATTTGTTTAAAACTATGCCTTTGTTTGTATCTGTTATTATTTGTTTGATTATCTTATCTATTAGGTTCTTTTGATCATAAACATTCACGTGCAACATTAATAAACGTTTTGTTTGCTCAATTCTGGGAATTTTACTAAATCTTTCTAATAATTTGGCACTCTCAAATCACCGTGCTGATAACAAATATGGCGCCACTTTGTTTACATTGCGCAGATCAGTATGAAAAATTCAGTGATTGCGCAGATCAGTATTTCCAACGTTGTGTGAAAATTTTGTGTGAATTGATTGAATGGTTTTTGAAATATTAGAAAAAAGTTATCTCAATAATAATTTGGCACGCAGTGTATATCAAAAGGTACTGAAAATTGTCCGAGTACTGATTCGGAATCAGTGAATTCGAATTAGTCTCGTACAGCATCGTTTGTCTTGTTAACAGACAATAAGATTTTTAGTGCTTTGTATTTGTCATCAAAGAATGATTTAGGGTTAAAAAGGCAATACCCTAAAAATGTTACCTGTATTTACTATTTTGTACTGATTGTAATGTTTCCTTATGCTGCAATTTCACCTATAAAAAATACCCTTTCGGATGGGGCTTCAGAATACGCCTACTACACCTGTGCAGAGGCGAACCCCTCTTCCAATGAGGGCATCTGATTGCGGTGGGGGATGACTCATAATGTCTGGAGACAGGATCCAGTTGGTTGGGGTCTTCAGGAGTTGATTCCCAACACACTACTTTGGTCATTGTACTAGATGGGCGATCGGAGAGACCCGATCCGATCAATCGGCTTGTCATGTTTTGCCCTAATTTAAAGTAACCAAAATGAAGGGAAGAAAATTTGGTCATCATTTAAAAGTACCTCAAAAGTAAATATATAAAGGATTTGAATTAGAAGGTTGTAGATGTCGGGTCAATCAGTTTGGAAGGAAAGAACTAGGATGCATCGTAGATACTCCAGACATTTCATTAGTTCTTCGGTAGCGAAACTTATGGCTAATTAAGGAATCATGGTCTTACTCTAAATATGAGTATACCGTTGCTGTAGCCCTGTCCTAATAAGGCGAATGTGTTTCCCCCTTGATATTTCGTATTAAATTGAACTCAGTGGCGAGTAGGACCAGGGGTGGTAATGCAGTAACATGGATACGGATTCTGAAAACGAAGTGAGGGGATCATTTCCAAGATTTATAATCTTGGATTCACTAAATAATTTATTATCTTCCTTCCTTATTAAAAAATCAAATCCTTTAAACTAAAGGCCAAAAATGTTAAAAATCTAAAGAAAAATGGCGCAATTTTGGTTGAGGTAAAATATTTTGAGCAGTATTTCCGCTTGTGTTTGCTGTTAAGGAAATATAAGCGAAGATACTACTCAAAATGAACATATTTCATGGTAAAAGAAATAAAGGCATATCTACCCCCCACCAAAAAAAAAAAACAAAAAAAACTGAACACCTCACGGGTTGTAGTACGATGTAGGGAACACTCCTTATGTGCCACTGAATAATGTCAGAAGAGTAACAATTAAAAAGAATGACGAAAATATCCAGACCAAAATTTACATCCTGACATTCAGTGTACCAACTATCCTCAAAGAGATAAGACAGGATATAACTTAGAAAAGACTGAACCCTTCACCCCAAACCCTCACTGTTGATACAACTGTCAGCGATTTTGGCATCATGAGGACAAATGCTTTGATAAAGCAGTATGTGGTCGATGTGGAAAAAGGATCCATGTCACGCCACAAATGAATGCAGAGATATACGTAAATGCGCAAAACGAAGAACACCCGACATATGTCAGAGTATGTAAGACTTTTGAAAAGAGAAAATAAATAATGACTGTGAAACATTCCATAAGCATTTCTTTCGCCAAAGCACATAAGATTGTGAAGATATATATTAAAAACAAGAATTATGCAGAAATCACAAAAATTAATGCGCAAGAAAATAATCAAAAATACGATATTCTGCCGAAAAGATTAATTCAGTTACGTTCAAATAAAGAAATAAGAAAGACAAAATCATGAAAACGTTATTAAATCAAAGAATGCTATGTCTCCTAAATAGCAAAACAAATACATACATACATCCAGCAACAGGAACATGCTCTGCTATAGACTTAACAATTTGCGAAGCTAGTATATACATGGATTATACCTGACCAACTCATAATGATACACGTGGAAGTAGTCACGTCCCAGTTAGACTAGAAAACCCAATCCCTAAACTAAATGATAAAACACACCGCTGGAACCTTCGAGAAGCTAAATCGACAGAATTCCAAAATGCCTGCAAACTCAAACTGATATTAGAAACAAACATAAATAAAGAAGAACACATTTTACTCTCAAAGTTTACAATGTAAACATAAAAATGATCCTGAACCTCAAAACGTAGTTAACCATGGGTCGATGATGATGATTGCATGAAAGTAATTCGTACACATCAGGCCAATTTAGAAAATTAAAAAAAAAAAAAAATACCAGCGAAAACCGGGATGAATATAAAAAGTAGCGCCATAGTCCAGAAAACTCTCAAAAAATTAAAACTGAAATTCAGGAGAGATTTTGTATTTAAAATAACTCCCCAAAATATAGGAAAGGATACGAAAAATTGCAGAAAAAATTTTTCCAAAGTTCCACCAAGTACCTTTCCTACAATGATACAAAAATCATCACAACCCCCCCACCTCCCACAAAAAAAGCAAGCATAGCAGACCCTAGCTGAAACCTTTCCTACAATAATACAAAATTCATCACCCCCCTCCCACAAAAAAAGCAAGCATAGCAGACCCTAGCTGAAACCTTTCCTACAATAATACAAAAATCATCACCCCCCCCCTCCCACAAAAAAAAAAAAGCAAGCATAGCAGACCCTAGCTGAAACCTTTTCGGAAAAGTCTTCATCATTCCAAAACCATTCCAAAACCATTCCAAACCGTAAACAATTGCCTCAAGTATCACTACTACTTTCTTCAAACTCTCAACCATATATGGATCAGCAACATTTCTAAATCCTGAAAACAATTCACGGTCCTAGCAATACCCAAGTCTTACAAAAACAATACAGACCCAACACATTACAGACCAATAACCCTCACCAGCACGAAACAAATTAATTCGGCTGAAAGCAGTCATACAAGAAGCATTCATAAAAAGCACATTTCCTATTCAGTATCAAGCAGTATTCCTTGATTTGAAAAAGGCTTATGATGCAACTTGAAAGTATGACATAAAAAGTGACCCACAAGATCCACAAGTTTTTGAAAAACAGACACTTTAACGTATGTTTACATGGCACCGTGTCAACTCATAAAGACCAGGAACATAGTATCCCATTGGGGAGTATTCTATTTGTTATCCTGTTCAGTATTAAAAACAATAATATTGTCAAAAACAAAAATACATGAACAGATTACGTCGTATATGTAGACGAGTTTTTGATTCACCATAGATCAAAACATATGCACAATATAAAGCTCCAGCTCCAGCTATACCTATATATGGAGAATGGGTTTAAATTTTCAAAAGAAAAAAACGAAAAGTATGCATTTCTCCTAGCTTCGAAAAATGCATAACAATCCAACATTAAAACTGAACAATAATATAATCCTAGTAGTAGAACAATACAGATAACTAGGCATCATATTTGACAAATATATATATAATTATATATTATATATATATATATATATATATATATATATATATATATATATATATATATATATATATATATATATATATATGCTCTGGGGACATCACTCGGCTTATTTTTCGTGGTCATCTTGGTCACAACTTGGGAAATTAATGTCAGCTCCAATATATCATTTTAGGAATGAACATCCTTTTCATTGTAACAGTTTCACGATAGATGAAAGTTTGAAGTCATTGATAATTTCCGTTTAAAAAATGAAGTAAAATCTGCTGAACAACCAACTCAAACAATGCTAACAGTTATAGGAGAGAACTTAAATACAGCACAATATTGATTTTGAACAGCCTTTAAGCAAAATATAATTACGCCAATTCAAGAAAAGTAATAATTCTCTGCTGGAGACTTACCCAAGGACATTTATGAAGACCTGTATTATGAATCGCGATTTCATTACTTGACAAATGATAATGAAAATAGCAGAATGCATGCTTCTGGCGAAATATACTATGCTCAAAATTTATTGTTTCTGTCATATCCTATTGGTTATTTGTATAAAAGGTAAAAACTCTCTTTTTGAAATGATCACAAGAGTCATGCAATCTACATAATAACGAATTTTTGCCTTCGGTGAAATAATTCAATCATCGTCTCTTGTCTTTAAACATAATTCTTTCGTTCGCTTTCTGATATTGACTGTGAAGAAACTGCGATGAATAATAGAGACAGAAAGTCCAGAAATATATCAAGATAAAGGCATATTTCACGCGAATTTTCATTATCGTTTTCCTGTTTTTTTTGTTTTCCAATGTTTTACGATCAGAAAATCTCTTGTCAATATTTGTAAATTATATATAAAAAAATTCTATTTATTCGTATTTACTCATTATTCAGAAAATTATTTTTCAAGTAATACTTCTCGAAAGTAATAAATTCTATTGAAACATGCTGATAATAAACAAATTTCATGATATGACATGCCACCCAAACAGATTTTAATTATATAATCTGATACAATATTACATCAGAAAATAAATTAGATTAATTAGATAGAAGTTATTAATGGAATAACATTTTGTAAATAACTAATTTGTAAATGTCTTACTTAATCATAGGAACTTTAATTAAAGACCCAAATAATGTTTCAAGCATTCATTTTTAATAAAATTAAGTATTAATATTTAAATTCTTATTTAATATAGATAATAAGCACGATTTTGTTACACTGCTAGCTGATGCAAAAGTTCTGGCTAATGTTAGGAAGATCTTAGGAGTGTTTTAGAAATTTACCCATCTTTGATGTTCACACAGTCAGTCAACTGTAATGCGTTGTTTAAAAGCCTTATAAAAATTTTGAAACTCAGAAAATGGATTACAGAAAAGGATATCAGCTTTCTTACTTTTTCAGAAAAATAAATTTGTGAATAAAATCGGGAGCAATGATAACTGGATTTATTGCTCATATTAAAAACGAAGAAAACCTGATCTGGGTCCAGAAAAAAATTTAACGTCTGAACCATAACAGAATCTATTGAAATACACAGTTTACTACGTGCGGGTTAATAGAAAGACAAACGGGTGAATACAACTCTATAAACCTTTGTATAAATTCTAATATATGGTTACAATATGTTTTGAGATTTCAGATTCTTTTCTTCAGCAAAATTGTTTTTCTAAACTATATTAACATACTGTTTGTTGTCAGAGTTACATCTTTCTTCTGCTTCTAAGTCGATATTCATCCATTTAGTATTCGATTTGGTAAAACACTACATTATGGAAGCTGAACTAATTTATTTATTCTAAGTTTTGTGAAGTTCAGGTGATGGAGGACGGCAGAAATTGGAAACCTTTCCAAAATTTCTTGTTTGATCTGAGTATCATTTTTTTTAATAAGAGATATAAAAAATAGAAAATAACAAATATAAATTTAAAAAAAAATATTTCTAAATATATTATGAAAAAAAAGTAAATGGAACAGAGGATGGCAACTGATACTTAACCAGTATTAATACTGCTTATTTATAATGCATATTATTCATCATAGGAATAAATTATTTTATATAAATCATATAAATCATACAAAGAACAATATTTTACTTTTAAACTAAAAGGCCATTGTTACTTGAAATTCGTAGCGCAAGGCATAATGTTGTAATATTGTAAGATATGAAGCAAAATAAGTTCTGCACTAGGTAAGTTAATAGTTTTAGTATCTCAAAGGGTAATTATTTTATGCATTGAAAGGAAATACTCTGAAATATTACAAGGCATATCATGATGATAATAATGATGATGATGATGATCATCATCATCATCACTTAAACTAAAAAAAGCATATATTAAATTCGTTTCTTCAAATGAGCTAAAATAAATTCCAAGTATAAGTAAAAAAGGATAAGTTCAGCAAGAACAAGTTTTAAAAGAAACAATATCAATTGAAAGGAATATAATAAGAGGTAACATTCCTAAACAACAATATAATTATTATGTTTGTTACTATAACTTGAATTTTAGATCTTTTCCCATCAGAAGTAACTGAGGATTGTCATTTGAAATCATTCGATAGCAGTCTCCTCAGTACTACCCTATTTGAGTATTTCTCATATCGTCTGAATAGTTTAGACTTGTTCGCATATTTTCTGTTCTTTCTATGTTTTTGCAAACCTTTTTGGGATTGTTTCATTCTTTTTTCGTTCTTTCGCATGATATAGATATTTTTCTAGCCTTTCACAATCTTTCAATTATAATTTAAGGACAAGTTTAGAACATTTCTTCATGAAGTGATCCGGTCTTCTGATTGGAACAGAGTGATCTATTTGTTCATCATTGGTCTCAGTAGTTAAACCCATTTGCACTGTTTCAACTATCCGAATATTTCAAGAGACAAACAGAAGGATTTAATTAGGGTGGTTATTTTCCTATCATTTTTTTTTTGTTTTTGCTTGTCGTTTTCTAATTCTGGACTTTCATAGTTAATGCACCATTAATCTGGCTTTCGTACCGTTCAAGAAACTTGGTAGCAATCCTCGCTGAAGCAATCCTCGCTGAAGCAATCCTCGCTGCTAACCTCTTTTTCTTTTACATACAGTATATTGATGTCAATCTTCAACTGCGTTGTTCTTGAACCGGCTTTCTCAGTTCTCTTATCCAGTTTAAGAAGAGTTGAAAATATCTCACAGTAAACAGTTATTTATACATTTTCTGTAGTAAATACCTTTTGACTTTCGAATATTTATATAAATTCTTGCAATGATTATTTCCCAGTTGCATTCCAATGATACAAAATTATTAAACTAAATAATTATATTATTCTTCCTTGCACGGTCTCCCTTCAGATTGTGAGCGTTCATATCTCTCCACAGCTTTCTATACTTTGTACCTCTTAGCAAACTTTCTCTTTCCATTTTTTAATCACACTTCCTGTTCTGCCTACCATTTACACTTGTTATAGTTTTTATAAAAAGAAGTAAGAAAAATATTTACAAAAACATTTTACAGAATTGCGCTTTCTTTGACGAATTTTTTATTTTTAAGTCGATTTTTATTTCATTAAAAATAATTTAGATAAGTAACAGCATCTTCTTTTTGCAACTCTATATTTATCTACACACACACACACACACACACATACACATATATATAATGGCCTGAAGATTGCGCTGAAGCATGAAACACACTGTCACCGCTTGGTTCCGACGTTATTGTCTACTTTTATAAACACACGCATTTATATATATATATATATATATATATATATATATATATATATATGTATGTGTGTGTGTGTGTGTGTGTGTGTGTATGTGAGCAACTTAGTGAGCAACATATTCAACCCATCGCATTAAATGTATTTGTATGTGTTTCTTCAATAATGTAAATTTGTATCACATAAGTTTGTTGTTGAAATCCATAAATGTACATATTATTTAAAAAAATGTAATACTCGTAGAAGACTGAGATAGAAACTAAAAGTACTTCAGAGGTTTAAATATAAGAAAACCATATGTATGTGTTAATTTCATTTTATTAATTTATAAACTTACAGACTTGATTAATGGATAAATATGTGTGGCCTAATTACATAGCCGGATATAAATTTAACAAGAGTCCAACTAATATCAACAGTGAAATTACGATATAAATATTTATGAGAGGATTATAAAGTAATATAATTAAATTAAATTAAGAGATATAGTTCAAAATATATTTATAATAAATATTGGGACAAAGAAAAAAAGAAAGTTGTCTGTTATGCTAAAGTGAAATTTACAAGGTAGAAATGTGGAAATTTGTATTTTACACAAAGTTGTGTATCCTTTAAAAGATTTTTTCAATCTCTTACAAAATCTGGAACAATGCGTTTGCGACAACTGAGCCTTCAAATGCAGTTCTTCAACATCTGACGCATACCTAAACGTAGAAACCTAAAAAATCAAATGCGTGGTATTGAAGTAAGGTTGGTTGAGTGAATGTATAATAATATAAGTGACTGTACATACAGATCTGGGTAAGTGGGTGCGAATAAGAATGGCATGAACGGATAATTGTTCGAGAATAGGATGTGGTGTTGAAAAGGTTTCCGCCAAGCCCACTTTTAATATCTGATCAAATGGCCAATTGGCCAAACATCAGATTTTACTGGGGAACGATATCTTGCTCGATCCGTATACTTTTAGCAAACGCTGTAAACACTGACGTAGCAAAAGTCTTATATCAGTTAATAAAAGTAATGCTAGTTGGTGACACCATACTTTGGCACTATAGAAATGTCAAGACATTAATTGAGCTTTGGCATCTGATAGATTAATGTGAACATCTGTTTTGCTGCTAATGGCACTTAAATGATCACATTACTCATAGTAAAATTAATATAAGCTGTTTCCTTATGAGGAAATATTTTGGCGTTCACTGACAGAGCAACCAGTCCTACTTTCGGTTGAAATTTATAAAATATTTTTTATAAGTTTTTTTTCAGAAAATACTGTTTGTAATAAATTGCATGATGGTGATTTAGAGGGACTACTAACTGGAAAACAATTAACATTTCTAGGAGAGTAGGTTGAATGGCTGAGAAGAAAATTAAAAACGAAACGAGTTAACTTTTAAATTTTAAAATAATAAACTGAATTTAAGAACAGTTTCAAGGAGAATCGAACCCAGAAATAAGTAGACAGGATTCAGTAAAAATGAGCAAAACCAAGATTCCCAATGCAACCCACTTCCCGCCGATAAGGGGAGATGATTAATGTGTAGTCCAAATTTCTTAGGTCCTGAGAAATTAACATTTTGAAGCTTATTTGCATTACGCTATTTATTTATTTACGCCAATTATTACGTATAATTGAGGAAAAGTCGACTGGCTGGTTATTATTTCGGCGTATGCGGTCAGATGTCTCAAATCATCATCCTGCAGCAGAGGACTTACCATTGCAGTAGAGAATAGAGTCCTTTTATTAAACGAATTTTTCTTTATATTCAATAAACTTGTTTTTAGAGTTATCAACAGTGTTGTAATTTTTATAGAAGGAATTCTTATTCCAGCCTGATTCAGATGTTGGCCTCAGGCGTAAAGAGGCAAAAGTTACCACGGCCACAGGCAGAAATTACGCAATTTTGTCTAGGGATCACAAATGTTCACACTTCGCCATCAACACCAATATACTAGGATTTGGGGAAACCTGAATCAACCGTATCGAGACAACACAACGGCCCCAACCGAGAAGGGAAAAGAAAGCTGGATGACTCGTAAGGTTGGTATTACAAAGTTAACGAAGCTAGCGACTAGTGACTGAGGAGGAAAGGAAGAAGGAGAGAAAAGACAGAACTCGGAGCCGGAGAAGTGTGTTGTATGAGTTGAGAGTGTGATAGGTGTTAGACTTGTCAATGACGTGGGTTACAGGTTTCTGAAGTCCAGTAACTCTTATTTTCCTTCTTAAAATTTTCTTTGAAACATTGGTGGACGTTAACATCTTGATTATGTAAGTACTTTCTCTTAGAGTTACATGTGCTATGCCTTTTAGTTGTTGTTGTCGAAAGTCCTGAAGTCATGTGATTTATAGATGGATAGAATATTGCTGCTCATCGTAGATAGCGCTGTAGTCAACCAAAGATCCTTAATGATCGTGACCAGAGGGTGACTAGTCAGAATTGTTTGCAGTAAGAGACAAGGGATGCTGGCTTAAATCATGCTCACATTCAATACAGGACCCGTACCAAACACATATCATTTCAGCGTTCTTTAACATCTACGAGATATGAGAGCTGAAGAACCACTGGCCTACCCCTGTTAACATCATGGCACCAGAAACCGTGCCTAACTTGGACTCATCACATCACTAATTGGAGAACTGGCAACATATGGCATGGACCAATTTGCCACAGTTCTAGTCTTTTCGGGACGTGATTAGATCCGCCTTTTTAACGATCTTTTGTTCTTCATTAAAATTTAATATCTATAAGTAAAGATATTATAAAAAAATCGTTATTTTTTTATGAAATAAAAATAGTGATAATTTTTGTTCAAGAATAAGTTCTTATGATATAATTCCTTATGATATAATTACTTTTAAGTTTTAAATTGTACTATTGGTGAGAATATTGGTCTACACTTAAACCTGGTTTGTAAATCCTACAGTTAGAATTTAAAAAAAACCTCAATTATGTTCTATATACAAGAGCGTAAATTACTGTTATGGATCTGGAAATGGTATTATTCGTTAAAATAGTATTTTGTAGTGGCCTTTCATTCAACTGTTTTCTATTCTTTAAGTTTAATTATATTATTTATAGCGTAGCCCATGAAATTCCTTCTGTTTTTGTCGCTAGAAGATTATAAAAGCACAGTTTTAAATTTATTAAAAATGCCACCTTTGATTGCATTGTGACATTTAAACAGCGTACATTTTAAAGATTTATCAGAACTGGTGATTTAAATTTATTGATTCTTACATTGAAAGTGAAAGGAAAGTACAACCATTTTCAACATAGGATTTAAAAAATATATATTAAACGTTTAAATACGATTCAAACGCAAAAACACGATTTGTGTAGTTTAGGAAAAAGGTAATCTGAATGATCGATCGTGTCAAAAGTGATCTGTGAAGTTTCGTGCTGGAGATTTCTAGGATAGCATTCGATTATGATTTGTTTGAAAGAATATAATCGAACTAGACGGTTTATATGTTGTTCAATAAAATTAATTTAAAAAAAAGATTCTCCTTGAGATTTGCTTAATAAACTTTTTACGTTATCCAATAAATATTACTAAGCAATAGATGTAGTAATTACATTGGGTTATCTTTGCTAAATTTTATTTTGCCATAAACATAAAAATATACTCACAAACGATATTTCATGCCTTTTTCATTGTAATTTGAAACCTTTCATATAATTGCCTTTATTTATGCTGAACTGATATCACTAATAAAATTTCTACTTAAAAAAAAACAGGTTAAATTTTATAATGTAGTGCCACTGATCATTAAAGTGACTATTTACAAAATAAAACACATTTTTTAGAACATTGTTCAATAAAACAATGCAGTTAGTTAGATTTAAGTAAAAAACTCATTTGTTCTAACACTAGTGGAAATATACAATTACAAAGAGAATAATATTAGAATATAAATAGTATTACTCGAGTACTTTTTTTATTGTCAGACAAGAGCTAGCGAAAAATCGCTCCGCGCCATATTTATTATAATGAAGGTATTATCATTACTACTACTACTACTCCTACTCCTACTACTACTACTTCTACTATTAGTATAAGCAAACTAATGACCCTATAATGTTAGGTGATCGGGGAAAAATAAGTGGACAGTGTGTATGTCTAGACTTTATTTTCTGCCTGTCGTAACGCTCTTTTAGCTAAAATGGTAGAACTGCTTCCCGAAGTAAAAGGTATGCGTTTTCCGATTCTGCCAAGAAATTCTTTTTCTTTTTTATTTGTGATATAGCCATAGATTGATGGTCTGAGGAGTTGTAATGAAAAACTGCTAAAATTAAGATGAATAAAATCTAGTAAATATAATAATTATTAATTAATAGAAGGAGAATGTTTAGATTGGGGTGAAAGATCGTAATTTGCATCTTTTGACTGATTTTTCACTGAGATGTCAAAAGTTTTTACTTCTTGTAGTTTGCAGCCAAAGTTCGAATTTTAAGATACAAGCTGAAAAATTATTTCTTTATCAAAAGAATATGAGTAACCTAAATAAAAAGTTAAAAAATTGTGTCAACAGCTAAAATGAAAGATTCTTGAAAGACATTATAAGATTATTTTTTCAGATTTTATACAATCCAAAGGAATCCGAATTGTTTTGATGAAATAGTAAATGAAAACAAAAAGAAAATCCTATAAACTGATCAATGTTATGAATTTAGCAAGAAAATCTTTTCATAAAAATACAAGTATTTGAACACTGACATATATGCTCGTCTATAAGATGGCATTTAAGTAGTTCGTATTACGTCATAACTGTAACTTGTCTAAAATGAGAAAGATACGCGCATCAACTGGGCTTTGTTATTCAAAAGCTTATTGAAAACAAAAAGAATTGCAAATAAATGAGTAAATTAAAAAAAGATGATTTAATTTGAATATAAAAATCGATTTCAATATGACTGAAGCTGCTCTGTCTCAAATGGGTGTCAGAGGTCATCAAAATAAGAGGTGAATTTATTTTGAAAATATTTTCGATCATTCAGATAGAAACTGATTTGTCAATCAATGACCTTATCTTTCTTACGCCATTTTATGAACAGAAATTAAAGAGAATCTTTCATTGTTTTCGTATAAAGTATCAACATTATTTAGGCGCGCGCACACACGCGCGCAAGACTAGACTGCATAAGTATAGATTTGTAATAGAATTTTAAAATCTAGTTAAAATACTGAAACATTAAAATTTAAACAAGCGACTTCCATAAGGATTTTGAAAAAGATAAGTGAAAAGTATTGCGTACTTAAAAATCAGTCAGGTTGGCAAAAGGTTTACTTTCTAAACGAATCATCTAACTTAGGCCTCTTTATAAATGAAAATAAATTGAATATTTTTCAGATATTCATTAAAATTGTTATGATAATTCCAGATTATTAATTTTATTTTGTTATCTCTCCCGGCACTGCAAATAATGTTTGTTGAAACAAGTGTCAACCCTTACAGGAGTAAGAATTAGTTTTACTAATTTTCAGATTCTTTTCTTGTAGAAAATAATTTAATTTCAACACGTTGTTGGAATTATTCATGTATTTATCGGAAACTAAGAATAAAAACAGAAACATCTCATAATAATTTTATATATTTAATGATTAGAGAAGGTATTTAACCGCACGCACAATTCAGAGTAATGAGAAACAAGGTCGTTTCAAGTGGAATAGAAGCCTACAGGTACGTAGACTAGAGACAATACTTTTTCAAGCCTTCCTCTTTTGGGGGCATCTCAGACACCAGGTAATGACCCTAGAGGCCTCCCGAAGGAGAGGTATTACCTTAGAATAGCATTAATTTTATATTTTGACAGCAAAATATTTACAAGGTGGGGTTGAAAAGTTATCGGCTGGTTAAGATTACCAAAATTGCGCGAAATGACCAAACATAAGATTATTTTTTAAATTAACATATTTTGGATCACAAGACAACGGATTAAACAAACAACCTGGAAAAATATATTATGCGTAACATGTACCTATATAGAAATGTAAAAGGCTTTCAAATTGAAATTGTATTCTTGAAAAAGAAAGGAATTTCAGAATTATCAGTAAATATCTTTTATAGCAAGCAAAATGAACACCAGGAAATGATCGTTTGCTCTTACAAATTTTGTCCTCTGTCTTGTCATCTTTTGTAATTTTCTTGCATAGAATATCTGTGGCCTTTAAATAAATATACAGCTCTTTAGATCAATTAAAGACTTAATTTTTATTGAAAATGATTCTTTGTGTTTTTTCACTGGAGTTTAGCATCAGATTTTTAAGTTTGATTCGATATTATTTAGTGATGGAGACATACCATTTCAAGTTAGTTGATACTAGTCTTGAACGCTTATATAATGAATCTACAAAGGGTGCTTGCTTTTAGAGTTGAGTTAGTGCTATAGTTGATAGAATATTCAATCTATAATCTTATTTAATTATTTAAAGTACCTTCTTATATATTATAGAAATATTAATATTATGGAGAAAAATAGAACCTTACTAAATTTATCTAACGAATTTCTTAATTATTTTGAGAATTAGTGGTTTTTGCTTCATGCATCAAAATTTCCTTTTAAAGTAAAAAAATCAAGTATGATACGGATTTTTTCATTTTTCTTTAAAGGCATTTATAAAACAACTTCCAAAACAGATTTTGATATTATTATTATTATTATTATTATTATTATTATTATTATTATTATTATCGAAGAAATAATTAAAAATATTCTATTTGGTTGTATTTGTGTATGACAAACAACAGCATAAGAGAAACCTTGTTTGCCAATCTCGAAAATGTTAACTTGTTAAAAAATATCAAACTAATTGAAATTACTTTTTTAATATTTTTTATAATGAAAACCGGTGACTTTGATTATTCTTTAATGAAAATCTTTCAAAAATTCAATAATCCAGGCTACTTTCTCATATTTTGACATAAAATACTCAGTTTTGATAATGAATTTTCTTGATAAATTCTATAGCGAAAATAATAAAAAAAAAGAAATCTCAATCAACTTTCATGTATTTTTATGGTTTGGCATAACATTTAAAGATAAAAATAACTGATAAAGATTCCTTAAATTCTGATAAACTGATCCTAGCAAGGAATTCAGTTCAAAATATCGATTACACAAAATTGTTATGGAAAATCTAGTATGCTGATTGCAGGGATTGTGAAATCAACCAGGATGAAAGCCTTGACTTCTAAGCCGCACTGCACATATATGTGTTTATTGTAAAGTCTTTATGATATAATAATAATAATTAGAGCTTATGATAAATATTCTTTTTGAAATGAAAATGGTTTTTGAAGCGCGGAACGACTGAGTATATAGTGCTTATCTCTCCATGCACATGTGGATTGTGTTGGACAGTAATTTGCATATAGCAGAATATATTATAGTTTTTTTCCGATATTTTCTAGGTTTGTTGACATTTCCAGGAGCACTCGGGATGGTTGTCCAGGTGTTTAGAGTGTTGGCATTCTTTCATTTTTGACCCAACGATAAACCCGATTGAAAGATGAGAATGAAAACAACTGTTATCCAGCCGTGGTTCAATTTTGCTTCTGTCGATAACATTTTCTTTTAGTAGATCAAAAGCAATCAATTGAAAGCATTCTCTCCTATCGTTTGCATTGTTTTTTGAATTTGGTTCGTTCTTAGCCCATAGTTCGCTTTTTACGATCATTTCAACCGAGTAACAATGAGTAAGGGTTAGACTTTTTACCCAACCAGTTCAGTGTATATGATATCAATTTTAATGAAACCGTTGTAAATTAATTACCCAACTTACATACAAAATGTTGCGTTTTCAAATCACAACCGGTTAACCAAATATATAAGTTGATAAATTTGGGGATTTGTTAAATACTCTTTGTTTTATTTCCTATAACGAATTAAGTAAAAATCTTCTGTAATTTACAGACTTGTTAACAGTCCTAACATTTTATACCAATAAGAAAATGGTGAGAGATAATGAGGATTAAAGGAAGTTGTTAAGGGGGGGGTCACAAAAAGGATGATACATAAGTTTAACTCTCCCCATTACAAAGAAATATTAGTTATCAAGTTTTCTTTTCTTTGAATTCCAATAGGCTGTAATTTAAAGTGATTAAGTTTGTTTTTTTTAAATATATTTGTACATAATAATGTAACAAAAAACATTCATCAGTATGCAATCTTTTTCAAAATAAACAAGTTGTTAAGCAATAGAAAGCATTAGAAATACAAACCAAGAATTTTAACAAAATTCTCTTCAGCATTAAATTAATGCACGCACGATTAAAAACGCAGGTATTGGAGCACATTCTAATAAAGTTCCTTTCCGTTTAAGTACCCGTAATGTAAAACTAGTAGTAAGCTCGACTTATTAGCAAGATATTTTTGTACTTTTATAATTTTTAATAGATTGTGTAAATAATTATACAACCCACATACTAAAAACTTGAGAGGAACTTGTTTCATTGTTAGTTCTCATCAATGCAAGTATTTCAAAGTTCTTGGTTTCATAGATAAAAAATTATAACAATGCTGCAAAATGATGACTAGAAATATTGGTCATAACGCCATTAATATGAAATTCCAATTGTCAGCATTAGGGTGATAAGTAGATCAAGACTTAGTAAATTTAACTGTCAATAACGATAAGTTTTCGATAATCTTTGGAGCAATAAACTAAAATTAGAGAATCACTGTTAAGAGGACGAAAACCTGCAATATAAAAAATAATTTAATTATAAATTTATCGCTTCTGGTATGTGTCTTTTTTTTTCCAATATTATTGCTTCAATTCCCAAAATAATAAAAAAATTTAAATATCTTTTTACTTATAAAAAAGCAGTTAGGATTACACGAATCAAATTTAATCAGCTCACAAAATATTTGAAAATGATCATCAATTAAACAATTAGTATAATGTAAAAGACAGAAAGAATATTTGATAAAAGTGATAAATTATACCATTAAAAGCTGTTGCTTTTGATAGGAAATTGCTAGTTGCAAACAATATCTATAAAATAAATCATTTACAATCTTAAACTCAAAAACATACAACAAAATACAATAGAAGCAAATCAGGTTTGAAATTGTTTTATTCTTATTATTTAAAAGAAGCAGATGAATAGGATCGCACCGCTCTCATTCTCTGATAGGTTCCAGATGCATTTGATTTTCGTATAGCAACTATTCATATTTAGCCATAAATGAAACATATTCTCTCTGAATGCAAGATTAAATTACGTATGCTTTTAACGGATTGTAACAAACTTAGTATCAATTAAAACTTAAGTGTATTTATTGATGATGCATAATTTTCTCTGCAATAAAAATAGAAAAAAAAAGGAAATATTAGATGGACTTCAAAATTAGATTTTTGTCTTTGAATGAATTGTTTGTAATTGTCCATGAGAGTAAAAGTTCCAGAAAGTTAAACGAAGAAACCATTAAATGCAAAATAATGTGTAAAGGAGAAATAGGAACAGGATTTGAAGCTATCAAAAAGTGATTATGATTTATGAATTATGTTAACTTAATTTAAAATATTTTCCAAAAAATTCTAATATATTTAATATATATTATTACACTTTTTAAAAGATAAAAAAGAACTATATTCTAGAAGTGCTTGTACTTTATGCTATAAAATATTTCTCTATATTCTATACGCATGACACATTTAAAACCTAATTTACAAATAATTTTATTTGAACAAATGTTTTGGGCGTAATCAGTTACGAATGACAGAAAAATATCATTTGCTTTAATGACATTTCAATGAGACATGATAATTTATTATTAATGGAAGATAATTGTTATTAAAAAGACGAAATGCTAGGTGCTTACAGTACTTGAATCTGATAGAGATGAGGAAATAAAAAAAGCATTACTATTTAGTTTCTGTATTCAGAGGTGATATTTACAAGAAGTTCTAATTCCTTGTCACAACCGATATAAACTTCTATCGTATAAACATCGTTGCATAAAGATACGCATGGGGTAATGTGTTTGTTTATCGCTTATATTAAAAGAAATGCAATGTTTAACGCAACAAAAGAATGAAATTAAGAAAAGTTTAATTACTACACAAAAGTTGTGTTCAAAGATTTATCCCATAGTCCGGATTTACTTTTTTTTTTTACTGAAATGCATTCTGATATTTTATTTTAATAAAATTCGGATCCGTTTCTAAGATTTAATATTTTATTGACGAAAGAAAAAGCATTAAGAAAGAAAAAGTACTAAGTATTTGACAGCAATGTTCTTCAAAAGTTGGTTGCACTACAACATAATTAGCAAAACTTACAAGCTACATTTTGTCGAACAAGACAGATTGAAGATCATATTTTTGCTTTTATACTAAGATATTTTGTTACTTTCATGAACAACAAATGTACATAATAGTTTTTAAAATGAGATCAGAATGACATTCATAAAAAATATTTGAATCTTTGCGTATCAATTAATTTCTTCAAAATTAGTAATTATATAAAAACTATAGCTGCTGTCCTACCTTCTAGTTCAGTACATATAAAATTGTATGATATCTATATGTAGCTAATTACAGCTGCTAAGATAACTTTAATATTATGACGTAGCAAAATTCATTAATATCGGTAATGATTACAAATTGAAATAAAACCATTCTAAGAATAAAGAGTACCAAAAACTGACATTACAGAAAAGTGAGAATTAAAATTCTTTATTTTCTTAGTGATTAAATTCCATGTGGTGTAACCTCGAACTTCGGCTGTCATGAATCTATATTTGCAAAATTTGATATGTATTTTACACTAAATGTCAAATAAGATTCATAAAATATCAACTTAATTTGGATATTTCATAATCGTTTCGTCTAAGAATAAAATCACACATTTTTGCTCTGCAGTAACATAAACTTTTAATTGCAATAACTTCCTATTCGAAATTTTCTCTATAACTTGATAATATCCGAAGAACCGAAAGACATTTGATATTTTCAAAGCTACAAAACAGTAATTGATACAAGGAAAATATTCAAAATGATAAATCATAAAACTTCCTTTAAGTATTATCAGCAAATGCTCATCGTAAATTGAATCAAGAAGAAAAATTTCTGTGTATTTCTGTTACTTAAAATACTTATTGAAAATTATTCATTGGTTGAAGTGAGAGTAATTAATAGTTTTTGTACAATCATATTTTCTTCTACTTTAGAAATATAAATCTATTTAAAATGTGTCAAAATGCTGTTGTTCTTTGCTTAAAGGTAATCAGAGAGTATTCTTTCCTTCATATTGAGATTCACAAGAATAGTAAACCCGTTCTAATGACGTCACGCTTTTTATTTCTATTTGCAACTTTCATAAAATATCAACGAGCAACAAGAAATTATCAAACAAAATCAGAGAAAGGTATGAAAATATTTCTTTTGATATTATTGAATGTAAAACTTCTGAAAATTACTTCATTATCGAATTTAATGTTAGTTCATCTCATTGATAATTATTTTTTCAATTTGTGATGAAAATGCATCACACTTCAATTGGGATGTCTTTAAACTAAAATTGAAAAGAATTTGATAAAAATGATTCTATAGAATTTCAACAATAAATGATGCGGTATTGGTTTTGCATATTATTTATTTTTCCTGATATTTTAGTCATTAAAGCAGCATTTCAATTTTCAAACCTACATACATCTACGCGTGCGCACATACAATAAACACATGCATTTCTAGGCAAACTAAAATATTTTCCTGAAACAAATACTGGATTATATGTTTGAAAAATTGTAGAAATAACTCATACGAGATATCTAGTATGGATATCTCGAGTTCCCTGAAAATAATATGGAAAAAAGGCACTTAGAGTAGCAAACTGTAAAGAATATGCCTCAGTTGATAAGACTTGAAAGAAAACCAAATAAATAGTTAAACACAAACTTCCAACGAAAACATCTTAATAATGTACAAAACCTTTTAATATGCAAATAATTAAAAAAAAAGCAATGACTTTTTAAAGTTGTGAAACAAAAAATAATTATTAAGTACAGAATCTATAAAACATGAAGACAGCGTTACTGCAAAGATGTAATAAGAATTTAAAAAGTTTTTCCACTTACAAGTTTTGTCCAAGTAAGGAAAGGATGACCACAAATAACCGGTTATGAAATGGAATCATGTTTCTAAAACTTTGGCACCACTTGAGTCTGTGAGTGTTTCTTGTGAAGACACAGAGACAGGAGTGTTTCTTGAAACAATTCTTGCTAGTTTTGTGCAGAGTGCTTGCAACAGTTCTTGTAGTTGGAGGCTGGGAAGAAATAACCAGATGTAACACTGCTTGTAGGGATACTTGCGCGACCTGCAGTCTTTTATGATATACTTGTGTTAGACCTGAAGAAATATATATCTATATCAATATCTATATTTAGTTGAAGTTGTCAACATTACATATACGAGTTGCTGCAGGATAAAGGTGTTATCTATTGGCTGTGAAGCTTTCAATGATGTCTCACTCGTGCAACTGTAAAGAGTTATTTGCTTCCCACGTGTTGACAAGTGTATGTAATAATTCAGCATTGAGCGCGTCTGTGCACGTTCTTTTGCGCGGGCGTATAGTGAGATGTACACATGAGCATCTTATGTAAGCCAAAACGCACTTACTCACGCGCACATACGCACGCAGCCACGCGCGCACACACATACAGACAACAGAATGCATTTATACATGTGCATCACTCTCAGCCTACTAAACATATGGAAGTACCACACCCACTGATATTCAAACAGGTAGGTGAATATACATGCACTAATAGATGCGCACATGAGTTTACAGGTAGAAGTAACACCTAAAATAATAATAGAGGAGGAGGGGCATGGATGATAAGTGAAGGTGAAAGGTGATGCACGAAGGAGAGGAGGGGGAGGTGAGATAGATGGGAGAATACTGTCTTCCAATCAGCGTCGAGTGCGTGTTTCAACATAAATGCCTATGGTTTATGAATGTGACTCAGTGTACTTGCGAGTGCGTGCATATATGTGTACCTACGGACGCAGGAAGTAACTGTTGAATTAATCATCGCGTGAGGGGAGTGTTCTTCATCGATTTCATCAAAATAAAAAGGTGGGGTTACTTTGCATTTGCTACGCGCTAGCGGGACGGACTGATACATGAATCGATCGCTTCTCTTCTTGCAGCATCCTCATCTTTCTCTCTCTCGCTCATACCACCCCCCATTGCGTCTCTTTCTTCTAACACTTCGTTTTCCACTCTTTTTTTTTTTTCAACTATTCCTTTGAACAGATGTTGCTCTACAAAAAGCAAAGTTTTGAAAGAAAGGGAATAGACGAGAAAAGGAAAAAGATGAAAAAGTCTCACTTGACTGAGGCAGGAACAATGTCGAGAAAAAAAAAAGGAATATATAAATAAAAAGTCGGGATTTGACATTAAAACATGTTTTTACTACAAAAAAGAAAAGAAAAATAAGAGAAGACAATATATTTGTCAGTTATTTGCATTAAATATCAAATACAAAAAGCACGTATTTTAGTGAGAAAGCCAGAAAAGAAATTCAAGATATTATTTCAAACAGGGAAAATAATATTTGAACTAAAGAAAGAAAGAAACACGCTTATAGCATTAAAAGACTCGCTAGAATAATTATCCGCCTACTAACAGACTATTCTACAGAAATATCCATTGGAGGTGATTAGTTTTTCAACACTGTTTAATATTCACATGAGTGAGGGCAAAAATAAAGCGCCTAATCCTTGCCAACATATTGAATCAATGTTATGCCCTTAAAATACGTGGTACCCAAGATACGAGTATAATTCATTGAAATACATTATTCTGCACTTCAAAACTTTCAAAAGAAACGGCAAGAACATATTTTTAGAACTTTGGTAAGAAGACAGACAAACGTACGTGTGCTGTTGAAAATAAAAGATACATTTATTTAACAAATAGTTTATTTTTAATCATTTCACCTCAAGCAAGACAATAAAGCCATTAAGACGCAAAGGATTACTGAGTGTTAGAGAAAATGAAAAAAAAAGCTATTAAGGAGAAAGAACAATAAAAGAACAAGAAGACAGAAGAAAACAATTGACATTACATTTAAATTTTTGAAGATCAAAGTTGAGCGGGAAGCAAAGAACTAGAAAAGAGTCCCACAAGGAAGAAGTGCGATAGAAGAAACTGTTATCATAGAATTTACGGTTACATCTAGTTATTTCATCTTTAAAATGATGAAATCTTGCCGTCAATCTTGTAGTGCGCTTAAATTCATAAAGTCTAGGTACCATACAGGAAAGTTCATCAGAACAATTGCGATGAAAGTATTTATAAAAAAAAAGCAGTTTTGTTCCCCCCCCACCACTATACACACAGAAAGTGCCTGGACACTCAAGGAAGCATGTATATATTAACACGCATATTTTTGCACACGCATATGTATTAAGGTAATATATATTAATTTTCGGCCTTACAGTATTAAATCTCAATAATCTTTTTGTTTCGTCCTTTATAATTATGTATAATAAAGGAATTCACAACAGAAATAAATGAATAAAAGAAAGATGGGCTACTAAATGTTCTCAATCCCACCGAAAAAAGCTCTTCCCCTGTCTTCAAATGTCAATGTTTAGTCATTTGGTCCAATTTTGGGAAGTGGATTAGGCTGACAACTTTTCAGCATTCGTTTCTGAGACTATATAAGTATCAAATTATTGTTAATGTCTAATTCTTCTGAGTAACTTACCTCTAAAGTTAGAAGAAACAGAGAAATATTAGCTGTTTACATAGAGCCGCTAATTCTAAACTCTTTTGTATAGTATATATTGCTGATCCTCTTCACGGATACAATGAAATGGATGCATAGGTAAAAATTACGCATTATATTTAGGTACACGTTCATTGTATTCTTGCATCTCTCCGTTTTCATTGAGAGATGTATCTATGTAGTTAAGCATGCGTCCAGGCATAAATAAGGAGCATCACTACACGCAAAGACTTATGTTTCTTCGCATTCATTCATATATGGATGTACGTATTGCTTTCTCAATATTCTGTGTACAGCCCATTCATATTTTGCGACTACAACAGCATTCTCATCATCTTGTAATGGACAGCTGCTACTTTTGTAAGATTCTACAACAGTTAATCGAGGCCATAAATCTCGCTTACATTTTGAGCTTACTTAATGTTTATTTCTTCCATTTATGAGATACTTCTCTTATCTTCGGCCACTGTTCTCCTTTTAAGTTATCACTTTTTGCTTTTATATTAGAGTTTTATCAAATATTTCCCCTTGCCAAATTATCGCTATTAAAAATTTCAAGTTGTTCATTTTGCATTATTTGTAACAAAGTACCGTTCACTAGAAATTAAATGAGAATACGATAAGTTTTTCTATTAGTCTTTGTATTTTATCATTTTATCAGAACAAAATAGATTAATTTTTAACAAAAATAAACATTAATGATCGAAATAACAAATACAAATTTAGAGTTTTCATTGAAAAAGAGAAAATATTTTTGTTGATTATAAAATCTTTTGCTAGCCTTTCTAATGAATGGTATTTTATCTCAAAATGAACAACTTGAAATATTAGGTTGGTGCAAAAATAAGGTCGTTTTCTCACATATGTTACTATGTGAGAAAACGAAATTATTTTTGCACCAACCTAATATCTAATAGTGATAGTTTCGCAAAGGAAAACTTACAAAATTCGCAGCGATGCACATAATGTCTTCTTACATAACACAACAAATGAAAGAAAAAGTTACACTATTTAGACATGTAACTGAAAAATAAAATAAATGATGTAGTCCCATAGGTTAACAATGCTTCTGGATACACAACATTAGTGCTTCTCCCAGTAGGACCAGAATGAAAGGCTGTTTAGGCATACGCACCTAGAACAACCAAAATAAAGCTGACCTTGATAAGACATCAGGTAGATCGAACGATCATGAAAAATTGTTCTTGTGTTTTATTGATTATCATGACAAAGCTGAACCTTTCTTGGAACTAACGTCAGATCCTGAGAATGAATGCATCCTTCTCTTTGTCTACATCATCTAAAATAGTTGGTTTGTGAAAGAAGCTGCTTAACAGCTTGGTGCACAGTTTTTGAGGGGTGAAATTAAACCTTTGCTGAGGATCTTAGGCAACTTTAGAAATTTAAGAATCTCAGCAGAGCCCCCGACCCCAAGTAAATTTGATGACATGATACTTTGGCGAAAGAATGCCTCACTCGCATTGTCAGTGTCATTTTCTATTGTTTTGTATCATTTATTACATTTAAAGACTTGAATCAAACCAAAGATAATCCTGAATATGTGTCATTTTTTTGTCTGGAAACGTTTCTCATAGTTCTACAATGTAAACAAACATAAACCTATTTTAAAATCATTAAAGTTCTTTCGCTTAGATGAAAATATTTTAATAAAAACATTGAGTTCTACGTACCAATATCTTGGGGCTACCTTATATATCATAATAACCACAAACCAATTCTATATCCACTCACCCAAAGTAATCGTACGGGAGTAGATGAAATGAACTCAAGTCGCTTTAACTCTTTTGTAAGCTCACAAAATTTAAAGTCCATAGCAAACTTAATATCTCACTCTATTTTCCCAGAAATTGCTTTTGACAACTGCGGGAGAGTCTGAATGCCCCCACTCTAAAATAAATCCTATATAGCCGATATTACACATATATTTCTCGTGAGTCCTCATGCCTACATAGCAAACTCTATATCACTATATCAGTCAATTCCAGTAAAAAAAATGGTTTGTTGCATTCATTTTTCTTTCATTTGTTTTGTTGTGTAAAAAGACATATGCATATCTCTGCTAGTATTGCAATGTCCAATGAATTTTTTACATTCATCAGCTCGTCTATTCCTTATTATAATCAGTTCTGCGGACTGTGAGTATAAAAATCTTCTTTTCAAGAAAGTCATTGATTGGATCAGTTGATTCATTAAAGGAGACAAATAAGAAAGAGAATTGCTGCGAAAATATTATCAAAGTACATATCAAAATATTAGACAAAGCCTGCCAATAACCTTTATAATTTGGGATACGATTGTCTACGTCAGTTAAAATTTCATTAAATTGTGTATCAATTATACATATATATCCATCTTAGCCAGGAACTAAATATGGAAAACATATTCTTAACTGATTAATTATGAACTATATTTTCTGTGCAACTACTGATATAAATGTTATCCAAATAACTATTTTTAGTAAACGTTTTTGTCTTTATTCTTTTAGTTGGGGTTTTTCTTTAATCTTCAGGTTAACTTCCATGGATTTGGGGTTTTAGCATTCAGTAAGAATCCATAAAGATGCAAGAGAAAAGAGTGAACGGCCGCTAAAAAGTTTCTTTTAATCTTACATAGCATTTAAAAGACGAAATTTAATTCTATGAAAATGTTTTTGGTTGATTTGATACTTCAATTAAAAAATAACATTTTATACATTTATATAACAACGCATTTCCACAAACAGAAAATTAAAAAAAAAATGAAAGACTTGAAGCAGTTTTATGAATATTCGACTAGCCATTCGAACAGAAACGTTTGGTTGGGATGACAGATTAAAATTCTTTTCTTCGTGACAGAAGTGTGATGGAAAATGCTTCCTTCATTTGTCAAAAGAGTTGTTTAAATTATGAGTTATATACAGAAAATAGAAAACACTGAAGAGCAATATATGCATGCAGAATTCTGTTCATAATATCAGCTGAGGCCCATACATTGGTTTCAATTCTGTCAGTTTACGAATGGAAAAAATAACGGAACCAGAAATTATGTGATCAGCCGCTGAACAGCAGGAAAAAACAAAACAAAAAAAAAAAAAAACGAGGTACAATATATCGAAAGACAAACATTTTCTTACACATCACGTGATAGGTTCTTTCTGCATGTTAGAAGAGCGAAGGACAAAAGTGTAACAGGAAATAATGCTACATTTGAATTAATAAAACAGATTAGAAGTGAAATGATGTGCTACTTTTTAATCTTATTTTTATATTCCTTGTTTTAAAAGTTCTAAATACTGCAGGATCGAAACATGCTTGGTTTACTTTCGTGTTCATCGAACCTCTCGCCCGACAATCACGTGTGTGTGTACAAGTGCTAAGTGAAAGAAGCTGTTTCGTTTCGATATTGTAAATCTCTCGGGAGTAATTTTACGCAGCAATGTTACTATGACAGCCAAAAGTTAATCTATAACTCACAGAGGACTTAACATTTCGTATCAAATTATTTCATATATTTATATAATATCGTTACACACGAATTTGTTAATCAAAGATAACTGATATGCTTTAGAATGAGTGAACAGCTTAAAGAAAAGAAAAATGAAAGAGCTGATCAACAAGATCCAAACTGATACCTATTTTTTTGCCGGTGAGATCTTTTCTGGTGTAGGAAAAATAGAAATAAAACAAAATACAGAAAAGGAAAAAAGGAAAAACGAAAGAGTTAAGATTTATTTATTTGGTCCATTCATCATATATGTATGTGCATGAATGAGTATGAATGTATTTATATACAGTTGTTTGTGGAGTTTTAGCGCATGTTCTTGTGAAAAGACAACCATTTTTACCAACAGTAGATCATCATTCCAACAATTCCTATTATTTACAGCAAAAAGATAAACATTTGAATTTCATTGAACAATTTGTAGTATTATATTGTAGTACCACGAGTTGTTTCCCTTGATCAGGGACTCTTTAGGACGAGACTTTAGGACGGGACCTTCATGCGAGACGAAGGATGTAACCGCATTTTTGAATTGATATATAATAAAAATCAGTCGTCCCCGACACTCACGCCTTGTCGTTATTCCTAACTCCGCCATGATAAGAATACTACATAATGTCGGAAGTGTAAAACTAAAAGAAAGACGAAAAAGGAATTCATACAACCACCTATAGAGATGTTATAGACGTGAAATATGCACGAAAACTTTAAAAACTGGCTACAAAGAACTGAGCTGTAATTCGTGGCATCCGAGAAAGCTACAATATCAAATGCACGCTATTTCTACTCTCAGCAGGAGAAAAAAAGCGATGGAAATTTCAATTACCTTAAACTTCACAGAGGAGAAAAAAGGCAACTATGCGAAAATTCCACGAGTACGTTGAAGGAAAAAACATATAGTACTCGAATGGTTTGCGTTTAACGCCAGAGTACAAAACGGTGGAACATTCTTTTCATTCCTCATTGATCTGAAAATAGACAGAGAAATTCGGCGCACTAAAAAAAGAAATGATTCGCGACCGAAAGATTACCGACAGGCGACTAAGAGAGCCAATCCAGACCCAAATACAGCAGTGAATATCTTCAAGAACTATGGAGTGACTAAAGTCATATATTTAATTTGACCAATACATGTTCAGTCAATGCGATAAAATCCATGTGCAAGCAGTCACGAACACGAGGTCGTGGTCGGACAGAAGCGAACGTACGCTACCAAAGCAGAAACGAAAACCAAAAACCACAACAAATGTAGAAGATGCGTCTATCGCCACATGGACAAAGCATGTTCAGCGAAAGGACAGAGATGCAGAAATTGTTCAAAGGTCTGGCATTTTAGAAAAGTGCACTGATTAATGAGTTACAGCTTACGTATAACGACGTTTGTTACACTTCCTTTGTGGTCGACAACGTAGAAGAACCACGAGTGTCCCGCAAAAAGGAGTCACAATGGATGGAGAACCTACTAATTGAAGGTTCTATAGTACCACTTAAACTTGAGACAGAGAACGACGTTTTACTGATGTCGAACTATGATGAAATGAGACTTCGTCTTTCATATGCTGTGTCCATACAGGACGTAGGCGATCATGGCCCTCCACATCTTCCTGTCTTTTGTAGCGCTTAATGTTTTGTCTAGCTGTTATTCCTCCCAAACCTTCTTTTACCACCTATTTATTCAAGCCCATCAAGTATGTTAAGCGCTGCTTTTCCATTGTCCATGTCTCTCGTGAGTATCAAGCCCGTTTTCCTCATTACTTGTTCCAGAAATTTCATTTGCGACTTCCTGATCTTAAGTATAAGTTATATTTTTGTTTCCATTTTCTCTAACATCTCATTGTTGTTCACATGTTCGGTGAATGTTATCCTCAGCATCCTTCTGTATAACCACATTTCTATTGTTTCAAGTCTTTTCTTCATTTTTGAGGAGATTGTCCAGCATTCACTGCCATATAAGAGGGCATATATCACGTAACAGTTCAGTAAACTTTTCTTCGTTTTTAACGAAGTTTTCTGTTTCTTAATACCCAGCTTAGCTTTTGGGATGAATCTTAGGGCACCCATTGCGTTTTTCGATCTGTGTCAAACTTTACGTCCCTATGTTAAAACACTTCCCAAATATTTAAATGTTTCTACTTGATTGATTTTAGCATCCCCTATTTGCTTTTTAGGATCATTCTTTTGTTGACAACCATACTTTCTGTCTTCCTGTAGTTTATATTTAGTCCTTTCTTCTCGCTTTCCTTCACTGCCTTCTGTATGAGCTTTTGGAGTTTCCTGTCCCTGTCTTCTATCATCATTATGTCATATATATATATCTTATGTTGTTAACATTGTGGCCGCCAATAATGAATTCTGGTAGGACTTCTAATCCTCCGCGCAGTATAGGGTGAATAAATCCATGTATCCTTGTCTTATACATGCTTGTCTTATACGACTTTATATTTTTGTGTATCTGAGGAAATCATAGCCACAGATAAAACAGTCAAGAATACGACTGATATCGTATATAGACGACAAAGTGCCAATGAAAGATTGACATTACTTGAAGGGATGGAGAATTTAGAATCCTCGATTGACGGTACAGTTATTTGGGGACTGGATACACAGGTCCATATACAAACGGTAAAGAAAGTATTAGAGATCTGCAGAATTAACAAAGTGTCCCTGAACAAGGACAAATGCCAAATTGCTGAACTAACTTTACTATCGGTCAACAACCAACTCCAGCCATAGTACAGTTCAGCGTTGAATTTTCGACACTCAGAGAGCCATCTTTCACAAGGAACTTTCCACATTCGGAGCCTCTTAAAAATAAATGTAGCCTTAGCATGGGTTCTCAAACTTGAAAACGTGTTCAAAGACCTGAAAAGTGTATTATCTTCACAGCCAGTAACACGATACAAGTAAAAATAGGGCTGGGTACAGTATTAGAACAGCAACATGGGGATCAGTGGTTACCAGATGTTTATGCATTTCGAACGATCAAGAATATGCACTGATTGAGCGAGAAGCATTTGCAATACAGTTTGCATGTGAGTTTTATTTATGGGAGATCTGTAAAAGTACAAACATATCATAAACCTCTTGTATCCATATTTCAAAAAGCACTCAATAATAGCCATCCTCGACTACAGTGTATAAGACTCAAGGTCCAAAGATATGACTTACCGGTCAATCATAAACCAGGAAAGTGCATGCGTGCATCAGATACACTGTCACATTCAATCCTGTTAATACAACAGAACCAACGGAAATGAACCAAACTGAATTCGACATTGAAGTTCAAGTTGCTGCTGTACAAATCGGAAAGTGGACAAAATCCGAAGAGCTATATTATCTGATGTGATGATGAAAACCTCAAAAAAGCACATATCGTATGGGTGGCCAGAATGTATCAAGCAATGTCAAGCTCTATTTCAACCACAGAACCGAGTTGGCAATCTATAAACACCTGATACTGAAAAACGAACGTTTCATTATCCCTCTAGGTTTAAGAATCCAATGCCGGAGTATATAGATACATGCCATCAAGGTAAAGGAAAGTGCAAACGTTGTACAAGAACATCTATTTTGGACCGGGTATTGCTAAACACATTGCTGAGATTGTGCAGAATTGTAAAATGCCTCTGACATATATAGATGCACAATCAAAACAGTTATCAGTTAATAAATAACTTCACAAGCTTGTCAGAAAGTAGCTACTGACTCATGCCAACATATAATAACAAAAACTACCTTATTATTGTAGATGTCTACTCGAACTACCCAGACATCTACGAAATACCAACTCAATGCAGTGGGACAAAGCTGGGCAACATAATTTTAATAGATTTGATGTTGCGCAAGAATTATTCTTCGATAATAGCCCACGCCTTCCATCAGCTGAATACCAACAATTTGGAGCTGAATGGGATTTTATAATCACCACATTATTTCCCCTCTATCCAGTCAAATGGCATTGTGGAGGAAACGGTGAAAACCGTTAAAAATATCCTATGAAAAATGTAATGATCATCGTTAGGACAAGTGATCCATTGCCGCACACCAGGTGACAATGGAATATCACCAGCAGAGATGCTGATGGGTATAGAACTAAGAAACAACCTACCCACTGTCACAAAACCGAAACAGAAGAATACAGCCCTGAAGGCAAAAATTTAATCGAATGCGATACAGAAATGTTATTTCAATCAACGTGGTGCTCAAGAGCTCAAGGAGATACAGTTCGCATCCGTGAACTTTGCATAAAAAGTGGACTGAATCGGTTATTGTACATTCCGAAGAAGCAGCAAGATCATTCACAGCTAGAACAAAATCTGGTTCTCTTCTTTGACGAAAAAAGATATTTGCTCAAGATACCTTGTAACAATGCCTCAGAAAACTCATCATGTGTTCTACTAACAGTAAACCATCGCAGTTAGAACTAGGGTCAAACCCACTGGCAAGAGTGCGAACAAACAATTGTAACACTAGACGATATATTTTATAATAGCAAATGAAGCCAAAACTATTTTCTTTCAGCATAATTGGTATATTAAGGATGTATTATTGTAATGTCAAGTACCCACAAGTTATTCCCCATGATAGGAAACTCTTTAGGACGAGACTTTAACAGAACCTTCCCGCGAGACGCAGACATGTAAGCACCTTTTTGAATTGACAGGTAATACATAGCAGTAGGCCTCATCTCTCTCTCCCTTTCGTTATTCCTAACCCCCGCACTGATAAAAATACTTACACAACTGCCTTCTAGATATTCATTTATATTTATTTCTCTTATGATTTGTGGTGTTGAATTACTTGTTAATGTTTTATTTCTCTTGGAGTGAATAAGAAAATACTTCATATGCTTGTACACAAATTCTTGCTTGTAATCGCAAAAATCAGAACATAATTCATACCAACAATAAATGTGTCTATTCTATTAGAAAGCTGAATAAAAATCCGTTTTGATGTTGATGGAAAAGCTTATCAAAAAAGACATCAACATAAAAATGGAAATATAACTTGTATATAAGCAAAATCAACTTTATCCACTTTCTCAACTGAACACTGCTTATCTTATTCTTTTTAAATACAGTTTACCATTTTCAACTGAACCCTTATTCTGTTTCAAGTGAAAACTGTTTAATTTTTGTTTACTCGAACACTGCTTACCCTATTCTTTTTCAACTAAATAGTGCTTACCTTATTCTCCGTAACCTAAACGACTCGTATAATTTTTCTTAAGATCAACGAAGCTGTCAACATTTTTCATTTGATTATATGATTAAATTCTTAGAATGGACAGTTTATTAAGTCTGTGAATGAGTTTTTTTTTTCCGGACAACTGATGATAAATTTCGGAACGAATATCTTACTGCTTTCTTCTGGCAATCAGTTTATATTTGTAAAGACACACGCTGAAACGCATATGCACATATATTCATACACGATCTCTATGTATCTCACTCACTATAAGCGTAATTACAGAAATATACTCACTTATGAGATTATATCTAACATTACTTTTTCTAGTAAGCATATTAAAAAGTATTTTATTGGAATGTTGATATTTAACACAATCACGAAAAAGAAAACAGGTAAAAAATTAATATTTACGACTGAATGTTTTCCGAGATTAAAATTAATATCAAAGCACTATTTCTGTCGTCGTCAATGCATGACTGCTTTCTTTGAAAATGCAATGCGATTAAATCTGCAATGGAATAATTCTGTTATCATATACGTACATTATGTACGGTTTTATTTTATAATTTAATTTTTTTTATTAAAATTAATATGAATGAACCAATGTTGGTAAATCTTCCGAAAGATAAATATACCGTGAATTTCAGCTTATAATAACTTTTTATTAAAGATATTTACAATAATTTATTTGGTTGTGAGTGATTTTTATGATACAACTCGCGGATTGTTCACTGGATTTAAGAATATCATAAAATAAGATTTCTGAAAAATTAAAAGCAAAAAATTGATTGACCAGTAAGAAAATATTTGTAAAAGCTGATGTTGCAAGTAGTATTGCAAATATTTGAAAAGGCTGGTGGTGCAAATGATGTTGCAAATATTTGAAGAATCTGGCGTTGTAAATTTAAGTAGAAAGAAAAGATGCAGAATTGTTAAAGATATGAAAGCAACCAAATTACCAGATTTAAGCGAACATAACAAAGAGAAGTGTGTAAGTTGGGCGAATAAGTACAACAAACAGATTTCTCAACAATAATTTTTAGTAAAGAATACAGATCTTCTCATGGCTGAGCTAGAGGGTGGGTAGTTAACCAACACAACATTTACCCAACGAAACACAACAGCAGTGGGGTAATGTTTTCGATTAAAATTGTAAGCAGTAAAATTATGGGTTTCTTCAAATTCAATGATAGTTAAAAATAATGATTCTAAATTCTTGAATGAGGCATATTTTGGAGTGGTGCTGGTCACGATTAAGAAGCTTTAAGCTAAAGAATATATTCACGCAAGACAATCTTTCATATTTTTCAAAACTATTGCCTATCTTACCAAAAATGCTGTCATAGACACCAAATTTATGGAATAACACCTTTCTTTAGATATTTATTCAATAGAAAAAAGCATGTAGTCTCTTATAAAGTATATGAAAATAGAAAACAAAATAATAATAATAATAATAATAATAATAATAATAATAATAATATAACTTTCATTCTCGTTAATTTATTCCACATAAAATATAAAACTATTCATGCATAATTTAAGTGAGAAGATTTGTTCATGGATTTTTATTCAAGTGTTATTAAAAGAATTTATTTGCTGGACATGAATCAGTAAAATCATTTTCAAACTTGTGCACATTTACACTTTATAGAACATAGGCGTATTTAGATTTGGAGTTATTCTTTAAAAGTTGGAAGATACTTCTTTTAATTTAAGAGCTTTTTGAATGTATTATAGGATACAAATCCTATATCATTCCAACAAATGACTAAAAACACAAAGTAGATTTGCACACCCGCACAATCGGATCAAAACGACTAAAAACAGATTTCGCAATAAGGTGTGAAATTAATTTTCTGACCAATGAAAGGAGGCGATTTGCTAAACTAAAAAAAAGATAACGAGCCAGTGTGAAAAAAAGTCAACAATAAATAGAGAGTTTCAAATCCATCACCAGTCAGAAGGGCGCAGAGATCATAGAAGACTGACAGTAGATTCCATCGTTGACTCAACCCGACACTAAGGGCCGAAAGTGGATTAGGAAAGGAAAACAACAACAACAAATTTACAACTGACTCCAAAACAATTCATAAGTACATTTTCCTTTTATCTTTTATTCCTCATCCACACTCTCTTTTTCAACTTAAATTGATCGCCTCTTTCTCCTTTACACCTATACAAAAACAAAAGAACCACATTACTCTGCTACTCTGTTGAAAGCCAGCGAACACAGACATTTTTGTAAAAATCACATTTTTGCTTAAATGAACTAAAGCATTAATCTTTTTTACCCTATTCACAAGATAATAAATATACAATGTTCTAATTTCTACAAACGTTCCTTATCGTGTTGTTTCTTCTTGAAATTTGCGTTGTATCTTGTGGGCAGGGTATCCCGTATTAAATTCTCCTTTAATATGGGTACGCTGAACCCCACAGTATCCACAAAGCTTTTAGTTCAGATATTGGCGAGAGTTGGGATGTGTCAGATAAAATTAATTATGCAATATTTAGCAAATGCTATTACACTAAGTGTTATTACCCGAAATCAACGATTTATATGTCAAAACCGGAAAACGTATGCCACAAGATATATGACATTAAAAGCGGTTGGTGACTTCGCTACCAACGAATATTTTTAGTAATGGGCTGTAGTTTCTATCATATCTTTTGGAATTATTGGGAATAGATGGGAAAATGTCTCGTAAAATATCGTACAGATTCCAGGATGATTTGAAATAAACTTTATTTTATATCCGCATTCGTAAAATAATAAAAACTCTTTTCTTAAATTATTTTTTCTTTTCAGTCATCTTTGTGTAATGAATAACCATTTTAATTACTTGATCTCTTTCTTTTTTAAAAAAATATTTTAGTCGGAATAACTAATAGCTGGAGTAGCTTTATACAAGGATAGACGAGTAAAATTTGGTAGATGTAATAATTTTTTAATCTGTAAAGTTAATAATTATAAATAAAGCCGCCAGAAGAATGTAGGTATTTCACTTGAAAATTATAACCAATTAAGATGGTTGTATTCAGTTTGCTGCGTGGGTGGGAAGTCAATGATCTTGAGCTAAATATAACTAATAATTATTAATTGTCTGTTTGAAAAATGGATTTTCATCAGTGTAATATTCGATAATTTGTTTTAATCTAACTGGTTTCATTGAACTGAAATTGATGAATGACAAGAACGTGCTATTTGATTTTGTTATTCCTTCTTAAATTTATGTATTATGACAGTATCAATACAATAAGCTAATATGTCAGCTGCCACAATTATTTCGAGGTTGGAATCAGAATATGTTGATAAGTCAAATTATAGTAATTTCTTATTTCTTTCAAAATATTTTTGGCATTCCTTTCACCAATGATATTTTCTATTTTTAACAAGGTCAACGGAATTCATGGCTGTCTGTCTGGGCCTAAATCAATAACAATCATTTATAAGTCCAAACAAGAACTGTATATTTGTAATATTTCTAGTTGAAATTTGATATAGACTTTGCATTCTATGGACAGTTCTTTTACTGCCCATACTTATATGTAGATATTTATGACATGCCATGAAGAATGAGCATTTTCCTTTACGAATACTCATGCAGTCAAGTAAATTTTGAATATTATTTTCAATATTGTTACAATATATGGTCTTGTGCTTCTGATATACAGGGTGCGACAGATATATTGTCGCCATGTTATATTTGTTTGTTTCGCGCCTGCGCGTTGTCTATTTTTGATTTTGTCGACTGCACAATATAGTAGGGTCAGTTGGGTACCGTCTGTGTGAAAAAAGATCACCGTGAGGCGCAATTCACTCTGCCAGAAATTTGGAAAACTCATTCTTTAGTGGTTGGCATTCGCGTCGGAAGTCCCGGTACGATCATTTCAGAATGTTTGGGTGTCAATCTAGGGACAGCACAGAAAATTCAGAAAGAGTTGGATGATATATCCAGTCAACATCATTGTGTTTGAAGTGATCACTAATAATTGAAAGATTTATCTTCCCACAAAGACTCAAATTCAACATGGTCTACATCAAGAGGTAGCGCTGCCCTGGATCAAGAGGATGATTGATGGGAGACCCTGTCTCGTAACATGACTATGCACTATGCCACACAAGCAGGGTAACCCAGTCATCATCCCTTACATCTGGCTACCTAACTCCCTAGACTGCAAATATCCTTGATTATTATGTGTGGGGCGCAGTTGGGTGAGAGACCAACAAAACTCCTTATAACATCATGAACTGAAGGCAAGAATTATGGCAGCATTCACCACCATAAACAAGGAGTGCGTCCACAAGAGTTGCAGGAGATTCCGAATTAGTCTGGAGGCTTTGGTTGAAGCCAATGGCGATTAAATTGAATGAATTTACTCTTTAGAATTTCAAGATATGTTTGCGTAATGTTGGTATATATATATATCTGTTAAAATGAAATGTCATTGTCATTTTCATTTTTGCGTAATTTAGATGACAATTTATCCATAAATAATACCAAATTGTGATTGGCATGGATTATTTCAACGAGGACTTTTAGTCCATATGAGAGCTCAATGTATAATTAAGAGTAAATTATTAGAATAATTAGGAAAAAAACCTTTAAAATCCATAGTCAGTAATAAATTCATTTCATTGCATATAAGCATATTCATCTCATCAGGCCGACTACATTTTATGAAATGGGATCAAGATATCCCAGACAGACAGATATACAAAGATAAAAAATAGAAAAATAACACACACACACACACACACACACACACACACACACACACACACATATATATATATATATATATATATATATGTTTCAACTCTTGTTTTATGATGCATTTACTTATAAAGTAATGCATGTCGGTGACAAAAATCGAAAATCTGACAAAGCTGTATTCGTTATTTATTGAAAAGATTTCAATGTACAGTTTACAATAAGAAAGTAATCGATTATAAGTTTATAATATGTTGATATTAATATTAATAATGATTTATTAATTTCTTAAACATATGACAAGTCAATATTTGACATAAAATGGGAAGGATTTAAATCTATAAGCATCTCCTATTCCGTTACTAATAGATTTTAATGCTATTATTTAATCCAGAAAAATATTATTTTACAGATTGTAAGGTATTATGAATTTCCTGCACTAAGCTCAATAAAGCGACGAAGAAAATTAATTACACAAAAACACTACTCTTTAGAAGAAAATCTATCTTTAAATTAGGTTTGACTTTTGTAAACAAACTCAAATTCTTTGAAAATACTTTTCTTTTCTTTTTTACATATGTGTTGTATAACATAGGCATGTTACTAAAAATCATTGTTCGTAGTGATTTACTAAGTCTAGTTTACATGTGTCACAAAGCCACGTGTATGGAGTATGGAGTGAAGATCGAACTCACTACTTCGTCGTAATTGGTATCGTGACAAAAGCTTGCTAATCATTATAGCGCATTGTAGTGGTCAAACAGAAATAGTTTGTATTTCTGATAGAAAAGCAGTGTTGGAAAGATCAAACCATTCACTACCAAGGAGTGCAGAACAGACAATTCTAGATTTTATATATGATTTTATTCCTCTCACACACACGTGAACGCGCATTATCGCAGTAAGGAAATGCACATTAAACGGTGCTTATTCTACTAAAGTTTTTTCTTCGATAAATGAAAGTTGTCTATGTTTATGCATATTTTATCTTAAAATATAAACATAACTAAAAAACGATGAAACTTGAATATTTTCCAAATATTGAAAGAAGTTGGTTAAAAGAAATGGCAGAGAGCAATTTTTTTTCACAAATTCAAAATATCGTGGAAATTTTTATTATGAAGATGTAAATGTATTTATGCATGTAGATTGAATTTACAGAATCTATGCTCCGTTAAAAGTCTGTCTTGAAACTGGCAGATGTTCAATTTAAGACTAATGTTCATAGAAAGAATGAAATGTAACTTTATGTATTTCATATGTTCAATTTACAAATCTTAATATTACTCTTGAATATAATTCTCGGTGAAAGTAAGGTTTAAATGTTTCTATTTCCTTGCCAAATTGTTAAATATTTCTGTGATCAAACTAAAACCAAATTAACATAAAAAATAAAAAGAAACGCGTTTTTCTTTTTAAAGAAAACACTTTTTTTCACAAATATTTGTTTGACTGCAAGATTAGTTCATGAAAGTTTATAAAAGGCACGTGTATAGATGTAGTCAGCATAATCAGTTTTTAAATTTACCACCTTTTTTCTGTTTCAAGATAAGAAGTGGAAATGGTGCTTAATATAAAACGACAGAAACCATATTATATTTTGTAAACACCTGTATTGTTTGCTGTTTATTGTGCCAGAACAACATTACATGGAGTTTTATATCTAATATAGATTGTTTTGATATGGCAATCTCTGTACATTAGGTACAATCGTAGTCATATATAGAATTAGTTCGATTTGTCAGACTAAGCATTGCCAGCTGCTTTAAAACAGGTAAAAAAAAATAAAATGTTTAAACCGCTCTGATTTAGCACTACATAGACAGAGAAAGCAGAAATGAGGAACAGAAGAATAAAGGCCGAGTAAACATTCGACATTTTCCCATTAATTGGCTTTATTCAAACTGTCCATGCAAGATTATCGTGTTAGCCGTATTTTAGGGAAAACTACAGCTTCAGTAGCATTTATTTGGATTTTTTTTATTGTTTCACAATGTTCTTTTATTGCAATTCCAAAACAAATTACTGTTGTTTTCATACGAAATTTATCACCGTAGATGCAGGAAGAACACACGCTATATAGCAGCAATTGCTAATGAAGCGAATCCAGGGCATGTAGCTTTCTCGTAATTTCTGGTTGACCAGTTATCATTACATTATTTGCATTCAGACTAATATCCCCATCTTTGTTGTTGCTATTATAACGTTTCGGTTGTTTTGCTCTCCAATATTCTTCAGGTCAGTATCGATCCAAGTAACCCACGGGAATTTTCGAACAATGAGAGAACAGTGTGTGGAATAGGTGTCGGCTCGTGAATTTGGTGACATAGTAATTGTGAGTTTCAATCTCTGGGCCAGAGATTACAGATTTAGATTCAGTGGAAACAGGGTAAGCAACAACCGAGCAACACTAAATATGAATAAGACGTGATACCCCTAGATATGGACAGCGGGAAAATCTATACATGTAGATTAAATAAAGGGTTCAGTTCTAAATTCACTGACGGTTAATCGGATCGACAATTATCTGCAATAAGTTGGAGGGCACAACAGCTTAAACGTTGCTGTTATAAGACCAAAGAAAGACTTTACTTCAAATAACAAACATTTGTTTATTATGCTTGATAACAATAAAAATACTGAAAAGAACTTAACGGAAACGGTGTTAATAAAGCTTAAAAATACTTAAAAGATAAAGGAACAAAAGCGTAGACGAGTAAAAGCAAGAGAAAAATAAAAATGACTAAATTACTATTGCTTTACTAAATTAAACATAGTCACAGAAGTAACTAAAACTAACTCTCCTTATCTTTTTCTCATATTCTTTCAAACTCTAGATCCCTTGAGTCTTATTATAGCCTTGCTTGGGGTGAAATGATTAAAGAAAAATATCTAAGGTTGTAATCAAGTCTTTGATGTGCTCTACCAGCGTTTTACAAAGTTTTTTTATTTATTCATTCATTAACTTTAGTAACATGAATGATTGGGATAAAAAAACACCGTGCATAATATTACTCATTCGAATATGTTTATGTAGTAATCTTGTAGCGACGAAACTATTCGCTTTAAGTTATGTTAGCAATATAATCACATCTTTGTTATGAACTTTACACATTTCGTGAGTCAAGGTGCGCCTGTCTCAACAGCTAAAGTGATGAACTACAGATAGAGAACATGTTATTCACTTGCCAAATGGATGCTTGGCGACCTTTACTTTGAGAAAGATTCACGAGCTGTAGTTCAATCGCGCATTTACGGTCTCGATCAGGGAAATTGCAGAGGATCAACGATTGGATATACCGTTTGATTGCCAGTTGCTAAGCAACATTAATCGTTCATTCGTTGCTAATGAGAGATCATGGAATCTACTCGACCTTAACATTAAAAATAAGAAGCCAATTAGTAACTACTAGGTCCCAGTCTTTTATGAATTCTATTTATTCACTCCATTTTTTGTTTATAAATTTTATTTGCCATTAACTTTGTTTTTCATGGCATTATCTTCATTTTTCATGATCATACTTTAAAATGATCGAAGGAAAAAAATGCTGACATCATGTCCAAAGACCACATCATGACTAAAAAATGCAGATGATTTGTAAAATCAATTCATGGAAATCGTACAAATTCGATCGGGCATGCGCATTTGTCAAATCTCTTCATATCTACATCAATGAAATATTACAATATTAGTAAACATTTCTTATAGAATGAAAGAACACTCTGCAAAACAAAAATAACGTTATAAATCCTTCAAATATATTTTGAGGGAGGTTATTTCAGTTGAAACTTCATCTAAACAAAGAAGTATATTAATAATCCAGTACAAGTAGAACAAAAATTTTTCTGTTGTGACAATATATAAACAAAATCTAAGAAAACCATAGATCTATCCGTAAACTCGAATAATCCAATCTTTTTCTGTAGCGACAAACACGAATGTTTAACCCGTTTTTCAATCAATAAAATTTTATATTGTTTTAATATTCGAACTTTTTAAATATATAAGTGTTGGGAAAATTATTTTGGAAAACCTGAAATATTTAAATTTGGCTGCTATTTAAGAATTCTTAAACAATCATATTATTTTGAAAGTATTTTTATCAAAACTTATGTGCTTAGTTCCTTATCATTTTGCCAATTTTCGTTTTAATTTTAAATTGCTAATTTTCAACGGTATTAAGAAGCACTTTTTGCTTACACACACAAAAATAAATAAGAAAAATTTATTGTATCTGGTAATCTTTTTTTAATTTCTCATATACAGATAAGGTAAAAATAGGTTTTCCTTGATTTGGCATTTGGATATCTTCGAGAAAAATGGTTTCCAGACAGCCTAAAGTGCATTTATGTTCATATAAAGCAGATATTTAAAATTATTTGGTACAAAAAAAAAAAAAATAATAATATTTTAGCTGCATTTAAACAAATTTTTATTCTATATCAAATTATGATAAAAAAAACTTTAGTTTTAAATAACTACAAAAACTCGTTTTAAGTTAACAATTAATTTTGGCATTCACTTCTGAAAGAATATTTCATATTGTTTTAAATAACCCATATAGAAAATTCTTTAATGATTATCATGTGACATTATAACTGAGATATGTGGTTGGTGAAGTTATATTGGGAAAGCAAGAATAAAAAATGAGCAGAAAATGAAGAAGAAATTGGGAAATAACGGATGTTTTCAATGCAGGAAAATCCATGGAATAACTCTAAAATGTTTTAGAGAAGAAAGAAAACATTTCTTGTATAGTTTTATTTACAACTACTAAATCATTAATGTAAAAGAATCTATAAAATTCTCAGGAATAACTCTTATGTATATATATTGAGACATCTCAACAGAGCAACACTTAAGCAAAATAAACTGTAGAAAAAAAAACTTTATCAGAAATGTCATATTTCAGCAGGTGGCAACCCTTACTCAAAATTTCTCACTCTTCTAATTACATTTCTCATATATACATATATACATGCACACATACATACGTACATAGAGTACCAGGAATATAACTCAGTCCTGGACAGAGTAGATTGGCAGATTGCGTGACAAGCCTCAAAGACTAACAGTGTAAGAATCTTGATACACTTTGAAAACCTTTTTTCCAATAATCTATACAAAGATAAAATTCCTCAGCAATCTAACACAGATATAATCACTTCTGAGAGAAGTAAATAGAGATACTGTGTGTCTGTACTGAAAGAAATAACAATCAGCGTAAAATAGACTAATAGATTAAAAATATAGCAAATATTTTTTGTTTTTAATATTTATGGATATATACTAATTTGTCGATGAAAATAATTTTGATTTCTTTCTTCTCAGATACAAAAGTATATTTTCAATGCTTTAAATTGATATAAGCAACATATATTTATACGTGCAAAAATATTACTCGGGTTTTGCTTTTAGATTTTTCACTGTTCGAATATCAGGGAAAAAATAACAATTCATTTGAAATGATTTAAGAGGATCTCAGACGATACCCAAATAAAATATCCCTATTAGAATTTAAGATAATACAGTAAAGCTTTTATTCGCGCTAATGTTTGCAGATATAGTGACAGTAAAGTTTGGCAGTAAGCAAAAAATGAAACAATAATTACTATTGCATTTTAGCGTTGTATTTGAACCTGTTATAAAGAAACAGTTTTTTTTTTTTATTTATTCCAGCAGACTTTATCTTCTAAAACACTGAACAGAAAAAATTTTCTGCACGAATAAGATAAATATTTCTGGTGATAATCAAAAATTGATGGTCACATAATGAATACTACAATGTTAGAATTAAAAATCGCGGTACGTATTGCGTTGCGTTGGAAATGTGTAAGTGATCAGTAATGAAAACAAGCGTTAATTACAAAATTATGTTTGGAATAATGTACAAGAAAATGTTTATATTCAGTGAACATCTGTAGAAAGAAAAGAAACTATTCTATCATGTTTTTAATTCCGAGATTAATTACTTGAAATATTCAACCAGTTCAATATATAAAATTTAAATCCCTATATAAAGTTTGGCCTAGATTAATTATAAACAATAAAGTGAGGCATGAGAAGAGTGAAAACATGCAGACTTTATAAAAGCCTATAATCAGAGGATCTACTTGTTCTAGCGATTTGTTGATGAAAAATATTTTTAAAGGTTATTTTGCTTTGTTAAATTTTGCTTTGCCGAATGTATTGATCAGGAACTGCCTTGATAGATCGTTTCATTGATGGTTCCTTTAATCAGATAAATGAATGATTGCAATTCAAAGACCTTCCGTCAGTCAGTATATTTCCAACTGTCTTTCTGCGGGAATAGCGTGTCTTGAATCGTGGATGAAACATTCTTTTCACCGGGCATGTCAAAGTGAATTGTAGGCAAAATGCTCGTTTTTATGTTTGCTTGACAAAATAATGTTTTTTCAAAAGTATTTTATTTCCTAAGTTGTTTGTGTAGTTTTCAGTTTAACCACTTTGTTGCCTCTTTGTCATTAAAGGAAATTTTTGTGGCTTACATGACTATAAATAATTCTGTTGATGTCTATCTTTAATAGTACTTCTGGTAACTGAGTTTCCAACTACACTGAATCTTTATTCGTTAATACACATGCACACGTACACACACACACACGCACGCACACACGCACACACACACACATATATGTGTGCGTGTAGGTGGGTGTATTAATTAGTATATATAGGTGTATATGTACTAATTAATGCACATCTTTGCTCTGTATAACCACATTGAGGATTATTACGTTTACACCTCATGCATAAATTTAACAATTATTTATCTGCTTACCTGCGTGTACACATCAGCACACGCGTACACGCCTGCTTATATTTGTCCGTTTCATTTATCCACACTACAGCTCTCTCTCTCTCTCTCTCTCTCTCTATATATATATATATATATATATATATATATATATACAGTAGTGCTGAAAAGTTCTCGGCCAGACCAGTAAAAATATATTCTCCAGCAATGAAAAATACATTGTCTTCTACATATTCTCACTGCAATTCAACGCAACGTAAAAATATTTTAATATTTGGTCACAGAAATACAGTTCTTCTGCTGCTATTCCCTTTAATTCCCTCGAATATTTCTTACCTTATACAATTCTTTTATTACAGGAAATAGTCAAACGGGGCAGGATTTGGTTGGAAAGGTGAGTGGTTTATGCCCTAATTTTTCAAAATATCCATCGTCTTGCTATTTCAGTTGGCAAGTGCAATGTCCTGTAAAATGAAAATACATTTCCTTAGTTTCTTTCACCATTTTTATTCTTCTTTAACCGGTACATTAGTTTAGAATAGTAATTGGCATTAAATGTTTCGTGCTTCTGAAAATAGTCATTCATCAAAATACATTCCTTTTCCTCTAAAAACCATGACAATGAATTTTCCTACAGAAATTTGGATCTTGGATTTCTTTGGCTGAAAAGAATCCAAAGTGCTGTCACTCATTTGACAGTTGTTTGGTCTCTTGGTGACAGCAATGAAACAATGTTTCATCAACAGTAACATGTTGTTCCCAAAAATGTATCATGGTTAAAAATTAATTTGGAGGGGTTCATACGATATCGTTTTTGGTCGATGTTCAAGCATTTTAGTACATATTTTGTTGACAGCTTCTGCATATCTGACTGCTCATAAATGGTAAACCCAACCTAGTTTCAAAAACCGAGGTCTTTGAAAACTGACTAGATTCTGTTAGATCTTGGATATAAGAAATCACTACATTGGAAGATGGCACAACACATCTTCCCAGTTGAGTAAAACGGACACTTATTACCGAATGTTTTCATAATTGATTTAAGGATTTGATTTGTATTTTTCTTCTGCAGGAACAGGAACTTAATGGCCAGCACAGAATTTAACTTTTGAAAATCATACACAATATTTTGATATGATTTAATTACTGGTCTGAAACAAATCATATGGCAAATATATAATACAAATTGGGGAAAAACACTTCATGCTTCACCGGTGATCAGACGTCATCTGCAAAGAATTTTATTTCACAAGAATAAAATTTACATTAGCGAAACATAGTTAATTATGAACGATTGATTTATACTTTAACTCTATCGTTGTAGAAAGTAGATTTAAATTACTTTCAATTCAATTTTATATGGTTTACGCATCCCACAGTTTCAGTAATAATTTAATAAGTGAAGATATAATGTAAGTGTCCGGTTGTATAATAATTGTATAATAATCTAATGATCGGTGCATCTTCGTTTGAATAAATTATGTTCCAATTTTATTAAAACAGCGTTTTTCTAGGTCAACATTATGATCAAGAATTCGGTAACATAAAAGCAAATAAATAGAATGTTGTTTTATTTCAAGTCACATGTCCATATATTCTCTTCTTAGATCTCGGGATGTTTCTCTGGTGTATTTCATGCCGGGTATTTTTTTATATTCTCTTTGGTAAAATCTTGCTTCTGATGTAAAAATCACTCAATGTTTTACATTGATTACATTTTTAAATTGTTTATGATATTTTCATACACTGAGATTAATTAAAGTTCTACTTAAATTCATTAATTATAGAGTTTGTAGGTAATAGCAAAAATTCTCTTTCCCAGGTCGATAGCAGGTGTAGGCTTTAAGAAAGCAAGAATACAAGGTTCACGTATAGTGCCCTTTTATAGTCTCAGTAAACAGAAATAACTCTCTCAAAGAGGAGAGTAACAAAACAAGGGGACACCACTCTTGATTATTCATAACATTCTCTCCCATTTCGTTTTAGTCGTACGGGACAAATTCATTCTATTTTGCCGGCGTTCTGCGGGTTCTGCTGGAACGTCTTGGTAAATCAGCATTCTGGATTCCTGGGTTCGAAGACTCGCTGTGACTGACTTTCTCCCTTCGTCCCCTGTTGAAACAAACACGTCTCCTGCAAACTGATTCCGAATCAGTTTTGGGATGGGCTTGCTTCTGAGCTATCGAGCGATCATCCACTACTGGCTAACACTGGGCCCTCTGGGACTCCCGAGTCCATACAGACTCACTATCCGATACATGCAGTGAGTCGGTGATAAGTCCCACGACTCAATGCTTTAAGTGTAGTGGAAGGGTCTGGATATTACTTTTTTTACGTCGTCCGTGGAATATGGTAGGTTTCTGATTCGTACCATATGTGTCATCCTTGTTATGCCTGGGTGGCACAGTTCATTGTGTAGGGTACGAAGCTCACTTGTGTTTGGTATCGAGCTACATACACTCGACAGTGCATCTACCGCAGCATTCTCTTTCCCAGGTCGATAGCTCACATCCAAAGATTCAATGATTCCTTCGTCAAGCATTCTCGTAATTTCAGCTTTTATAAATTGTTTGTCCTCAAGTGAGTACCATCTTGACTTCATTGCTATAGGTTTACAGTTTGGAGATAAGTTATTGAAGAGTGACTGGTACGGGACATTGACTGCTGTTAGTCTACAAATGCCGAGGGCTGTTTTGGGTCCTCTAAAACGAATCTCGATACTAGAAAGATGTTGTAGAAAGTCATGTCCCAGTATCACATGACTGCAGAGGTTCTTCATTATCGATAGTTTGATGTTTCTATATAAAGTGTTTCTTAACTGCAGGCTAACGAGGCAGTGTCCAATCACTTGTGGTGATAGGGGAGCATTTGCCATCGACGTCTGAGTAGAACAGAGAAAAAAATTCCACTGATTAGCCTTCACAATGCTGAAATTAATCAGAAATCTGAAATTACCAGAAAGGCCGGTGTCAGTAGCAATGCCATTAACTGTAATCTTCATTATGCTTCTTGAAAGGCAGTCTGGAGAAGCAGCTGTTATGGTGGCTACAATAAAAGAGGCAGTAAAGTAGGAGCGACAGTGGACAATTCTGACGAACCTATCGAGACAGTGCAAAAGCGCCAAATAGCTTCCCGTTCACCTGTACCACAGCACTGGGGGAGCGATACAGGAAGCTAATCCAGCGACAGAAGTCTGGTTCGAATCCGGTGGCCTGCAGGACAGCAGCCAGGTAGCGATCGTCAACCCTATCAAATGTCTTGGAGTGATCCAAATTGATGAGTGCGGCTTGATCGCCGTATTTGACACTCTCTATGATTGTGCGGATCAGATGCACGTTGCTCTGAATTGTTTGGCAAGTCTGTCCAGGTCCATCAGAGTTCGGCAACTGACTGCAAACGCACTGTCGGGATCTTGGCCAAAATCTTTAGCTCTGTGTTTAGCAGAGTTATGGGCCTATAGTCATCTAAATCCCGCCCAACAGCCTTGCCCTTTTTTCAACAGCGTAATCACACCCCTGGAGATACGACTGGAGACAGAGCCTTGGCGGATCTAGTTGTTAAACAAAATCAGGACAAAGATGTGCGACAGCCTAAAGTACAATTCATAGTGCAAACGATCCAGAACCGGCGACTTGGCTCTGCCGACCTTCTTCAGTGCCGCTAAGGATTCACCCTTCGTGATCTCTCCCTCGCAGCCGAGTAAGGTCAGCCAAATAGCTACGAAACTACTCGTCACGGAGACAAGGCTCCTTGGTATGTTCAGAGCTTCGTGCTTAACATGTCTAATAATTACCTAACCCATGTAGCGCTTGCTAGCCAAACGCTTCAGGGCCTCTCTAGCTAGGGCTATCTCTAGGGGATCCCCCAAGCCTCCGCCTGGGAAAGACTGTCCTTAAGAGCCTTCACCTTGTTAGCCTTATCTAGAGTCAGCCGTTTGCTAAACTCGGCGTTGAAGGCCCTAAACCTATCCTTAAGCCTCTCCCACGATCTATACCCTATAGCCGCCCCCACTAGTTCCCACTGCACTACAATAGTTAGTTGTTTCTGAAAGTCCCGCATGTCCAGTAAAGACATTGAAATTCCAGTAGCCAGCTATTCTAGGCCTACCATCTAACGCCACCTGGACACAAACTAGTTTGTGGTCCGAATAATCTAACTAGTGGAACGTGGGCCAACCCCAAAATCTACATCGGCCCTTCTGACTAACATTCTATCAAATTAGCTAGACACCTGGGTAAACGGTCACTTAAGTGCCCATGTCCACATCTCCCCCTCTGGGTGATTGACCCGGTATCTATCAATCAAACTCACCAATCAGATCAACCAAGCTACGATCGCCCACCTTCCCGCTAGCTCCCTGCCCCTTATGTATCTTAGGGTCCAGGATGGCACCAGTCCCCCATTAAGACTAGGTCCATTGAATCCACCAGGAACGGCCCCAACTACCGAAAAAACGAGACCCGCTTCTCCTAGTCGTTGGACGCATAAACCGCAACGACACGAAACGAGCTATTTTTCACGGCAATATCGGCCACGATCAACCGACCCTAGGCATCCGTATGGACAAGGTCAACTTTTGTATCTAGGGTATGTCTAACCAGCAAAGACGCCCCTCTGGTCTGTTGGTCCCCGTATGCTGAATAGACGACAAAGTCGTGAGGCAGTATACATGCACCGACGTTGCAAGCAAAGAGGGTTACCTGGATCGTGGCATCAACCACACCGAACGAAAAGAGGTCACGGAGCAGGCGGGAAGCCTTACCCCGATCTTCAGGCCCCTCACATTTGTCGAAATAAAGGGTTCAATTCGACATTCCAACCACCTGAAGAAGGCCGGAGCGTACAACAGCCAAACGTTGTAATAAATATGGCGACAAAGATGAGGACAATAGTCCGAATAATGTAAATAGTGTACATAATACCTTATCTCAGAAATATAGACAGATCCAGAAATAGCTCTCTCAAAGAGGAGGTTAAGAAAACAAGGAGAGACCACTCCTGATTATTCATAACAATAATGTGTCTAGCTTTTATGTCGTTATATATTTCTTTCTGCCTTTTTTTTTTTTTAGGTACGGTGATTTTATGTAGTAGTTTAATGATTTTATGCAGTAGTTTAATGATTTTATGTAATAGTTTAATGATTTTATGTAGTAGTTTAATGATTTTATGTAGTAGTTTAATGATTTTATGTAGTAGTTTAATGATTTCTAAATGAAATAACTAAGGTACTGGGCGATTTAAAACAAAAATCTAGTAGATAATCGATAAACGCTTGAATAAAAACTCATAGTTAATCCATTTTTATCTTATTGTTATAATGTGAGTAAAAAAATTTTGAGCACGCTTTTACTTGTAGATTGTGATAGGCGTTTAATATGACACTGGCATTAATTCGATTTAACACAATATGAAGAAAATATAAGGCGTTGTTTCTTTATAGCATGTGAATGTAAATTTTTATTTTTTTTTAGTTTAATATCTTGAGTGGATATATTAATAAGGTTAAAGATTTATAAACAAATATTCTCCTCTCTCTGTGTATTATAATTTTTAGAATTGAAAGTAATTTTTTTTTAAATGGTTTTACTTCTTTGCCATTGCATCGTATTCTCATCCAAATTATCACCCCCCCCCCTCAAACACACAAGGAGATATGTATCTGCGTCAATATCAATACCTTTTTAAGTACGGGAACCAATACAAAGCGAAATAAGTTTGACATAAAATTCAATTTACCTTATGCATTTATCCAATCAAAAAGGTTTTATTCGAAGCATGACTGATTGTTTCTTTTTGTTTTTTTAAGGTATTTCAACCTCTATGAGTTATTTAATACCGACATCTAAATATTTTATATATAATTTTTAGGAGATAATAATGGTTTTAGTTATACAAGTCATGCTAATTAACCCATAGCTGGGGAAAGAACAGCTAGATTCATAACTTTCCCAAGGGTATTAGCATGTAAGTGAACATAATGAACCTAACTGCAATTCGAACTCTCTGATTAACAATTCCGAGCCATTATCCATTACACTATCCACACATCCATGCTTACCTGGTATTCCGATCTAGATACTGACCAGGTTCGACGTTGCTTAACTTTTGTGATCATACGGGAGCCGGTATTTCAACGTGATGTGGCCACAAGTGAAGAATGACTGAAGAATTTTAAAGTCTGTGATTTAAAATTGTTGCTGTTCTTTTAATTATACGATAGGGAACAGATATAAGAAAATTAAATAAGAAATGTATGCAAAGGTCATTTCAAAAATCTTTTCATTTGAATTTCTCATTTGACGATTATAATTTTCAATTCAAGAAAGAATATCATTCCGATACAACGTGAATATTTCAGCCATGTTTATGAAGTAAAAATTAACACCCAATTTAATTGTGTTTGTAAGAAGATTTCTAAATTCTCGTGATTATTTAATTTGGAAATTCTGAGTGATCACGTTTTAATGTGTTTACTTCTAATTTTGATTCATCTAAACTTTCCAAGTTTTAATACTCACGGAAATTGTAGTAGCCATTCTTTTCTGTCATCATAACAGATTAATTTAATGTCTGAATTATTCTCATTTTCGTATACACCAGTATTTTCATGTACAAAATCCAAACATTGTTTTCAAATCACGTAACTGTAACGAAGCAGGAACTAATATGTACATTTTATGATACTTTTTTAATATTACAATAATAGATGCTGAGATATTCTATCTATATTTGTAGATGACCAGGAATAAAAATAATCACTGAATAGTCACAATAAGTAGATGGGCAATATGCAGTTTATTGTTAGTGAGTTATGTTCTCACTTAATATGGCGTTTAACAATCAACAAAGATTCAAAGTGTGTGCAGTTGGGCAATGAAGTCTCATTGCTCATGAGTTAGTTCCTTTCAGGGTGCAATTACAATTTTAAACAAAATATATATGCTTAAGATAAGGGCAAGTTAGGACTTTTTGCTGATCTGTTTTCTATCAAGAAAGAAGTAGTAAAATAAAGTGTCTGTCATACTATAAAAATTTTAGTAGCTGTGGCAGTGAGAAAGGGACACAAATTTAGCGCTCTAAATCAAGTAGCAAAAATGTAACTACTAGGCCTTCTTTAAAAGAGATCAATTTAGGAAGATCAAAAGAAATGGGCAATTCTTTCTAAACAATGAAAAATGTCTTGCTATTCTTCATACCAAACGGGTGAAAAAAAGCTGTGTGGTTACTCGCCGAAAACGCCCTCTCACGCTGAAATATCAACAAAACGAAGTTGGTGTGATACTTTGCGTTTAGATTACAGGTAGTGAAATGATGGGCATATGACGAGTTTCAGAGGGTGATAGCTCAAACATACCTTGATTCGTGAAGACACAAGTAGAATTATGATTTAAGAACAAAACAAACACTTTCAGAAAGTTTATTTTTATGTTCGATAATTATCCAGCACATTCGGCGAAGAAAACAAATGAATATCTGAATAAAACAGCTTAACATCTTGACTGGTTTGTACACTCGATGAAAAGATTTATATTGGTGGACAGCATTTTATCCGCAATGATTAACTTATGGAAAACTTCTGTATGCTTTGCAGTCTGTTTTATATGAAGAAATACAACTCACAAAATTAATAAATGAACGATTTCTAAAACTAGTTTCACATTTATGTTTTTTTTTTTATAATTTTGTCGTCATAACAATGACAATGTTTGCAAGTATTTGTTCAAAACGATTGTCTTTGTAAATTTTCCAAACGGTTTTCAATTATGATTTCTAATTACAACAAAATGTTTCTTGCAATTTTAGTCACCTGGCTAATGATTTGCAATTTGTAAGATCTGGTAAAAGTACAAAAACTAATATCAATTACGACAACCTGCATGCATCATTGATTATTACACAGCATCACTGGAGATGGGAACGACGGTTTTGGAGTAACTAGTCCTCTTACCAATAAAACGATTTCCCACGGTTCATCTTGATACTAAACTCACATTTTCTCATACGTTTTGTAAACACTCGGTGTGTCACTTCCAACCGTAACAGGTGAGTCTCTGTGCTACATGGTCGAGTAGAACCTAATCTGCGAGTCTAGGAATCTTCATCCGTCGCAACGAGAGCAGCAAATACACAAATCCCTTTCCATCCTCTCAAAATTCTATAATTCAAAATGTCAGGTTTAATAAAATGAAAACTATATGCAGTGAACTCTTTCACCACACTGAATCTTTATCACAGCATACATCACTGTCTAAAGCTGAAACACAGACAGTTGCACATGTGATTGTTACTACCCACAATATGGCCAAAGACATATCCATGTATCTACTATCGACCAGCATGCATATATTGTAACTAAGTGATAATCAGTGACGTCTACGTTGACGCATTTCCATTTTTCATCGGTGTATATAATTATAAATGCGTGAGTAAAGCAAAATGCATGGATGTGAGAGTAGCGTGAACGTTATCTGTGCGAATCTGTTTCATTTGCGTAGAAAAAGCCCTTTGGAAAGACATGAACCCATTTCCCTCCACCTATGAGTTAAATATTAAGGTAAACTGGGCTTGATTTTAGTGGCAGTCAGTTTAGGTCGAGCAAAAAAGGGCTATTCAGTCTTTCTAGGTGAAACACACTTCTAATTTTAAAACAAACCGGAATGAAGACGGGCTTCATCAGGATATCTTGTCTTAGACACATCCACCGCTGTTACGGTCGAAGTACGTATGGTGCTTCTTGACTCTAAAGCCGGTGGAGATGCTAATTTGTCGGGATGGAAGGAAAGAAGAAATGTTTTTTGAAGAAATCACCTATTCAGTTTAGATTTCGCTCTATAGATGAATATTTACGATGAAACCAATTTTATGGATTTCTTTGCATTCGTCATATTTATTAATTATTTTTCAAAAATATCTGTCAATATGACGAAGGAATGTATTTTGAATTGGAATTGGAATTTTATATTACATAAAAACAATAAAAAGAAAATGATGATAGAAGGTAATACTGCTGTTTGAACAAAAAAGAAAACAAATTCATTTTTATTCTACCCACTCAATGATTATTGCGTTTAATAAATTATGATGTTGCGGTATCAAAATCCTTTTGATATCTTGCTATAATACTTTACATTCAAACTGATGGTTTCTCTTACGGGAGAGATAAAATTTTATTACTTTTCTTCCTTTTTACTCTTAAGGAATTCATCTTAAATGCGTATGTATAATTTCAATATTTTCATACGCAAATATTTTCAACTAAAACATTCAAATTTGTCACCAGTCCATTCCTATCTGACATTTTGTGTTTTATACTTCAGTTTTATGAAATCCTTTAAAATTGATTCGTGTATTTATTAATTCTAAAAAATCTGGATTTTTCTGCGTATATGTTACCTTCTTTATGTACGTCATCTCCCCTCACTTTTTTCTTCCTTTCTCTCTTACTATATCTGTCTATATAGTGTGTATATCATAAGATAAAGAACCAACAGGAAATGTTTAACAATCCAATGCTTCATTTTTGTCAAAGCTTCATCAAACAGTGAGATATGGGTTTAAAGATTAAAGTAATTTTGGTATTTTTTTGCTGTTTGTTCATTGGTTAATCAGGTTTTATACGCATATGACTTGTTAAACATTCCTAAAATGTATGGTATTCTGAATTCAAGGAAAGAAGATACGTCCTTTCGAAGTTCAAAGAAATTAACGGATTCCAATCCTAACCGAAAAAAAACCTAAATAGTGTATGTAAGTGTATAATAATTCTAGTTTGTCTATGTGGAATTCAGATGATAATGTATATTAATAAGTGTGTGTGTGTTTGTGTGTAGTAGACATTATGTTTGGTGGCTTTTCACATGTTGATTTGGTAACGTTTGTTTTAGATAAGCATAAGTTAGATTCTTTAAAAAGGATGCCATAAATGTTGGTGAAGTAATATAATGATTTTAACGTATGTTTATAGTTGGCAAAATATTTATTAGTAATCCCATGAAGTACTTTCGACATAAATGTTCATTTATCATTAGATCAGTATTTGTAAAATCAAAGTTACGGCCAGTTTTATTTCTGTGTATTACGAGCGTGTTTAAAGATTTGTCCAAACGTAAATTTCTGTTATGCTCGTAGATAAGACGTTTTAAATTTTGAGATGTATTCGCTATTATAAGCACTTTTATATTGTAAGAAATTTATTTAAATAAGTACGGGCATCTGAATTGGTGTTGAATTTATTTTTCTTCCTAATTATATCTCAGATTGTCTTTGATGTGGTGGTAAAACATCGTAGTATTATGGATAACTAATTTATTTACATATTTTGTAGAAAGAGTGTTAGAGGGTAAAATTATGAATTCGGTGTTGCTGATGTTAGAAGCATTATCGGTGATATCTAGTTTATTTTTTATTTGTGGACTTTGTATGCTAGTTTTCTAGCATTGAAGATGAGATTATGTTGGTAGTAAAGCAATCTAAATGTTTTTTCAATGTATTTCTCTTCTTTACCTATGTATTCTGGGATACATATTCTTAGGACTGTGAAGTAAAATCCTATGACTAGTTATGACTTTATTTTTTGATTGTGTGGTGGGAATATAAATTAATTTGATAGTTTTTGTTAGTGGGTTTACGATAAAATTTAAAATTGAATTTATTTCTACGTTTTAATATCATGTCGAAGAAAGGTAGAGATTTTGTTTATTCTAAATTGAAGTCTGAATCCAATGGAAGGTTTAACTTTATTTAATTTCTTTATTATGGCTAATAGATTTATATTATGAGGAAATAATAAAAGAACGCCATCTATGTATTTTAGGTAAGTCGAATTTATAGGTATGATGTATTTAAATATGTATATGTATCTTTGCACCTATTATTTTTTTTCCTGAGGTCCTAATTTCTTCCAAAGAGTTTCACATCAGAAACATTAAAATAAATTATTAAAATAGTAGCTTTTTTAATAAACTTTCATTTTTGCAAGGTGGATTTTTCTAGCATTTTAATTTGATGTTATTTGAAAATTTTATGCGATGAGATTGAAAATGCTCTGAAAAATTCGAGGTTTTGAAACAGATTCTGTCACTTCACAGAAGAGTGTCATTTTTCTCAACAATTATCTCTTCCCAACATTACATTAGGAAACTTGTTTGCAGTATTATAAAAAAGTAAGAGATCTCACTTTCTTTTTGTCTGACCATCTTCGAATTACAAGAAAATCCGATTATCGGAGAACCTCACAATTCTGTCTCTACACACACACAAGCAAGCACATACACGCACACATACGCACTTATATAGATGAATATAGATGCGTAAATAATTATACAGATAGAGATAATTAAGTATAGACCAGGATAAATATTTCAATGGGGAGAAATATTGATAACGTAACGTCTATATCTATTTTCAGAGAGACAATCCTAATTTACTGGCAAAATATTTGTTTGAAGATTTATATTTATATTTCAATAAATATATTTATATTTCAAAATAAAAGCATGCGATAAAGGAAAATGCAAACGATTTTTATTTATTTCTTTTTCAGATTCTTATTTGAATAATGGATCATAAGGATTTTTTTCAAACTGGTTTCATCAGAAGAAAATGCAAAGGATCAATTCTGGTTTAATAAATTGATAAATAAATTTATCAAGTGTTCTTTATTAATTCGCTGCAAAACATTGTTTACATATTTATTCGCACATCAAACGACATATATACATAAATTCTAACAGGTAAACCTGCAATCAGATGAAATGCTAATTTAATAAATGTAGAATGTTGATCAGAATAGTTGTAAAAACGTTGGACTCAATTCAATAAGATAAAAATAAGAAAAGCTTTCGAGATATTGTGTTATTCTTATTTCAGGAAATTTAAAAATGAAACTCACATGGAAAAACTTTGTGCGGTTTATGGATAAGGTAATGCGTATGAACGAACCTGTCAAAAGTGGTTTACGAAATTTTATAGCTGGAGATTTCGCACTTAGTGGTCGATTAGACGTGTTGAGTTTGATAGAAATTTAATCAAGATATTACTTGAGGATGGACACTCTTATACAAAACGGGGAGCTAACATACTCAAAAATGTTCAAATCAAACGCTGAAAATTTTTTTGCGTCAGCTTGGTTTTATGACAGTCGCTTTAATGTGTGGCTTCAATCGAAACAAACAAACAAAAAGCATTTTCGTGTATGATATGATACTTAAAGGTAAACGAAATTGTTCCATTTTTTGAACAGATTGTGGCGGGCAATGAAAAGTGACTGTTTTGCAACAACGTGAGATGATTGTAAGAGATTGCAGGGCAAAGTGAAATGAACCATCAGTAGGGATGATCAGTCTTCATCATAAGAAAATGTAAATGGTAGGGACTGGAAAGGGGGTTCGCGTTCGGGAAAGTTATAAAATACTTTTTTATACTTGATCGCGTATTACTTTGTGATCAAGCACAAAACATTACAACTTGACTGGGAAATTTTCACGCATTTGCCATATTCATAAAAAATTAAAATTTCGAATTAACATTTCTTCATTGAATTGTATTTTTTTATTATAAGAATTATTTATATCTTCTTAGAAAAAAGATAAAACACAGCAAAAAAGCGCCTTAAGAAGTTGCCTGAAAGTGGCAGAAGAAAATATATTGTTCAATAAAGTTAATGTCAAAAATAAGTTTTTCGTTTACTTAATAAACGGAACAAAGATTTTGAGTACTAGCATTTCTTCTTCTCTGTAATTGTAAGCAAACGAAATCCGAAAATGTATGTGGCAAATGTCATAACGTCTTTTGAACAAAGAACAGGATATCAAATTTGATTCCTTAAGATGAGAGAAAATGTCAGAAGATTCCCTCTGAGTGATCGTCACTTCGACAAAGACAATTTTTGTCCAAGTGAGCAGCTGCAGGTTTAAAAAGCTAAACAAAGATTGGAATGAACTTATCGCTTTGATGCCTGACTTCTTTGTCTTTTAAAGATTGATTGAATGATTTATCTTAGAGATTTGTGCGACCAACCAGTCATTCAGTCAGTCAGTTAATATCAAAACCGAAAGTTAGATAAATCGAAATCAGATAAACGCTGATGTCTGTTGCCTTGCATGGAAACTAAATTCTATCAATTTAAGCAAATGTTTTCAATATATAAAAGCTCTATTTTTATATTTATAACCTATTCTCTGTTAATTTGTTAAAGCATTGTAAATAGTTTTCCCTTTTAAGTAAATAAGTAATTAATGTTTTTTATGTTATCTTTATTTATGTTGTGTTTGAAAAATCTTTGATGAAATGATTTGAATGTATATTCGATATCATGCTCAAATCCTAGTGGGATTCTGTACGAATCTTGAATTAATGCGAGTCCAACCGTTTATTTAAAATAGAGAAATTTTGATACAAATTTAATGGATCTGACGTGCGAAAAATGTAAAACAATTGTATAAGAATGTTAGTAATAGGCATATAAGAATTATAAAGCAGCTGCATCCATAGAAATACGTAAAGAAATTGTGTATGAACTTTTTGGAAGTTTAAGACTCCTGTTTTATTAGAGAAGTATTTTGTTAGAAACATTATGCGATCTGAAATTCCCTATGTTTTTAACTCGTATCAGATATGGTTGCAGAGAAAAGAACACTATATCCATGTGTATCAAATAAATAGTTATGTTCAAGATTCTCAGAAGGTTACTTAACGTGACAAGCATTTAACCTAGCAAAGAGGTAGACGTGAACTTAGAGTTGGAAAGGAAAACAGCAGTAGCAATTAGCAGATTACAGTAATTAGAACAGAAAAATGAAGAAGGTGGCTAATAATTAGTAGGATATTGCTTATAAATGCCACATTTAGGAACGTTGTATTGGATTTTAGTGCAGAAGTCAAATCTTTAATATGTAGAGGAAATATCTAAGATAGCCGTAAGAAAACCATATAATTATGTCTATCATAAATAAAAACCGTAATTATATGCAAAATATTTTATTAGACTTTTTATTTTAAATGACTATGCCGAAATAAAGCAGCCAGGAAAAATACCATACATAACGCTATGAGTTAACTACATCTGCTCTAGACTCTTTCAAATTCCTAGAATTCACACACACACACGCACATATATATTCATAAATTCATATATATATATATATATATATATATATATATATATATATATATATATATATATATATATATATATATATATATATAACTCTGATGATGATGTTAACTGAAAGTTCAAATGTTAGTGCTGTCGTGTTTGTTCAATGAGTCTGATTAGCAAGTCTTCATATGTTAGCAATTGAATGAATCTGGTCAGAGTCAGTTCAGCGACAAAAAGGATGTTCATACTGGTGCAGCCTTTAAAGCAATGAGCCCATCAACAAATATCAAATTTTCTCTATGATGGAGACACCAGATCAAGACCTACAAATCTAGTAACCTATAGTAAGCCCATTTTGAATACAATGAAAAATGTATAATATCGATTTGCAGACACATATGCACTTCTCAGCACTATATAATTAATTTCTTAAATCTGTTAAACTGTCGTTATAGTCGTTAATAAATACATTTCACACAGAATACACATAACTAATTCATCAATATGATACTTCCTTTCCAATTGTATGTATCTATATGTATTTAGAAAAGTTCCCTTATAATGTTTCAGAATTTCATTCATTCCTACAGCTGTGTAGTTCAGTTTCTTAATATAGTATAGAGTATTTTACAATTTTTGAAAACATTGGTCCATGGAATGAAAATGGAAGGTTCATAGATTTTTATCTTTCATATACAGAAATAGTAAAGTAAAAATATTTAAATAAGTACGAATCTCTCAAATTTTGAGTTATCGATGCATTTTCATAAATTTTTTTTTATCAGATATCAATACTCATTTTGAAAGAAAACCTACTAAAAATGTTATGAAAGTAGTTGATTAATATATGCATATTGGTAACATTGTTTGATGAAAAATTATCCGTCAATGAAAAGTTAAATACATCTACCAATAATAGTTAAGATATTCTTTAAGTGTTGTATGGAAAAACATCTAAACAATGTTGGCAATTTTGTATATTAAATGAATCAATCTTCTTACTAAACAAAAATTTTATTTATGTTTGTTGTTTTATCTTCTTTCAGAATATTTTATTTGACACACTCTCCAACCTTATTTAATTTGTTCAATTGACTGCGTTGTGTTGCAGTGAAAGTCAAGGTATCGACTTTTCACTGTTGTTAAATTGTTATTTTTAAAAAATTATTTTGATTACTAGATGTCTCTTGTCAGTGATGACAACTACTAGGTCGACCGCTGTCTGCCTTTTGTAAAATATATAGTATTATTTTTTGTGCGTTTCTGGATTTTTTCATTGTGAGTTTACTCGAGTTGTTTCATGGCAAAATATGGCAGAATTTCATATTATTAAAGACAGAAGTAGTCGTTGTATCTTTCTCCTCGTATGATAAGTATTTCTTTTGTCTACTAGAATTATGATTTATCCTTAGATCTCGGAAAAAATAAGAGAATATCCTTCTTATGGTAATGGTTCTTCAAAGAACCTACAACCAAAGTATTTAAAATATAGCATCGACGAAATTTCCAACCAGATAAATTTTACTTAGTGCATAAAACAGCAACAATAAAAAAATATTCAATAGAAAAACTTTTATAAAACATAAAAGTGTTTCGTTTACTCAATTGTAACGAAATTAATCTTGAGTAAAAATGAAATATCAAAAACTGAGTTCAAAATTTCTGTGAGTAACAGGTTTGCATTTGTGCAGTTATTTTTAATTTGTATACATATATTTTTATACTTTTAAAATTTAAATTAATTGGAGTCTTAATTTTAATCAGCATACAGAACATGCAAAAGAGTAAGGATGTCAAAGAGTAATGATTAATAAACTGGTCATGTAGATCATATATTTTTTATACTCAAGCGATTGTCAACAATTGAATTTCGTTATTTAAAAGTAAGGAAGACGTTAAGATATAAATGAGAAAAGAATATTTTTAAAATAAATGTGAATATAACCGTTCCTTGAAAATATTTTTTGCATCTGCATAAAATAATATTTAATGAAAAAAATCACTTAAGACAAAAAAATATCAGTATTTCTTATTCATATTTAGAAACTTGACAATTATTTCTACACAAGATGAAGAGTAAATATCTTCAGTTGACACTGAATGAGTTATGTATATATTTATCATAAGTATATATTGTAAATGAATAATTAGATTAAAAATGTAGTTAAGAAACTGAAAACTATATTTTTAATAGCAGAAACAGCAGGAGCATTAGCAGGTTTTCATCTCAAAATGTACTAAGCGTATTTTACAAACTAATATTAGTTACCTTTCATACTGATTTCATAGGAGATGAGATATTTTGGCATTAAATGTTAAAAAGTCTCTCATTAAGCTAATTGGTAATTATTAATCAGATTGCATGGTTTAATATTTTTATTATTGAGTTATATACTAGAATTAAATAAATGGCCTGATGATTGCGTTTAGCATGAAACAGACTGTCACCTCTGTGTGTTAACTTCAATGCCCCCCCCACACACACATATATATATATATATATATATATATATATATATATATATATATATATATAGCTAAACCTAGAGAGCCAGACAAACCTACCAAGGTTTCACCTAAGCGGATCGTCAGGGAAGACTGGCTAGTTTAGCTAGGTCTTCTCTACTCATTGTATTGAGCACTTTATTTAGTTGTTTTGGATACTCGCACCTGTTTTTTTTTCTTTGGGCCTTGAACTCGTCTGTTGGACGATTATTTTCGGTTAACGTACATGTTCTTGGTTCTTTCTTTTTATATACCTTTTTTTTCCTTTGGTGCTGGATTGTTTATTTGCAAATCAATATATAGCAGGTTTTCCGAGCGAGTATAGTTTCTTATAGTCATAAGATTTCTATTAAGAATATATATATATATATATATATATATATATATGTATATATATTTCGATTATAGGTGCTGTTCAACTTATAATTACATGAATCATTCATACAAAAAAATATAGAGGTTAATGATTTAAATGGCGAGAATACATCTTCGCAAACAATTTCAATAAGTTACACTAACCCCGAACCTGTATATGAATGATATGATCCCTGTTTATAAATTCCAGTTTCATAAGGTCTTTTTTAGTTTTTACAAGCTTTTGTCTCTTCCTACAGACATCCTCAGTTATGGAAATAGATTCGTTCTTGTTTTTTACTTCTCGGTAATAAGAGGACAACGAAAATATAGATGTAATCCAAAAAAATTCTATGAGAAATGTGTTGTTATTTTGGAACGCGCAGTCGCAACGCTGAGTTTGAATTTTCGATTTTAAGGTTTTAGGTTTTTGTACAAATATAGTAATAAGAGAATTCTTTTGTCCTGGTAGGTTTTCCGTCAATGTGGCATGAACTATATTGTTCAATAATTACAGAAATGTCACACTTATTAACCGAAAGTTGCACGTTGGATCAGTTATTTTAATTTCGATTATAGGTGCTGTTCAACTTATAATTACATGAATCATACATACAAAAACAAATATAGAGGTTAATGATTTAAATGGTGAGAATACATCTTCGCAAGCAAATTGTTTGCGAAGATGTATTCTCGCCATTTAAATCATTAACCTCTATATTTGTTTTTGTATGAATGTAATTATATACATATATATATATATATGTGTGTGTGTGTGTGTGTGTGTGTATCTTGAAGAGAAGATAATTTATGATATTTTTTGTCTCTATCAAAGAAGAGTCAGTTTAGTAACTATATATATATAATAAATAAATGAAAAATGAGTGAACGTATCTACAGTTATAGAAAAGTAAAATGCAATCTTTCCTATCCTATAATACAAGAACAAAGCTTCGGATAAAAATTGGTAAAAATAAAGATGAAGAAAGTATGTGAAATTATGAGAATATTTAATCTTAGAAATTCAGAAGACAACTAGAACATTTTGAATATTGTGATATTCGTTAATTAAAAGTGTGCTTCTTTGCCTATATATATATCATAAGCTAAAGGTCAGTATTAATTCAATTTCTTTCTCAGATATGTGGCGAAATATCCATTATTAATATTATAAGACTGTTTTAAGATTTTTAGTGTTAATGTCATTTTATATAAATTTTAAGCGAAATTGTCTTTATGCAAGCGTAAACCATTTTAATCAATCGATTTAGTATAATTTTCATTAAGTCGCGTCGCAGTGGCATTTTTTCCTTTTTTTACTGAGCCGACAAAAATGTTTTCAACATACATACATACATGTGTGGTAATGTATTTATGTATGTGCGTGGGGGTATCATAAGAACTCAGGTTTAATATTTTTCGATATAGGAATCATTGGAGCATGCGATATCAGAGGGAAATTATCAAGTTCGCTCGCAAAATTGGATTTCTCTCTAACTACTCTTTATTGCTAGAAACGATTATTATAAATTTTTAAAGAATCTAATCAGCTTTTATGAATAATAAAGCATATTTTTCCAGATAAATAACCGTTCAGTAATTTTTAAAACTTAGAGAATCAAAATGGATAATTAAGAGGAAAGCAAACTACGATGTTTGAACATCTACTTAAATAGCCATTGTATGCGCTGAACATAATATTTTGCCAGCGACTAGAACCAATATGGCACAAAATGAATAACAAGAACACATTGTAAGAAAGACATAAACTTAACAGAAATTTAAAAAAAATAGTTAATTAAAAGGAAAAAAAAAACTTTAATTGAAAAAGTTAAAGATTCTATAAAACTATGTATATCCAATTCATCCATGCATAATGGTTGCGTTGTCTATCCTTGAGGCAGTTTTATGGCGTTTGTTGCACTGCGGGCGTTGCTTTGCACCAGGTCGCCATACGGTGGTTGTTTTGGAACTCGGTTGTCCTCTAAGCTTAAGTGACCAGCCCATTTCAATCACCGCTTCATAAGCATTAACTTAATACTCAATTTGATATCGGGTATTATTGATTCCTAAGTTATTTTCCAGATGTTGTATATACCTGCTATAGGTTGGTAGGTCTCTCAACCATACAAACATAGAAGATGGATGACAGAAGACATGAGAACACATGAGTTTAGTAGCTGCATTGAATTCTGATTGTGACATATGTTTCCATATGTATTACAAGCCCCTTGAATGCCTACAGGTAATTTACTCATATGTCTATCGAATCGTTGAATAAGTATGATAATCACTGACAAGTTTGATCTATGATTTTAGTTCTCCTGAGAAACACAATGGCTCTTCCAGCCAGCATGTGACTTGCAATGCGTATTGCATACGCGAGAAACTAAGTTGCTCTCTAGGGTTTAGCCTGTTTTCTCAATTGTTTTTAGGTTGCTCGTGGGTTTTCATGTGATATGTCAGACGGGAGCTATTTATGCAGGTTTTCTGACTCCCATCATATTAAGTTATTCACGGTGTACTATTGATCAAAATTTGTCAAAGGTTCTAATATGACTTTTCGTGTGGCTAACGAGGCTTGCTTTGGAGAGAGAAACACTGGCACATTTATCACATGTAAATTGCTGAATTGCTGGCTCAACGATTTCCTCTTTTCTAATTACGTGCCCTAATCATTGTATGTTCATGGAAAATCTTACTACCTATATTAACTGTATGCCGCCATTTATTTCGATCACGAATAGCAGGATCTTCTATAGAGCAGATTTCAAGGGACTCGTTTAAAACAGCTTCCCTAGTTTTATGATTGGGTCGAGTGGTGTAGAGCAATTCACCGTTGCGCAACTCGCTGTAGAATGTTCAAGAAGCAGCTGACCGCTGCTATTCATTTTTCTGTTCTGTACCTGCTCAGTTAATTCCAGGCCTCCCATTCACTTCTAGTATTCAAACAACATAACCAGATGATTTTATGTCCTAGGGACAGATTGAAGGAGACATCGTTGGATGAGGACTTTTCGCCCCAAATAACAAATATAGATGCATAAAAATTTATTATTCGACTATTGACAAGTTGTGACCGAAGTGTTATAAGCCTGTTACGTATATCACGTAGTAGCGCGTTCAAGCGAGACACTGGGCTCGTTCGTACAGCAAACCCTACACTAGTCTCTCTTCGTTCGTCTGCTTTTCTGATTATCCAGAAGAATGTGAAGCCAACACCGTGCTCTTCGATTTGACCGTCATCAGAGAGGTAGGTCATATATAGTGCAGCAATATCAACGCCACAGCGGCTGAATTCTTGATCAACAAGGGAGGTTCTTCGAGCAGAAGGTGAGCTAGTTTAACTGTCAATGAGAGTTCGCAAATTCCAACAAGAGATGTTAAGTTTAATTTTAGAGTTCATCGTTTGATTTCGAGCGATTAATAGGACGTCCACCATCCGAGCTCGACTTAATCAGAGTGACAGGCAATGTTTAAGTCAACTTTTCTAAAAGCCTTTCTGGTGAGCAGTGCTATTCTTAAAGAGATGTGTTCAGTCACCTTTAGAGCAACCAAACCATAGACATTCAAATGACTATCTAAAATATAGTGTGTAGGCCAGCAGCTTCGTACTTCCAGCCCGTCAAACCTTATACGTTGCCACTTCGGCATCATCACTGAACTTCATCTGAGCAACAATAGATGTTAACATGTGAATAACGCCTGTGTTGATATTGTAATCGTACTTGGCTTGCACAATACTGTAATAACTACCACCAACAATTTTAAGAATTTAGAGACATGCAGATGTGAGGTATCCGGATTAGCGGGTGGGTGTTACATCAAAGTTTTCCTTCTTACACACACACACACACACACATATATATATATATATATAGTTGGATTGATGTGAGTTTGTGAGCATAGTTTTCACGCTCTCTGCGATCGTCAGACAGCCGCTCATACTTACGCAAACATGCATACACGCACGTACACTTATTGACGCACGCAGACACACACTCACTCACTGGAGCTGACACAGATATAAACATATGTGAACAGTGTGGGACTGGGCATATATGCGCATCCATGTGTTCTTGCGTACATACATAGACATTTGATCGCTGTATTCAATTTTGTATTGTGTAGCGAATAATGTTTGTGTCAGTTGCACTTTCAACGTACAGATCGTTATTTTATTTCGTTCGCTGGATAATGTTTTCTCGCACATTCGTATATACGCATGATGTGGTTTGTGTAAGACTATGGTAGGTAAAAATAGCTATTATTTAAAAATTTTTAAGGCTGTTTTGTTATTATTTTAAAGCCGGTTATTTGCTGTTGTTAGTGATTGCGCATATGTAAATGGTGGAATCTCCAATTTGCAATACTTATTAGTATTTATGCTGTGGTATTAATTTTGCTAGGGGAGGGAGAAGTAAGTATAATTGTGGACTGATACGGTAATAGTAATTGTGGTGCCGTAATAATTATGGACTGATGCGGCAATGGTAATTGTGTAGTGGCAGTAGTGGTGGTTAGAGTGGGTGATGATAATAACAATTGTAGCAGCAAATAGTTGTTATAAAGTGGTAGAAGTGCTCGTAGTAATGGTGGTGGAGTGATAATAACAATAATTATAATTATTATGATGGTAGTTTGAACGAGAAAATAATTGATGGTGTTAGGGTGTCAATGGTTTCTCTCATGTTCATTATCATTTACTGGTGTGATAAAAGCGTTAATCTAATATATATATATATATATATATATATATGATTGCTGTTCAAAAGTGCATGACCATTTTACTCAAGATGCTTGAAACACTTACGTTATATAAAACATTTTACTTGAATGTGCATAAATTCACATGAAAACTTAATCATTTTATTTTCTGAAAACAGAAATGAAAAGACGTCAAAAATAAACTGAGATAGCAAAGTTTATAAATGGAGAGAGGATAGAAAAATGTTTTAATTTTTTCTACATTTGATTGACGTCATCAGCACATCAAATGAGATTGTAGAGGTCACTTTCCTTCAGTATTATAGAACTACATTCTTTATTTCCTCAGTTCAAAATTTTCACATGAACAGTGTTTCTGAATTACTGTTTCAAAACATTAATCTATACTAATTCATTAAAATGTATGATGTTATTTCTGCCTTTTAATTTACTGATCCCTAAAGTTTGCAATAGAGGATTATTGATCTGTGTATTTTGTGCCAGAGAAAGCAGAGGACGGTATATAGAATTTAGTTTTTATTCTTGAGTTATAATCACGAGTAACGTAACCAAACTCATTAGAGTTGTCTTCACTAATATACACTTAATATTGCTAATAAATGGCGTTGTAAGAATTTAAATATCTAATGTTATGCTCCAATACGAGGCCAAATTTTCACAAACATATTTGCTATTGTTTTCTTTTCTTTTTAGATTGGCAAAATTGACTAGCGAAGCAAAATGATAACATTTGTAAGGAATAAAGACAATATTTTACTAGAATTATAGGAATGTATCATGTGGCAAGTTTGATAAAGATTTTTAAGAAAAATAAAAATTGTTTGGAGACAATGTTTAGAAAAGAAGGTTTTTGCTAAAATGTAGACATTTTAATATCAAAACAAAATGAAAAATTAATATTTTATTTTCTACCCAAAGATTTTAATTTGAAAAGTGAATTAATGGCATCTTAAATGTATTTAGTTCGTAATTTCTGCATTAATTGCGGCGAAAATTTAACATTATGAGATATTTGCAGTTATTTGTTGGAAGGCAATTCATATAAATGAGCATTATTAGTTATAGTATATAATTAATTATAGCTGTCGTTGATTTTTATTGAAATTCCAAAATATATTTTAAGTTAAAATTCCTTGTTACTATTTTTAGAGAAGACAGAATCATATCGATTATCACAAGATTGAATTTCAACACTTAACAAGATTCGATTATGGGAAGCAATAGAAGTGTAATTTCAAATAGTTTATCTTAAAATTTCAAAATAATTGTTTTGATGGAATTGTAAAAAGTTCTAAAATATAAGATTCGACTTACTTCAGCTCGTTATCAAATATCCAAGGAAATAATATCAGACGTTTTCCTCGTGGTTGTCAATACAATATTTGTGTTTTATGCTAACAGTAGACTATTGAGCATTATTCAAATTACATTATTCAGTTATTTTGTCCAGTATTTTCTGATTTAAAACTGAAAAATTCTGTTTATAAATACGAGTAGAATTCATAAAAATTCCATGGTAAATAGATTGCAAGCGCTAAAAAAATACTTTTCAATAAATACAACACATTTCAACGGTAATATTTCCATATTTAAATAATGTTGAAGTAATTCATTATTTGATAAAATTATATATTCAAAGGAATAGAATAGTGATGCATTGTTATTAATAAAATAGTTTGAATTAAAAAATAAATTTATTTGAATATCAAAATTAGAGGTGCGAATTTAGTTTTCACGGCATAGCATTAGACAAGGCATTTTTATTACATTCAATGTGCTATTTAATCACTACCGACCCACAAATTCTCATTTTTAATTACCCTTTAAAACTTTTATTTTAATAATTTCGTTGATTGTTAAGAATAATTAAATTGATGATTTAATCTATTATATTTTGTTATACTTGTGAAAATTTGTTTTAAAACGGAACATTTTCGTATATTTTTAAGCTCCTAATTGAACACGAAAATGCAAACCAGTTTATTTTTGGCTCATGTCGATGTCACACATCAAAGAAAATAGCACAAACAAACTTATTAAAATAATTTTTAACACTTTATTAGGATATTTTGGTATATTGGCCCTATTCTTTATAATATAGGCAATTACATGTTTTGAACGTTATCAAGTTCAAATTATATTTTCAACTCTGAATGAGCTTTGAGTGAGAAATCTCGAATACAAAACTACGCAAGGCACTTTTGAAACATTCAATCACCCACATTATGTTCTTCATACATCTATATAAATACTTCTTTTGGATTTGAGTCGCATTTTTTATCCTTCTAAAAATGAAAAAGCATAATATTCTGATAATAATGCTTATTTTCGTTTTAATAATGCACCAAAAATGTTTACATAAATAAACTTCTTTATGATATCAGATTTTCCTGAATTAAGCCAGTAAACACAATGTCATCTAAGGACAAAACCAGAACGAACTTTTGGCCAACTCAGTAATAACTTTTGTTTTTTGAATTTTTGTTAGCAGATATACTAAAAACTTAACCCACATCCACAAGAAGGAAGCGTACGGAAATAATAAGAATAAAAGGTGATATTTTCATGTCATATTAGAAGTTGAAGTAATGCAATGATGCAAGCATTTTTATATTGCGCAAATAACAACTTTCGACTTTTTGAAAGCTTAAAAAGTAAGCAGCAAAAATAAATCTCAAACTAATATACTAAATTAACTAAAGAAATGTTATTTTGGCCATAGATTGTCACTGTTAATTCCTTTAAAATATTAAAGTACTTAAGCGATTTATGGAGGACTCTACTGTTTTAACGTGTTTGTAATTTAAAATAGAACAAAGAAAGCATACGTATAATACTAATAAATTATGCTATATTTAAATACAACCATCAACGCAACAAAAAATAAAGGTCCGTAATAGATATCAAGAATCGATCTAGCGTCAGTATATACAGGCAAATCCTGTTTGGAATAAGTTGTCATTGTGTGATTTTCTAGGACATTACAACATTCAACAACAAGTTATAACGTCGTAGAACAATATAATAAGAGGCATTAGTCTTTGAGTAAACTCTTAATATGGAATTAAGAGACAAGTTAAATACTAAAAAAAATCATAGCCATATTATCTCTATACTCAGCATAGACTTTCATTCCTATTGTTTCGTGTTAATATTTTCAAAGAATTAAAGTATATTGTACTATAGTGTTTTTATTTATACATCATTTCAAGTGCAAAAATAAAACTATTCATTGATATATGTTAAAAAATAAAACGTATTCATTCATATATTTTACTATTAATTCTCTTATCCTTAGAGGTTAATGGTCATATTTCCGGTGTATATAATATCTACCTTGCCTTTTTCCTACATGCTCCCTTTTGAATAAATAATAATTGGAAAAAATGGAGTTATGAGGAAATACCTCACGAAAAGTGTTTTAAATTCATCCCTAATTTAATTAACTAGCCATTCACTCAAACACTTTGTTAATTTCTCAAACTTCTAAGTTAAATCATTTAAATTTCCATTTAACTTAAAGAGAGTATTTAAATACATATTTGGTGACATATACCTTTACGCATCTGTCATTATATTTTAATTAGATTTAAACATTTTTATTAATTTGTTTTACGTGCATGTTATATAAGAATACCTGGCCATTGAGTATTCCATAATAATTTTAAAAAATCACCTTATTTTGGTTTTGAAACCTATCATTCACAAATAAAGTAAATAATTTATAAACTTTCCTACCAATATATTGTATGCTTTTCAGAATTAATGTTGATTTATAATCATTATATAAATTTCACTTTTAATCTGAAATAATAAAGTTTGTAAATATTCTGTCTTTAATGCACTCCTGTTTTATATGCAAAATACTTGCTGTTTTTGAGAAAAGGACAAAATTAAGAATACAATAAGTACAGATGAATTCTTTCTTTCAAAATAGGTTTCTTTTCTTTGAACATAATTTTATAGTTTTAAACTTTATTAAATAGATTAGAATTGTATGCATAAAGAAACAAGTGATTATTATCCTCAGAAATTATACATTGTACGTTAATATAAAGTGTAAAATGTACGAGGATAGGACAAAGTACTTTGACAGTAGTCCTTCCAAAAGTTCATTGTTGACTTCAAATGCAACATTGCTTTTGTTGCAATGTTTAGTCTCTGTTAACAAAAATATAAATAAACAGAAAAAAACTTTGGTCTATCGAAAACATCTTCTTCAGCCTGCACCATAGAAATAATGATCTATACCAAAGTAATTTTGAATATATTCTCCTCAAACAGACTATAAATTAATAAACCAATTTTTTTTCAAGATCAAATAAACATAGCAATATATTTTAAAACACTTTTGGATATTTTGAGTTTATTGTCATTTGTCAAATAAAGTTTTGATTTTATCGCTGTCAACCTTAATTTCATAATCATGGATTTTCGTTCAATGAGAAGCTTCCGATGAACAAATAATTAAGCAAACAACTTTTGACACCTTTAATCGTTCATAGTTTTATGACATATCAAGATATGGCTCTCCACAACTTTATTTTCTTTAATATCTGTGACCAGCAGTTGAATGTGTTACTTTTCTTTAAAAAAAAAAAGAACATGCCATCTTTGCTAATCAATAAACGAAATCCGGTAATTTCGAAAAATGTTTTAAAAATGTACACTGTACTCTCACAGAATAAAATTAAAACTAAATTCTCGTACTAATTATCTGCTAAACTGGAATTGCTGCTATATAGATAGGAGGATTTTATGTGTATGGTCATAACACAATCACTCTAAAATCTTTGGCATCAAGTAATCCAGTTGTAACATATTATTTGAAGTCGTTTGAAGTCACCTGAAGTCGGCAAAGAACACAGGATGCTATTTCCAGCCAAATAAAGCAATTTCTATGAAAATGAACTGAGATATTAAGTTTACTCATTAATAATATCCCCTTGTCCTTGGGTCCAACTTGATGTCATAATGTACTCTTTGTGACAGTGAAACCATTCATGTTATCTCTAAGCACTGTCAAATATACAGGAATAAAAATGAAAATTAATGAATACAAATGATAGTATTATTATTTTCAAATGACTAAAATTTACTATTTGTAATCAATGTGTCTAAGATTTATCACTGGTGTTCTCAGATTTTCTGAACTTTTATCATGTGTATTTTTGTTGAACTATAAATATATCCGATTGGTCAGAATATATCTGAGCTAATTTATTGAACATCTGGACTTCAATATATTCCATTATGATCCTCATGTAATACTGCACTGATTATACATGATTGTTTTGCACAAACAATTTCCCTATGGAAACTCATGTTTGCAAGATGTCAAACTAACATATCGAGCGGGGTAAATAATTAGTGTGAATCGAAATTGAAACGAAGAGCTTTTATCGACTGATCCACCGTGCAACACAGTGCTTTTATGTTCTTTACCAAACAAATGCAGTCGGAGGACAAAAAAAAAAAAATTAACATAGAGTAGGAAATATAAATCCTAATCTTTTCACAACTTGCTTGATCAAAATAAAGGGTCCGACAAAACATGGGAAATGCCGACATATACAGCTTTTGAATATTCCCCAATAACTTAAACATCACCCATTGAGTATAGTTGGTTTTTGACGTCGTACAAAAGACACAAAAGAATACACAGAATACAATATTTTCATTGCAATGAATTGCAAATATTTTACTTTTTATGGCTATATTTTATGAGTAGATTCTTTTGAAAGGCAGTGATATGACCTTTTCAGAACAGATAATTTAGTACTAAATCTGTGGTTAATGCAATCGCAACGAGAAAGGCACATTTGTGTTATACCACCACCCTCTTGAGTGTACAGGATTTTACAAGCTAGGGCTAGTGAATGCGAAGTTTTCATCATGTCTCTTCTTGTAGCTCTAAGCAACGTTTCCTTCTTTACCATCCCTCTTTGTTTTTGCTTTGCTATTCACACAAACACATTAGTTAAGTTGTTCAATGTTTTTTCTCTACACCTCCTTCTTTTAATACGCCTGTTTTTAATGAAG